>OX030952.1:24128650-24196837 GCA_943735915.1 Pherbina coryleti
AAATCATGTAATCACACGTTGTCATTAGAGCTGAAAGCTTTTTTTATATCATTTGATATCCAATCATGTCGTTATGCAAGATTCTTACAAAACCGTAATTGCACAATTTAAGGTGGTGCTGCTGCTGCTGCTGTTGATTTGGTGACATAAAAGCTCAATTTTCAAATTAATTGCATGTAGCTAGTATTAATTTATTTTCTTTATGCAATATCAGTGACATATTTCTGAGATGTACAAAGTTATCAGTTGATTGTGTTTAAAAGCTTTTGTTGATGATTGAATTTAATTGCTGCACATATTATTATTATTAAAATTTTATTAAGAAATATTTGTGCGATATTTTGGAATTTTTTGCATATCAAGCCGCTTTGTGCTTGATTGAATTTCTATTGCGAATTCCGAGCACATTCAGTCAACTGATTGAAACCACATGGAAACCATAGTGATATGTAGATGAACAAAGGCCCCAATGTGTATGAGTGTGTTTGTGTTTATTGATGTATGATTGTAAACTGTTAGCTGTACGTAGAGTTGAATGTGTGTTTGTGTGCAATGAAAATTCCACATTTTGCATGCCTTTGTCACAGGAAAGCATAGAATTCGACAGTTGCTGGTGCTGATATTATTCCAATTGATGCTGTATGTACCGAATGCAGTAAACGAGATAACAATAACACACACACATAGAGCAACAACAAAAGTGCCATAATTACAACAACAAACATCATAATTAGACAGACACAAACAAGCCAAAAATTCAAACTGCTAGATAGGTGTGTGTTGAGGGGGTTCAGTAAAGCTTTTAAATGTTCAGTACTTTGATATAATTTAAGTATTTTGAGCTTTTTAGCTTAGTTCAGTGATTCTTAAAGAAATATTTGAATTTAATTGAAAATGTTTTTCAAACAGTTTCACTTTTGAAGCTTTTTAAATTTTTGAAGCTCTCCGAGTTTTTAAAGCTTTTGTTTGGTCTCAACCAAAATGTTCAATCTTGAAAAAAACATCTGAATAGAAATTAAATAGAAGCTAAAAAAATTAAAAATTTCGAGCATTTCATGCTTTTAGAGCTTTTGTTTAGTCTTATTGAATTGTCATTTGCTATCTAACGTTCTTGAAGTTTTACAGCTTTTTGAAGCTTATATAGCTTTTACATCTAAATTATACTCTAAAAAGTTTGCTGTTATGGCTTTGAACCATTTTCAAAAGTTCCGATGCCTCTGAGTTAGATCTACTTGTCGAAATGATTCGAAAGCTCACTCACGTAACAAAGCCCATAAGCGAACTATTTATTTCTTAGCAACAATCATTTCTAAATTAATAATTTAAAGCAAAAGGATTCAAATAGTAGTGAAGAGTTGTGGAAACTTGAAAGAAATTCTCCCGATGTGATAATCGCTTGTGGAACTCTAGGTCTCAAAAAAGAAGCCAGAGGCGGTTTTGAGACATAGAAAATTAGGAATAGAAATAGGATTGGAGTTAGAATAATTGAAAAGACTAGCCTTTGGTTTTTTCTGTCTTACCTCGACAATGGTTTATTTAAAAGAGACTTAAAGTATATTTAAAATGGTAGGAAAAGGCCTAATCATGTCTTCAAAAAATAGAAAATGGCGCATATTCGAAAATGCAAAATGCACCATCTGTGACTGAAGTTCATTGCAGCAATAATGATTTATGTTAAGACATAAAAAGGTTTTCTACATATACAAGTAGAAAAAAGAGCTTTCGGAGCTTTTAAAGCTTTTGAAGCTTACAAAGCTTTTTGATGTTTTAAAGATTTCATCTAAAAAGAATTATAATAATTACTTCTTTTTTTTTAATAATAAACGTAAAACTTATGTTTGAATCAACTAGCTGAAAGCTCATCATACATTTTTTATATAAAAAGAATATTTTGCTTAATTAAATGGCTACATTCAATTGCTTTAATTGCAATATAGAAACTATAAACCTTGAGATTTTTAAGCTTTGAAAGCTTTTGTAGCTTTTTGAGCTTTTCAGTGTTTTAGAAATTTGTTTCGACTAATTAGAATTTTTTAAAAAGTTCATATTTGATTTTAAAAAATAATAATCATTATATATTTAAATCCACTTGTTAAAGCTCATGATGATTTATTTTAGAAAGAATATTTTATTCGTGCAATTAAATGCTCAGAAATATGCGCCTTGTCAAATAAAAATTCAACAATAGATTTGTGCAGCTGCAATAGAAAAATTTCAAATTTTGAGCTTTAGAAGCTTTCAGAGCTTTTATAGTTTTCAAAGCTTTTAATGAAGCTTTTAATGCTTTAGTTGCAATTGAGAAACTTTAAACTTTAAGTAACTTAACTTTAAAATATTTAAGCTTTCAAAGCTTTTGTAACTTTTTGAGCTTTTCGATGTTTTGAGGGATATGTTTCATCTGAATAGAATTTTTAAAAAAATAAAATTTTTTTTAAATATATTACAACATACTATCTATTTTAATCTACCAGTAAAAAGCTCATAATTATTTATTTTATAAAGAATATTTTTTTTTGTGAAATTAAATGCTCAGAAAAATGCACTGTTACAAAAAAAATTAAAAATTGCAATAGCAATTTAAATAAAATTGCAATAGCAAAATTTCAAAATTTAAGCTTTAGAAGCTTTCAGAGCTTTTATAGCTTTCAAAGCTTGTTAATGTAGCTTTTAAAGCTTTAGCTGCAATAGAGAAACTTTGAACTTTAAGTAACTTAACTTTGAGTTATTTAAGCTTTCAAAGCTTTTGTAGCTTTTTGAGCTTTTCGATGTTTTTGAGAGATATTTTTCATCTGAATAGAATTTTTGAAAACAGTTAAAATTTAGTTTTTAAAAATAAAAAACCACTTACTATACATTAAAATCGACTAGTGAAAAGCTCATAATAATTTATTTTATAAAGAATATTTGGTTTTTTGTGAAATTAAATGCATTGATACAAATTAAAATACTACACTAGATTTGTGTAGCTGCAAAAAAAAATTTCAAAATTTGAGCTTTAGAAGCTTTCAGAGCTTTTCAGCTTTTAAAGCTTTTTAATGTATCTCTTAAAGCTTTTTGCTTTTTAATGTAGCTTTTAAATATGTAACTGCAATAGAGAAACTTTAAACAAACAGTTTTAAGCTTTCAAAGCTTTTGTAGCTTTTTGAGCTTTTCGATGTTTTAGAGATGTTTCATTTGAATATAATTTTTAAAAAAACTTAAAATGTTTTTTTAAATATAAAAACAACGTACTATGTATTTTAATCGAGTAGTAAAAAGCTCATAATAATTTATTTTATAAAGAATATTTTTTTGCGAAATTAAGTACTCAGAAAAATGCAATGTTACAATTAAAATTACTATAGTAGATTTGTGTAGCTGCAATAGCGAAATTTAAAAATTTGAGCTTTCAGAGCTTTCGAAGCTTTCAGAGCTTTTCCACCTTTTTGATGTTTTGAAGATTGTCCTTCATCTGAGTAGAATTAAAAAAATAGTGTTTTTAAACAAATAATATGTGAACCAAAATATATTTGAATCAACTAGTTAAAAGCTCGCAATACTTAATTCGTTAAACAAGAATAGTTTTTGTGAAATTAAATGTTGAAAAGAATGCCCCATAAAAAATTAAAAAAATTCATTAGATATGTATAGCTGCGATAGCAAAACTCCAAACTTTGAGCTTTTAAAGCTTTTGGAGATTCTTAGACTCTTTGATGTTTTGTTTCATAAATATTTTAGTACAGCTTTAATTTATATTATTAAAAATATTATATTACTATTTAGCAAACATCCAAGCTTTGAGCTTTCAACGCTTTTGGAGCTTTTTCGACTTTTTGATGTTTTAAAGATTTTGTTTTTTTTTAATAGATTACAGTATAAAGTTATTTTTTTAAAATATCAAATAACTATTTTGCAAAACTCTATACTTTGAGCTTTTAAAGCTCTTGGAGATTCTTAGACTTTTTAAGTTTGAAGATTTTGTTTTATTTTAATACAACTTTAAGTTCTTTTATTAAAAATGTAAAAACTACTATTGAGCAAAACTCCAAATGTTGAGCTTTTAAAGCTTTTAACGCGTTTGGAGCTTTTTCGACTTTATGATGTTTTGAAGATTTTGTTTCATTTGAATGGATTACAATATAAAGTTATTTTATTAAAAATAATAAATAACTATTAATTTCTGCTTTATAAAAGCTCGCAATAAAACATTTTCCAAATTGATATTTTTCTGTTAAATAAAAAGCTCAAAAGAAGGCCACTTAAGATATAGAAAAGGAACATTTATTATGTGTAGCCGCCATTACTTCAAACTAAGTCTTTTAAGATGTCAGTTTGTTAGCGCTAATTTTTAAGTGACAGCGTCTGCTGCTAACCTTTTAAGAAAAAAAAAAAAAAAAACAACATAAACCGCTAAAACAAAGAAAGAACAAATGCCCACACATTTAGAATTAATGCCCCGGCATTCTTGTCAAATCCCCAAACATTTGCATATTACCACGTAGACCAAAACACATTAAGAAATGGACAGACAGGCATCAAGACAAATATATACATATATTATTTGATGGCAAGCTTTATTTGACTGCCAACACTTCACACAATTGCCTGTCTGTCAAGCGTCTTTTGAATGTCAAATCCTTTGGGCCTTCGCGCTCCTACTCATCATTGCATGTTTTAAGATGCTAGACACAGAAGCTCTCTCTACTGAAGAAAATTTTCGCTATGACAATTTTGATCCATCTTCACCCGCTCTAGCAACTCAGTGCTGTCAACTCTTTTCTTTTTCTAAAGTCACATGCTGACTATTTGTCTGTTTCTAGCATAAATTAGGCTCTATCGGCACTTTTAACTGTTATTGTCGGCTATGAGAAGTTTTGTTTTTACTACTTCTTCCCCTTTCCTCATCTGGTGCTTGGGAAATTAACGCTTTTCTTGCTTATTCCTTAGTTAATGAAAATTTATTATTATTATTTTAATTTTTGTTCTGTGCTTTTAGGCATTGTGACAGCTTCAGCTTCAGCCTCAGCTATAGCTTCCGCTTGACGTTTGTCATAATTGCAATTGAAAGCGTGCCTTCGTGTGCTCTTCAACTCGCAACAAGGCGCTCGGCTGGTGCGCATCTTGTTCTAATTGTTAATTAGTGTCAAGAATTTGTTGTTTTGGAATTTGTGAGAATTTCATAAGTTTTGACTCAGCTAAACCAAAGCAATGTCAAAAATGTCTTTGTGCATGGGATTGTGTATGTGAGTGTATCTGTATGTGTGCACAATGGTATAAGTTAGGTAGGTAGGTTTAAGTGGGTGCGTTGGTATTTGGTTAAGCGCTGACTTTAGTGGAGTTTGCGTTCGTGGCTGAGCGGTTGCCGTGGTTTGCAGTAAACTTTGTGAAGTGTTAATTAATATTGAAAAGCAAAAACTTTACACTTTCCCCTGAGTATTCGAACTTGGGAGATGAAAGGAGCAGTAACAATGATGCATGAAAAAAAAAAACAACAAGCAAAATAAGTTTAAAGAAACTTTTTTCAACAAAATTTAAAGAAAATTAAGATTTATTTTTTAAAAAATTGACAATTTTTCCTTTGACTATTAAAAACTTGTGAAAATCAAAGGAAAATTTTAAAATTTTTTTTTAAATTACAAACTTTCCAAAGAAAATTGTAGCTTTTAAAACAAAATTGTAAGAAAGTTAAGTCAGTATGAAAAAAACTTTTCATTTTGGATGTTAGTTTTTACGTAGGTTGCTACTTATATTTCGGGATCTCGAAACGTTTGTCAAGTTTTAGTCTAACTGATGTTTTCATTAGAAAGTTTGACATTTTTAAGCCTTCACATACTCACAACGTTTTGGTGTACGTGAGCTACTTGTGCTGTTTACAGTGTTTTTAAAATTGTATTTCAGCAAAAAGTGGAACTAACACGTGAACATTTTTGTGCGATTGTTATTTACAGCGTTCGACGTGAATTATCTCAACAAGAGTATATCGATGTACTCAATTCGACTTTTGGCGATGAAGCACTATCAAAAACCTCTGTATATCGGTGGTACTTAGTATTGAAGCGGCGTTGTTCTACGTTCACTGACAAATTTCGCGAAGGGCGTGGAAAATTGATGCTGTGTGCGATAATGCTTAAACTTTATGTGACATACCTTGAGAGCTACCTCAACTCTGGGCATTACTTCCCTGGGCATATATACCATTTTACATGAACACATAGTTGTGAAAAAGGTTTATTCACGTTGGATTCCACATAATTTGACAATCGCTCAAAAAAAAACTCCTGTCGACTGGTGCAAAGAAATGCTCAAACAATACAATCACGGTGCTTCAAAAGACGTACATAATAATCGAGACGAATCATGGACCTATGCGTCTGAGCCTGAAAGTAAACAGCAGTCGACTGTAGGGGTCTTTCAAGATGAAGCAAATCCAACAAAAGTTGTTCGAGGTCGATGCACTGCGAAATAAATGGTCAGTTTTTTATGAAATGGTGTTTCTTACAAAAAAATAGTGATGTGGTCACATTGGATACAATGAAATTTCTGCTGCCAAAATGTTGAAAATGTTGCAGCAGGCCTTTGGTGAGCAAGCTCTATCGAAAAGAAGAGCTTATGAGTGGTAAAAAATATTCAAAGAGCGTCGAGAAAGCCCTGAAGACGAGGCACAGCCAGGAAGACCATCAACATTACCTATACGATGAACTATACGTCAACAAATTCACAGACTTGGTGCTCCAAAATCGTCGATTGACAGTCTGAGACCAAATTGACCTTGTTGGAATATTTGGAAGGATCAGTGAAAACCATTTTGAGTGACCATTTGGGCCTCAGAAAAGTGAAATCTCGATTGGTGCCAAAATTAAAAGCATCATAACTGGAGATGAGACTTGGGTCTACGCTTACGACCCGGAAATAGTCGATCAATCGGGTGAATACTGTACCAAAGATGAGTCAAGACTGAACAAAATATGTCTAAGCAAGTCAAAAATCAAGGCCATGTTGACAGTTTTCTTCGATTATCGTGGTGTGATGCATTATGAATTCCTTCCAGCCAGCCAAACTGCCAACAAAGAATACTACTTGGGTGTTATGCGTTTATTTATTTATTTAGGTAAGCTTAGTACAAGCAATTTATACTTAAGAACTAAAACATATAATTGTTCGTTGCTTGCGTAATGCTGTGCGTCAAAATAGACCGGATTTGCGGAGAGACTATTCTTGGTTTTTTGCATCACGATAATGCACCATCTCACACTGCACTCGTAATTCGTGATCATTTTGAGAAAAACTCGACCCATATTGTTCCACAACAATCGGATTCACCTGACTTAGCACCATGTGACTTCTGGTTATCAGCTAAACTCAAGAGACCGCTCCGTGGACACCGTTTTAAATCGATAGAAGCGATAGAAACCGCAACGAAGAAGGAATTAAAGGCTATACCGGAAGAGCACTTTGCAGCATGTTTTGAAATTGGAAAAAAAACGTTGACACAAGCGTTTTGCATACGGGGGAGTGGGGGGGCCTATTTTGAAGGGAATGATATTAATTTCGAAGAATAAATAAAGATTTTTTGATTTATAAACGATATTTTTTGGCCACTGTATATGTTACCAAAGGCGTTCACAGGGGTGAGCAGGGTGGGAAGGGGGAGGAGGGTGCAAGTGTTGCAGGACTTGAAAAATTTTGTATATTTTTATTTCCTACGTGTATTTTACGTACATTTCCATATCATCATTTTCATATACGTGCACATCAATGCATACTTTCCGCCCCCGTCTCCCCTTAAAAAAATCATGTGGACGCCTAGGTATGTAGCAGTCGTCGTATATCTTAGCTTCAATTAACTTTATTAAATACGGGTTCAACAAGAGGCGTAGGGTTGCAAAGGTGAATTATTTTACAGCTTGCCTCTTTGCAATTTTGAAAAAGACTGTATTTCTTAAATAAACTCCATGTGTCCACTTTATAATCCAGTCAAAATTTAAGAGATACCCAAACAATTTTACAATTTAATCAATACAGTTCATTTTAATCAAGAAAACAGCAACTGTTGTAGAATTTCCCTCTACTTATTGTGAATTTTAAGGTCCAGGAGTTCTATTTCAATCTTGATTTTGGGATTAATTGGCCACCAGAAAGTAGGTATTTTGACAAATCTCTAACTAAGAAAATTTTATTTGAGTAGAGAAAACAAGGAAAAATTAATAAAAATTTTGATTCTTAATATTTGAATATGACCTTTCATTATTTATATTGAAAACAAATTTGAGCTTTAGGCCAAGTATGCTGACAGCAAGACAACATGAAGACAAAGAAAGCAACAACCAACAACAACAACAACGCCTCTCTGTATAGAGCAAATATAGCTTGACTATACAGACTGTTTCGTTGGCCGCTACACCAACTCATCAGTAGTCTTTGCATAAGAACTCAGTCACTATTAAGCGTTCTCTCTGTAAAAATAAATTCCGGGTAACTTTCTTGGCATAGGTAATTGGCAGTAGAAGTAGGACCTAAGTAGCTTGAGTGGATGACAGTGAAAAGTCATGCAAGACTACTGATGAGTTGGTGTAGCGGCCAACGAAACAGTCTGTATAGTCTGCTATGTGATTTGCTCTATACAGAGCCGCTATTGTTGTTGTTGGTTGTTGCCTTCTTTGTCTTCATGCTCAAATTTGTTTTCATTAAAAAAAAAGATACAGTAGTTTCGACTATGTCGTAACACAAGACGTAGAATTATTCAATTCGCTTTTGATGACATCTTTTTTAAAAATATTTATTCCATACACCTGAGGATATGACCTTTAAGAGAGTGCCGGAGAGGGTTAATATGTATCACCAACCCCCATTACTTTTGCAAAAGGAACATTTTTGCCTTTGACACCTATTCCCACCGACCACTCCTTAGAGGCGCTCCCATACAAATTTTATGCTTTTGTCGATAAAACCGGAAACTGTCCATAAATAGGTAGAAAACTTAAACAAGCAAACAAAATTTGTTCAATGCTATCAAGTTCAACAACCCATGTGTCAAAATTTCACTGTCGACAATATGCCCGGATATTTAATTGGCTGCGTTTGACATTTCAATAACAGATTCTGTTAAAAAAGCATGCCCCTCAAAATTACTCAGTATTACTGGGCTACGCGAGTCTGTTAAAAACAACATGCCCCCAAAAGTATGCTTTTTTTTAATTATAAGATTTATGTCTTCACGCTAGATGGCGCTGTCTTCGCCGTCGAAAAAACCGGAAGCCGTCGATAATAGGAAGCAAGTTTAAGCAAACAAAAACATCAAATGTTGGCTTTATATTTCATGTAATTGTGCAAAATTGATATAAGTTAGACAGTTCTATTTTTTGTCGCATTGAGGATCAAGCAGACCAACAAGTGCTAAGATCAACATTGTACGATTAGTACTTTAGGCCCACCAAAGGCTCAAAAAGTAAGGTAAATACCGACACCTGTACGTATTCTACGTCAAAAATATTAAAAAATAGGATTTATTATTTTAAGGGTTCAATTTTAGCACAAAACCCCACTTTTATAATTTTCTTTTCAAAAATTTCGATTATTTTATGTTCCATCTTTTAAGCCCTTTATTTAAATTTAATTTTTCCCCCCTCTATTTCATTTATTTTTCATACACTGCAAGTGTTTTTTTCTCTGTTGTTTTATTTTATTTTTTTTTTCAATTAATTTTTACGAGTTCAAAAAAATCTTTTGACAGTTTATTTAAATGTCAAGTATAGCTGTCATTTTATTTCACTTTTTTTTTTTTGTTTTTTCATAGCCTAGGGTAAACGTCAATTCGTAGCTGAGTTCAACTTTGTGATAACTAGGATTAACGTTTATGGCTGCAGACAGTTTTTATATGAACTCGACTGCTTTTTTTTATTTGTTCTTGTGGTAATGTTGAAAATAACCGAAAAAATTTGACCAGTGTTTATTTGCTTAAGAATAAGCTTTAATGTGCCAAAAAAAAAAAGCTATCAAGAAAAACGCGCTATCAAAAAAATTTTTAAGGGTAAGTTGCGACTCGTCGGGGATTTGACGTTAATGTGGGCAATTTTCAATAGTTGAAGATACTTAAGAAGTACCTGATTTTATTTTTTTGTACGGTTTTTTGATGACGTGCAATTTGAACGTTGGAGTAGTTCTTTTAAATGTGGCTCAACATATGTATTTTTAAATGTACTCGATGAAGCTCTGAACTTAGAGTTGAAACAGACTAAAACACATTTGTTTTTGTGTGTTCATCAGAGTGGGTTAGTCTTCATAAAAAAAAAAGTTTGAAAAATGCACCCCTTATGTTAAAAATGACATCTGGATAACTTAAAAAATTTTTATTTGTACATATTTAGAAAGAAATTTACTAGATTGACAGTGACACTAACAGCGCTTCATAAAAACTCTAAAGATGGTGTAAAGCCAAAGCTTCTGTTGTTTCACAAAGTTCTCAGAATCAAAATCTCTCTGAAAGCTTAGTTGAAATAAGCTATAAGTTTATTAATTCTGTTGCAAATAATTTTTTATAAAATTATAAAAAGCTTCCTAAAAGCTTTTGCAAAAAGTCCCAAAGTCCCTTGATTGTTTTGCAGCATATCTTTTATCTTATATTTTAGTTTTCTATTTAAAATTTTTTCTAAATTTTAACAATGTTAACTGCTAAGCTTTTAGGAAATTTGTACTTTAACTTTTTCTACAGTTGTAGGTATCTACTTGCTTTTTTTACCTTTAAAATTGTTCAAGATTTTTTATTGATTTCAGAACCAAGCTCACAGAAACAAACTGTTTAAAAGCTTTTGCAAAAAGCTTTGAAGTTCTAAAATTTTTTTGGCTCCTATTTGAAGGCTATTTTAATTTAAAATATGTTAAACTCTTAAGCTTGTATAAAAATTACGCTAAAATTGTATTTTTTCTACAGCTTACGTTAGTACTTTTAGTAAAGCTCTTTGAAATCTTTAAAGCGAAATCAAAAATTTATATGATAATATATAAAAGTTTATGTTTATCAGAATAAAGTATAAAAAAACTCACGCGAGCTTTTAAATTGAAACCTGTTTACCTTAAGCTTTTAAGTTGTTTTAAAACTTTTTCTCATTTTAGATTTCAGTTAAGAAAAACTTTCTAAAGGCTTAACAAAAGCTTTGAAGTTCTTTATTGTTTTTAATTTTTAATTTAAATTGAATTTTAGTAAAGCTTTCTAAAAGCTTTTAACTAATTCTATATATTTAATATTTATTTTTCAAATGATTTTAAAATATCACAAAGAAGCTCTCTCAAAGCTATTTACTTGATGCTTTTAAGTTATTTTAATGCTATATATATATTCCAAAACGCAGCTCGTGGAAACACTGAAAGCTTTAACAAAATACTTTGAAGTTATCAAATTTTTTTACGGTTTCAAATACTATTTCACTGTTAAGTTATTTGAAAAGTTTTACGCTTCTTCTGCTTTAAGCAATAATTTTAATTGAACTGTTTGAAAGCTTTTAATTGAGAGCTTTCTAACGCGGTAACTGCGGCTGTTAAAGCCTCGCATTTTTACTTGAAGTGTCTGATTGACATAAGCATTCATTAGCTTAATACTTGAGATTTTAAATCTTAATATTATTATTAAGGATAAATTGGAAATCTTAAAATTTGAATAAATTGGAAATAGCACAGCTCTATGCAATGAACTCATATTTTTCTAAGTGAATATATGAGCTTTGAGAAATAAATCGCAAAGTCAGTTCTAGGATTTACCTACAATCTTCAAGAAAAAATAGCTGAAACTTTAAAAAAATTTTAAGGCTCTTTTAAGTTATTTTTTAGGGTATGAAATGTTTTTGAGAGCTTAAAAAAGATTTTTTTCAAATCTTTTCTTTTAAAAGATTTGGCAGCTTTCTTAAACTTTGAGGACTTTAAAATACTCTTTAAAACCTGTTTAAAATTTTTTTAAAGCTTTGTTTAAGTTTTTGTTAAACTTTGGTGAGCTTGCGGGCACTTTTGGGGGCTTTTAAGTATTTTTAGAGGTTTGAAAATATTTTGAGGGCTTTAGTTGATATTGGAAAGCTTTTTTAGCCTATTTTGAAGACTTCTAAATGCAGTTGAAAGCTCTGCTATACTTTTGAAAACTAAAAAAATGTTTTTTCAGGCTTTGTTTAAGTTAAGAAGCCTACAGATGCCTTAAGAAGTTATTTGATCCTTTTTTAAAGTTCTAAAACAGTGATATTCACTTAGTACCACGCATGTTGAGACTCAAAAGCTTTATTCGAGAATCGAAACACGTATATGATCGAAAGCACGAAGTTCTCTCAATCAGTTGGCACTGAAACTTCAAGCAAGAAGGTTTGTGCCTCTTTGTCATGTGGTTTGCACTGCACGAAATGTTTGAGGCATATGAAAATGCGTTATTTGCAGAATAATAATAATAATAATAATAATAATGATGATATTGACAATGATGATTATAGTGATAATGATAATGATAATGATACTGATATTGATAATGATGACAATGATAATCATAAAACAAATCTTGTTTGATACCTGCAAAACAATTTTTGTCAGTGCAGAGATCGAGAGAGCTAAAAACACAAGCACAAAAGTCGAAAATTGTATTGAACACCGTGTGAACACCACTGTTCTAAAATGTTGGAGAGTTTTAAGAAGATATTCAAAGCTTTTTTAAATTGCAAAAACTTTAAAATAAGCTTTGAAAACTCTGCTAAGCTTTTAAAAACTTAAAAAATTTGAAAGTTTTGTTAAATTTTTAAAAGCTTTCAGATGTCTTTAGAAGCTATTGAAGTTTTTTGTAAAGTTTTAATGTTTTGGAGAATTATAAGATGATATTCAAAAGCTTTATTCAACGTCAAGAGCTTATAAATGCGCTTCGAAAGCTATGTGGTAGCTTTTCAAAACTTTGAATAGGTTTGTTAAACTTTTGACATATTTCCGATGATTGAGGAAGCTTTTCGTTACTTTTAAATGTGCCTTAAAAGCTCCATTAAGCTTCTGAAAACTTAAAAAATAAGCTTTTTAAAAGCTTTAAAATGATTGTTAACTTTTAAAAGATGCCTTTAGAAGTTGCTTGAAGATGCCTTTAGAAGTTTTAAACTCGTTTGAAAGGTTTTAAGACTTTGGACAGCTTTAGGTTGATATTCAAAAGCTTTATTTAACTTCAACAGCTTATGCACCTGGAAAGCTCTCTTAAGCTTTTTGAAAATTTTAGTAACTTTATTAAAGCTTTGTTAAGCTTCTTAAAGCTCTCCGAGACTTTTGGAAGATTTCAGTTGCTTTTGAAAGATTTCTGATATCTTTAAAAGCATTGTAGACCTTTTGAAATACTTCGATTGTTCATGATAAGATACAGAATAGTTGAAAGACATTTGTTTGATAATTTACTTATCGCATTCCCCTTACTCCGCTTAAGCAGGCATCGTATTATATAAAAAAGGTAATTTCAGTGAATAAAGTGAAAGTTAACAACAATAAAGAATATATAAAAAATGTTCTTACTTCTTTCTAGAAACTTGAGGTACCGTGCTCTCGCTTAACTTGTTGTTGTTGTTGTTGTTGCTGTCTTTGCGGTTAACATACTGCTGCGTTATTTGAATAATATTTTATTTTGTTTTAATTGTTATTTATAATGAAATTAGAATTAAAATTAGATTTTTATTTGTTAAGAAATCGTATTATAATATTTTTTTTTTAATATTTTTATTTATTTAAATAAGATTTTATTTTTATGCTTCCCTGTAATTGATGGCTTTTGATTTGATTGATAAAATTTTCTGATTTCTTATGAACTTTTTCTAAGTTCTCAATTTTACAATAACTTTTCTTAAAAGCTTAAATTCTTTTTTTTCTTGGTATAATTTATTTTAATTAAGTAATTTATTTTATATTTTTTTTTATTTATAAGATATTTTTAGCTCATTCTACATCAGGCACAAAGTTGCGAGAAGTTTTTAATTTTTCTTTTTTTATGTACTTGGTCACAAAAATTTTTTGATATTTTAATAAAACTTTTATTTTATTTCCTTTTTAAAATAATAATGAAGTCATTATTTGTTTGTATTTATTTCGTTTCTAAATTATTTGCTATTTATGCATTTTTGTTGTACACTTTTATGTTCTGTTATGGAAACTTTTTGAAATTTTTTGCTCATTGGGCTGTAAGTCATTTTTGTTGTTTTAATTGTAGATTTTTATGTAAATATTATTCGAATGTATTAGATTCAGTTGCTTTTTTGTGTGCTTGTCGTGGACATTTGATGACATTTTGACATCAGCGACATCTTGTTTGACGATCGCATTAATTCTGCAAGTAAAATATTGAAATTGTTGTTTTTGTTTATTCAACGTGATTTTTGTTTTTGTATTTTTTTTTGTTTTTTTTTTTTTAATTTAACAACAACAACAGCAACAACAAATTTTACGTTTACTACAGTGAACAAGAAAAAAAAATACATATGTATATAAATGAGTTAATATATTACACTAAAGCGTAAAAAACTGTTTACATTAGATGTAAAAAAAGCACAACACTGACAATAATTATTGATGAAAACTTAATGGAGTAGATACTTTTTGTATACAGGCAGGTAAATAAGTGGTAAAAAGTTAATGAAGAGAAGTTTTTTTTTATAGCCAATCAGTGATTTGAATTTTCGTTTTTTTTTTTTATTTGTATTAATTGGAAAGTTTGTTTGAGTGATTTTTTTTAAAGATTTTTCGTTTGTTTTTTAATTTTTGTTTTTTTTTAATAGTACTAATTGCACACAACAACAACAACAATAAACAACATTTCTTATGATAAAATAGAGCTGATATTTATAAAATAAAACAGAAAATATTTTGTAAATATATTATTTTTCTAAACGTTTTTAAATTTAGGTTTAATGTAGAAATTATTGCCAATTGACATTCTTGGATTAAAGTTGCACTGCCTTTGGCAGTTGTGATATTTTTACGAGAAACTTTAATATAAAAACAAAATCAAAATAATTGTGTTAAGGAGTGTCTGGAAAAGATTCCAATAATTACAGATTTCAAAAAAGAAACACTTAAATAGAATCACTCAATGCTTCTTGCGTTGTGTATGAGCTTATGCGCCTAAAAGCACACTTTGATATCTATCTTATTCTTATTTTAAGCTACACAACACATCCAATATTTTTGTTTAAGATAAATATTTTTAAATTTTTTTTTAAAAAATGCATTTCCTGTAAAATTGAAAACAAATTTGAGCTTTAGGCCAAGCATGTTGACAACAAGATAACATAAAGACAATGAAAGCAACAGCCAACAACGGCTCTGTATAGAGCAAATCATACAGCAGACTAGACAGACTATTTCGTTGGCCGCTACACTAACACATCAGTGGTCTTGCATGACTTTTCACTGTGATCCACTCAAGCTACTTAGGTCCTACTTATGCTGCCAATATGCCGACAAAGTTACCCGGAAGTTTATTTGACAGAGAGAACGCTTTTCCATTAGTAACTGAGTTCTTATCTAATACTAATGATGCACCTTGTGTCCGTAACATATTTTTAGGAAAAGCATCAACTCATGTGTATCTTCGAAATGCATTTCCTGTAAAATATCAACACTATTTTCAAAAAAAATTAAATTTTTTTTTTGTTGGGTGTCTGCTTAGCGGGAAGAATTTATAATTTATTGACAAAGCGAGGTCTCACACATCTTTGAAAATATTTTCTGAGTGCCCCAAAAAAATAACTCTAAAAAGAGTATTTTTTATGCGGAATTTTTGATATGATTGACTTCTAAAGTAGTCTTTGATATAATTGTAAAATGACTGCTCAGAAATAAGACTCTGAAAAGAGTATTTTTTGGGTGTTTTATGAAAAAGCAATATAAACACTCCTAAATGAGTCTCTGATATGATTCTAAAATGATTGCTCAAAGATAAGACTCTAAAAAGAGTATTTTTTATGCGTATTTTATGAGAACGCAATAAAAAGACTTCTAAAGGATTCTTTGATAATATCATATTATATCATATTATGATTGTAAAATGATTTCTCAAAAAAAATAAGACTCTAAAAAGGGTATTTCTAACGCGTTTTTATGAGTAAGCAATAAAAAGACTGCTTAAGAAGTCTTTGATATCATTGTTAAATGATTGCTCATAAATAAGACTCTAAAAAAGTATTTTTGATACATGTCTTATGAGTACGAAATAAAAAGACTTCTAAAGGAGTCTCTGATATGATTCCAAAATGATTTCTCAAAACTTAAGACTCTAAAAAGAGTATTTTTTTATGCATGTCTTATGAGTGCGCAATTAAAAGAATCTTAAATGAGTCTTTAATATGATTGTAAAATGACTGTTTAGAAATAAGACTCTGAAAAAAGTATTTTTTTTGTGTTTTATGAGTAAACAATTAAAAGACTCCTAAAGGAGTATTTGATATGATTGTTAAATGACTGCTTAGAAATAAGACTCTAAAAAGAGTATTTTTTTATTCGGGTTTGATATGATTGTCAAATGACTGCTCAGAAATAAGACTTTGAAAAGAGTATTTTTGTTTGCGTGTTTTATGAGTAGACAATAAAAAGACTTCTAAAGTAGTCTTTGATATGATTCTAAAATTATTGCGCAAAACAAGGACTCTTAAAAGAGTCAATACGTCATAATTTCATCCAATACGTCATAATTTTTATCTTTCAGTCGTTCAGCGTGCAGTTGAGGGGCTTGCAGAATTGAATGAAGTCGAATCGAATGTTGCAAAGTGCAATTTTTAATTTTTTAATTTTTCTACAATTACGTTTTATTTGAAATGTTTAAAAAAAATAAATTTTTTTGTCATGTTTTCTTATTTTTAAATTATAAAATATTTAAATTGAAAAATTTATAAATATTTTTAATATAAAAATATATGTATTTAAACCTATACGGATCATTGCAACTTCTATGAGTTCTGAAAGAGTCTTCATTATGAGTCTTTAAAGATTCTATTACAAGATTCTTAAAAGAGTATTAAATATGGCTTTTAAAAGAGTCTTAATTTTGAGTCCAAAAGACAAATTTATATGAGTTCTAAAAAAGTATTTATTATGAATATTTGAAGAGTCTTTATTTTGAGTCTTAAAAGAGTATTCAATATGAGCCTTAAAAGAGTCTTTATTTTGAATCCAAAAAGAGTAATTTATATGAGTTTTAAAAGAGTCTTTATTATGAGTCTTTAAAGAGTATTTATTATGACTCTTAAAAGAGTGTTAAATATGAGTGTTAAAATAGTCTTCATTTTGATTCCAAAATGAAAAATCTGTATGAGTTCTATAAAAGTATTTATTATGAGTATTTAAAGAGTCTTTAATTTGAGTCTTAAGAGATATTGAATATGAGCCTTAAAAGAGTATTAAATATGAGTCTTGAAAGAGTCTCAATTTTGAGTTCAAAAAGGGTAATTTATATGACTTCTAAAAGGGTCTGTATTAAAAGTCTTAAAAAGTCTTCATTTTGAGTCCAAAAAGAGTAATTTATATGAGTTATAAAAGAGTCTTTATTATGAGTATTTAAAAAGTCTTTATTATGAGTCTTAAAAGAGCATTTAATATGAGTCTTAAAAGAGTCTTAATTTTGAGTCCAAAATGAGACATAAAGCATTCATTATTATGAAGCATATTTTGAAGTCCCATAACATAAGAAAATGTACTCATAAGAGTTTTTTTTTTTAGTGCATTATTACGGCAACAACTCATTTATATCAGTCTTTAAAGAGTCTTTTAAGAGCCAAATTGTTTGCTGGGATCTGCTCAAACAAATACCTTTTTTAAAATTCAAATATTGAATTGAAGAGTCATCCGCTGGTCAATCGACTATCGATGAGTACCGATCAGTGAAACAGTCACTGTTCAATCAAATATCGATGAATACCGATTAGGCATCGAATGACTTTTTTTATTCCCAGAAAAAAAAACATGACGTGGTCAACGACTTTCGACACTCGAAGAAGCGACTGTGGAAGCGATCAATGGAAGTGGAACAGTCCTTCAAAGTTTGGTTCAAATGTATACAAAAGTGTATTGATCTTCATGGAGAATATTGTGAAAAACAATAAAAGCAATTTCGATCATAAATATTTGTTTTTTCCTTCATTAGGCCAGAAATATAAATAGCGATCCTCGTATTTGATTTAAATGCAGTCAAGTAACATATTCACTCTAGATAAATTACTTATTGCATTTTCCCAAAAACATTATTTTTATTAATAAATATTTGTGTTTGGCAATCATTTGGATGTAGCATCTCCATCGTATTGGATTTTCAACATTTTCATTAAATTCTTTCACTGTTTGTGAGCGTATTCAATGTAAACTCAATCAATTACATTCCATACTTTATTACTTTGCAATATTTACACTTTTGGCACAAGGTAAACACAAACAAAAACTCACACAAGCACTCACACACAAATAATAATGAACTAGCAATACACACAAACGCACACACACACGTACACATACCTAGCCAAAGACAATCATTTTCACTCGGAGAGCTTTGCCAGTGCCGTCAGCAGAACTGAACTTGATGTGAATTTTAATTTAATTTTTGCGGTGTTTGTATGAGAGAGGTTGAGTGTGTGTGTGTATGTATATGTGTGTGTAGTGGTTTTGTGAAAATGTATGTTTGTGCCACGAAATTAATTGAACTTGCAAGGAAACGTGAAAAACGTGGCAACTTCAACCCAATCCATGTTGGCTAAAAGCAGGATTTGTTGAGTTGTGCTCTGGCAAAGCCATAGAGATAAAAATAGTGAGCAACATGCAGCAAGGTGTTGAAAAAGAGGAAGTATTAGTAAAGCAAAAACTTAGAAACATTGCATTGTAATATAAACAACAACAACAACAATGCAATTTGATGTTAAATGAATTTGTTGCCTGCACACAAAATCCTTGACGCGGTTTTATGTGCAGCTCAAGAATTTCTATGGTATTAAAAGTGTTGCTACCGTTGTTGTTGCTATTGTTCTTGTGTGTTGTTGTTGTTTTTGTAATTGTTATTTTAAGTGTTTTGTTTTGGCTGGCTGTAATTTGCTTGAAATTTTTTGTTTTTCTTCTGCATTGCTTAGACGCGCCATAAAGTAGACATTAAGAGCACAACAAAAAAAAAAAGAGCTTTTAAAGATAAAGCTTGCCATATTATTTTAACTTGCTAGATTTATAAAATTTTTATATGCCTCGCTTCTAAAATGAGTTTAAATTTTATTTACTCCAGCTTTATGACAAAAATGCACGTCTATAAAAAGCTTAGATCCTTGAGTTGTAAGTGTTGAGCTCACATAAACCAACATTAAAGCTATTTTATTTCGTTATGTTTAAAAAAGTTATTGTCAGATATACTGTTTATTGTAAAAGCTTTGAATTATATGAAAGCTTTAACGCTTTCTGCGTTGTTAAACATGGAAAGCTCAAACGATTTTTTGTAAAGAGCTTTTGTGAATTTAATTTCTTTATATATTTAAATTTATTCTACACGTAATTGTGATTTGTGAAAGATTCGTGTTAAAAAAAAAACAAATAAAAATGCTTTTATATTAAAGTTTGTAATTTTAAGCATAAGAACTTAAATACAGCTTTATATGGTCGTGTATTCAGATTTGCTTCAAATAAACTGTATTAATGTAAATGTTCTGGAACAAGCTTCGAACAACTGCTATGTTTTTAGAGATATTTTTGAGAGCTTTTTGCATTTTTTTTTTCTTTAATTCCTTTATTCTTCTCATTAAACATGAATGTATGTGTGCTACTAAGAAATTATCACATAAAGAAAGCTTTTATGCAATGTTTTTAGAGAAAGTTTTAAAAAAGAGCTTTTTACATTTTTTTCTTTCATTTCTTTATTCTTCCCATTAAACATGTGCTATTTGTGCATATTAGTGCTATTAAGAAATAAGCACATAAAGAAAGCTTTTATGCAATGTTTTTAGAGAAATTTTTGAAAAAGAGATGTTTGCATTTAGTTTTTCTTTAATTTCTTTATTCTTCCCATTAAACATGTCTGTTTTAGTACTATTAAGAAATGAGCACATAAAGAAAGCTTTTATACCGGGAATTAGTGTTGATGCTCTTCAGAACTTTAAAAATAAAGCAATTTTTTCGGTACGTTAGGAAGAACAATGTCTGCTTTATTGTGTGTTGTTAAAACTTGATTACTCTTGTTAGCTTTAACACTTTCTGATTGGCGGTTAAGATGAAATTTTCTTCCTACCTTCAGAAAATTCCTTCAAGAAATTTTTGAGAATTTTTTTTGCAGTAATTTATAATTTATACCTGAAATGCTTTTATCCTAGATATCACGATATTTAGCTTAAAAGAGGTAAAAAAAGCTTTTCAAGCGCTTTATAACTTTCAAAGTGGTAAGAATATTCGGAGTAATTTCTGAATGAGTGTTTTTTTGCAATTTTTTTTGTCAGTACTTTAAACTAAGTTCCAGAAAAACACAAAAAAGCTTTTTCCGGTTTTGCTGATATTGAGCTTAAGAAGAGGTTAGTTAAAGCTTTTTGTGTTCCTAAGTTAAGAAAAGCAATGCTAGATGTCTTTGTTTGTTGTAAAAGCTTTCAATTAATTAAAAGCTTTATGTACATCTCTGTAATTAGTAAAAACGAAAGTTTTCAGAGAAAGTTTTGAAGAAAACTTTTTTTTAACCCTTTTTGCATTTTTTTAAAATAAATATGATTCCTACACACTCAAACATACCTGATTTTTAAGAAAGGCACACAAAAAGCAATCACCTAATTTATGAAATTGAGATTGAGAACAGCGAAAATAAAAATTATTGATTATGGTATGTTAAAAAAAATTATATGAGTTTCAATAAATATTGTTTGTTCTAAAAGCTTTGAATTATATAAAAGCTTTATCACTTTCGGCTTAGCCAAAAATGCAAAGCTTTTGAGAGTTTTTTTTATAATTTTATATTTTTCATATATTTCTTCACATAAGACATGTCTGAATTTAAGCTTAACAATTTTGCAAAAGCTTTTGGGCTGCAGTTAGTGATATTGAGTTTCAACGATGTAAAGAAAGCTCACGTATTGCTATGTTAGAAAAAGCAATGACATATTTTTTTTATTTTTTTTTTCATTTTTTATTTTTTTTTGGTGCAAAAGCTTTTTATTATAGGAAAGCTTAAAAACTGTTTAGGCAGTTCAAGACGTAAAGCTTTAGAGTAAGTTTTGATGAAGAGCTTTTTTTAGTTTTTTTATTATAATTTTTTCGTAGCATTGCATATGATTTTTTTAACTTTAAACAATATATGTCTACTGAAATAAGAAGAATAGTATTAAAAGCTTTTACATTGGAGGTAGTGATGTAGAGTTTAAGAATACACATAATACAGCTTTCTGTAAACTTTAGTAAGGGATAGAAATTTCAGATGAGTTTTTTTGTTGCAAAAGCTTTGTGGTATATGTCAGCTTTAACATTTGCCGAGTCTTGAGTGTTGAAACACATAAGGCTTTAGACAATTTTTTAAAAAGCAATCAGTTCTTTTTGGTTTTTGTTTTCAAGTACCATCTTGCCTTTATTTTTACTTTAAAAAATAAGAACATGAAAAGCTTTTATATCGAAGTAAGTGATTTGAGATTCAGAAGAGGCAAAAAAAGCTTTTTATGTTGTTTGATTTAAATCAGTGGTGCTCACTACATGGTTTCCCATAGCCTACGGGCATCGTGTGTTGTTGAGCTTTTGCACACGAAGTAGCAATCGGCTCGCTGTGTTTTGTACACTACGTAAAAGTTTGTTTTTTCTGCTGTGCTTTAAAATTCAAGTCAGTATGCTTTGAGCACTCATGTGGATGGAAATTGTTTGCTGTTTTATTTATGAATTTACTTAAATATTTTTCATGTTTCAGGAAAATCATTAATACATTTTATTCCTCACTTTTATCTTTTCTTGATGTTTTCTATGTCTCTAGTGAAAAATAAACACAAAAATAAAAAAAGAAATAATTATATTGAAAATCCAACACTCGACAAGATTTCCTTGCAGTAAATGTTGTGATAGCTTTTAACAACTTTTTGTTTCAGTGTAAAGATGTGCACTCGGAAAGCTCTATTTGTTGTTACTTAAACAGTGCGTTGATCACCACTGCTTTAAATAAGATGTGTCTTTCTTTTCTGAAAATAAGTTAACCAAACGAAAGCTTAAACATTTATCAGATCATTTAAGTTATGATGCGTTTTTGAATTTATGAAAAATTTCATCTTTCGTACATTTTAAACATAAGAGCTTTTTTCTTAAAAGGCTCATAAGAAAGCTCTTATTCTAGAATTAGAGTTTTTGAGCCCAAGAAGAGAAGAAAATAAAGCTTTTTTTAAGATTGCATTTCTCATGTGTGCAATTCTGTTTTTGAAAAATCCAAAAAGCTCTTATTCTAGAATTAGAGTTGTTGAGCTCAAGAAGAGGAAGAAGAAGCTTATTTAGATTCTTAGGGTAATATAAATTATTCACTTTTGTTGTTTTTTGAAAAAAACTTTCAATCATTTGAAGTCTTTAAAATTTATTTTATGAGAAGAAGAAAGCTTTGCTCTTGAAAAATATTTTATTCCACAGTTAGAGACGTTGATCTGAGGAAGAGCTAAAAATAAATCTTGTTCAGATTCTTAGGTAATAATATATGCAAATTTCATTGTTTTTTTAAAAAGCTTTTAACTATATGAAAGTTTGAAATAATTGATTATTGAAAAAATGATAACTGAAAAAAAAATTCTGTGCAATTATTATTATGTATATTCAAATATCTCAAAGGAAAAAAAGCTTAAAAGCTTTTGCGGGGTCAAGGCAGAAACCAGTACTTTAATTAATACCTTCTCGCTGTGCTTATTTTATTAGAAATAAAAATTGCTTTAACCTTTTTCAATCATCGAGCAACCATCATCCGTGGGCGTTTCATTTTCTCTTCCATTTTATAACTGCTGCTATTTGTTTTAATATTTTTTTCTAAATATTAAATCAGAAATTCAATCAAAATGTTTGAAATCGATTTTTTTTCCTAAGCCTTTCTAATTTATGCACATCAAAGGATATTTTCTGCTATTTGAATTTGCTTGCAATAATGAAAGAATTCTCTGCAAAAGTTTGCCATAGAGCTTAATTGGAAATTTTTTATCGAATAAATTATGCTTCAAAAAATTGCAGCTTATAAGGTAAAAAAAGAGCTTTCGGCACTCAGTTATGACCCTTTTGATCGCTGGCACATTTCAACCAATCGCAAAATAAATATTTTTTTTTTCTTCAATTTATATAAATTATTTATTTGATTCCATTGGCAACCCTGTGCAGTGTGCTTTATGACATTTTTCATGCCAAAGTTGTTAGGCAACAATTGCCGTTTATACAAAATGTACAAAAAAAAAATATAAAAACTTAAAAGCACAACCACGCACATTTAGCGCATTTTTCAGCGCATTTTATTTATGTTGAAAATATAAATCGTTGCCACTAAAACGTAAAAAAAAAAAGAAAATGAAACTCAGTATAGCACAAATACTCGTAACTACAATAAGCGTCACGTGTAATAGTCACGTTCTACCCTGTGCGCTGTTAAATTATATCACAGTTGAGGAAGCTTTCATTTTGGTGGCATTTTGTTACAAAAAAAAAAAAAAAACAAAAAAAAGCACACACACAGAAAACACCTTGTTTAAAACCTATAACAAGCATGAACAAGCCCACTCCAAGCCCACTTTTGCACATATACTACACTCACACACATTTACACACACTGATGTTCTTACAAAATAATGAATCGCATTGCAACGTGCTCGACGCGTTTTATAACAATTTAGGTTTGATTGCTTGCGTTTGTTCATAAGCGTACCTTTCTTTAGAGCTTTAAGCTAAATGTGAAAACCCTAACATATAAGCTTCAAATACTTTATTGATGTTGTTGTTGTTATTGTTAGTGTTTTTTTCATTGCACTGCAACTGATTGAATAGAATTGCGTTGAAATGTATTGATCTGCCTGCTGGTTGGAAATGTTTTGTTGGTTACGCAAGCAATTTATAACTACGTTATAACTTTACAAATTTGATTGTTTTTTTTTTTTAAACATTTTATTTTAGCTGCTCCATGTAATTTGGCCAAAACGTGCCGAAATGAGCAGCAATAAAATTGCCTAATATGTGAAAATCTCTGAAACAGAGCTTTTGCAGCAAAAAAATTAGTAACCAAACAGCGTGTTGGGAGCCATATGAGTGAGTAAAAGCTTTTTTATCTTTCTGCATATTTGATGCCTTATTTTATGAGAAATCTAATTTTATTGCTTATTATCAGCTCAAAGTGAAATGCAAAAACGTGGGCTGAGCTTTCGGCAAATTCAAATAAATTTAAAATTTTTTGACATGACAACGATAAGTTGATTGAAACTTGTGCTGCTTAAGCTTTACACTTTAAAAAATTTGAAATAGATTTAAGAAATATTTCTGCTACTGTTATTGCTAGTAAAAAGAAATCTATTTTAAATTCACTATAAGCTCCTCTCTACTACGGAGATTTTTAATAAGAGGTGAAAGATTTATTCGACAACTGAAGAAAATCCAGAGCTGGGGAGCTGATGAAGATACATACTTCCACTGAATGTGGTGGTAATGTGAGCTAGCATTACATATTGCGTTCGGAGAGGTCATTGCCTGTTGGCAACCGATTGTACTTCGGACGTGTTAGTTAGGAACATAAGAACCACGTAAACTCTAGATGACAATCTAGATGGAGTCAAAGCCAGTATGGTAGAGTCACCTTCTGGGTTATACGTGACTTGTCATTCGTAGAACTTTGTCCTCTCTTTGGGTAGGCCTCTAAGTCTGGGCTTCCTTTTAACTGTGGTTCTCTTGGGGCATTTTTGTATAAAACACATCTCAGCTTGACTGAAGGTTGTGATTACGGATCAGTATTTGAAGATTGACTTTATATACTTACATTTAGGCGGGTAAATTTATATGGGTACAAAAAGTTATAGGATGTCTGTTAGCTTTCAAGACGTGTTATTTTTCTTCGACTTTCTACTGTCACTGCCATGAGTGCCTTGCAATTTTTTACAACAATTTTTCGAGAAGCACTTGTTAAAAATTGAACCATCTTTCAGTTCCTTGAATATGATATGGAATTTGTGGATCGTGAAGTGGTGGACTTTCAACATGTTAGAATCTATTTATAAATAGGCGCAGGCAAAACAGTTAAGAACCATTTTCTCCCTTGTTTCTCAACCGATTTTGATAATTTTTTTTTTTTGTAAAGAATTAGAGAAGGTGGAGAAAGAATTTAACCGAATATTTTTTATAGAAATATGCCTGATTTTAACAGGTGGAATTGTATTTCACCTATTGTAGGTTCATATGCACGTAGAAGATCCGCATAAAGAGGAGAGAGAGAAAAAAAAACTTTCGGCATTGTTTCGTTAGATATTTTATTTGTTTATACCTCGGAGTGAGTTCGGTTACGTTCGCATATGAGCAGATATGGGCACGGAGTAAGCTTTGGAGCCAGCTGAGAGCAATTGAGAGCAAAGATTTATCTAGAAACACGAAGCGCAACAACAGAGCAAAAACAAAATACGAATACAGAATCAACACAAAAGCTTTAAATGCAGTGGTGTCCATACCCGCACATGAGCGATGAAAGAGAAAAAAACAAAAACGAAGAATATAAACCATTGGTGGGCATTCTAACACAATCTTAAACTTTGCTTTTATGCGTATGTATTTGTGAGCTTTTAAGCTTTGCACTGCAAAAAAAGTGTGTGTTGTGCAGAATAAAAATTATCTTCCGTACCCTTCATTTAGCATTTCATATTCTTCATGAAGCGTGATATAAAAGTCTTTTCAGATCATAATTTTTACTGCTGCTAGTATGCGATGACATATTAAACATTCAGACTTATTTTCATCATTTTAAATAATATAAAACAATTAACACATATTTGTATAGGTTTCAAAAAAATGTATTTAAAAGTAAAAAAGTAAATTTATGTGTTCAAAAGTTTTGAATGAGGTTACAGCTATACTCATAAAAGAAAACAATGACGCATCCAAACATTTTTTTCAGTGCATCAAATAAAAAACAAGCGCAGAAAAACAACAACCTTGATGATCGAAGTATCACAAGCAACTGAAAGCCTTAACAGCTCACATGCACTTATGTACGTGTGGCGGTAGAAAAAGCTCTTTGCCCGCGAGCGGCAGAATTTCTGACATTGATTTAAACCAGTGGTGATCAACGCACGGTTAAAAAAAAAACAAAGAGAGCTTTCCGAATGAACAGCTTTACATTGAAACAAGAAGTTGTTGAAAGCTCTCACAACATTTGGTGCAAGGAACTCTTGTCGAGTGTTGGATTTGAAATATAATCAATTCTTTTTTATTTTTGTGTTTGTTTTTCGCTATTTTAACATTGAAAACATAAAGCAAAAATGTATTAAGTCTTTTCCTGAAACATTGCAATATAATTACGTATATACATATATAAATAAAACAGCGAGCAACACCCTCACCATATGAGCGCTCAAAGCATACTGACATGAAATTTAAAGCACAGCAGAAAAAACAAACTTTGACGCAGTGTACAAACACAGCAAGCCGATTGCTACTTCGTGTCCAAAAGCTCAACAACACACGATGCCCGCGGGCTATGGGAAACCATGTAGTGAGCACCACTGATATAAACCATGTCGGGCATTCTGTCGCTCGCGGGCAAAGAGCTTTCTCTGCCGCCACACGTATGCTTCACACGTACGCTTTTTTAAAGCTTTTTACACACTGTTTTAACATTGGAAAGCTTTTGAATGCACAAATACACATAAACGCCAAGATTGCGGCTGTGTAAGAATGCTCACCAATGATATAAACAGATAGTCCTAGTTACACACGTCAAGAATTGACAATTAACTCTTGTGTTTGAGGGCGAATTACCCATGTGGCAAGGGGAACGAACAAACTTGAACGTACCGTCAATTCATGGGCAATTCGTTTTGTATTCGTTTGTTGTTCCTTAATTTTTAATTTTATTTCAGCGTCATTAAAGAAAAATTTACCAATGACTTTTGACGAAAGTAAACTGAAGCCTAGAGCTTAAAAGGGAATACGAAAAAATTGACCGTCAACTCTTGACAATTTTCTGTGTATATTTGATGGCCGCAGTACGAACACACAAAAAAAATTCCATATAAACGATCCGCACAAAGTGAAAGAAAGAAAGCTCAGTTTGCCGCTCACAGTGTGCTCTCTTCAGAGCGATAGAACTGGTGGCGAATTAATTAAGAAAATAAAAGTGATGTCAAATTTTTATGGAAAAAATATGTTTTTCAAATTAATTTTGTATCGAATTTTATTAAAAATAAAATTTAAAATGAAGTCGAATTCTTCTGGAAAGCTTATTGTTACTAATACAGAAGACTAAATTTAATGATATAATTTACAAGAGCTTGCTATATTCCCCCTTTATTTCCGTCAGTTTCAACTATAAACTACAGCTCATCATGTCCAAATTATCATTTTCTAAGACTTTTTAGTGCGTATTTGAAAAAGCTTTTCTATTTATTCTCCATCACCATCGTCAAGCATCAAAAGTTCTGCAATTTAATTTAATTAACTACTTTTCAAAAGCTTTTATGCTTACCTTG
Source organism: Pherbina coryleti (assembly GCA_943735915.1). Classification (NCBI taxonomy): domain Eukaryota; kingdom Metazoa; phylum Arthropoda; class Insecta; order Diptera; family Sciomyzidae; genus Pherbina; species Pherbina coryleti. The sequence continues at coordinate 24,156,268 of OX030952.1, forward strand.
AAAATGTTCAATGTTCACTTTTGCGGACTGGTATTTATAATATTCGACCCTTAACTAAAATATGGCATATCACTGGCCTAAGACTACTTATTGTAGCCATCCGCTCGGAAGTTCATAGAAAATTCTTTGTAAATTTCATTAACTTTGCACTCCATTTAATTATCCTTGCTAGCTGCCTGCAGGATAATGACAAATCCAGTGCTAAGTAAGCTTAATACGCTGCCAACTTCATGAAACACAAACACACACACTCGGACACACATGCACAAAGCTGGCCAGCTTTTCAAACTAGCTTATTATAAAGCAGCTTCATATTCTTCATGAATAAAAAAAAAAAAAAAAAAATTTAAACCTTCAAACTTCTAGTGCATGAAACTATTTAAGCGGCACCAAAACTCACTCGAATGTAGCTTGTGTAAAATTTTCGGCACTTTTACACAAGCAACATGAAAATTAATATGAAGTAGTTGTTGCCATATGTAAAGCCAGTGCCAAAGATGCTGCTGTCCATACACAACACACAAACACACACTCATACACACATGCTTAAGCACTCCAACCTAGCTTAGGTTAAGCAGGTGGCAGCTATCACTTAGCTACTGAGGATGCTGTGGCAGAATTAGCAGCACAATTGCCACATGGCTGCATTTTGGAGGAGCGCCAAACTACTACATAAGAGCGTGTTAATAACTCAGTTGGGGATTATAACTCGAAAGCTTTATGTTTAAGTAAGTGTGAGTGTTTGTGTGTGTGGTTGTTTCACTGTGCATTATATTGTTCAGACAAACGGTAGCTTTTGCTTAAATAGCATATTATGCATAAAATATAATTATTTTGAGAGACTCGTTTGAATAATATGGCAACACTTATTAGTATAGAATTTTAGTTGCATCGAAAGTTTCGAGTTGGTTTTCAACATAGGGCAAGAATATGTTTTGTCTAGCATAGCAAGAGCATTTGTTGTCGTATTTATTGTTGTGCTGCTAATGAGAGATGTTGTTAAGGTAACAGTAATGCTGTTGTTGTTGTTGTTTTTGTTGTTGTTCTTGTTGTTGTTGCTATTATTGCTTAGCCAAGTGTAATTAAACTAATTTGCTACAAGTATTTTGTAAAATGTTTGTGTTTATTTATTGAAGCTTTATGCCAAGCCATGCAACTAAGAGACTTTCACTATGTGCCCAAACTGACAAAGCTTTTAAGCTGTGCGAATTTGTGGCTGATTATTTGGGAAATGCAAAATTTTGCCAGCAACAAATCGCATGGATTCTTTAAGTTTGTTTAACTAAAGAAGATACTCGTACACAATAAAAAAAAGTTAATAGAGAAAATGTAAAAAATACCTATTATCACGACTGTTTTAGTCATAGTTGTTTAAGTCAGCAATTTGGAATAATTTCAAAACGGAAAAAAAATTAAATCTGAAAAAATTTGAACTGATTAGAAATGGAATGTTATCGTTAATAGAAATATATGAATTATCGCCAAATTATAATCAATGCTAAGTCTTTGAAAGTTATTATATGGAAGGCAGCTTAGTTGAGCTTTTTGCACGGACACTTGAGCTATTTGCACGAAGCCGATTTATGTGCAAAAAGCTCAACTCTCCAAGGCTTGAATTTTATGAAAAGCTTTTAAAAATTAAATTATAAGAAAAAAATTGCATTATTTATAAGGATCAGCGATCAAAGAAACTCTACACTTAGGATAAAATGTCAAAACAAAATAATTAACTCTGAAATTTGAAAAAGCTCTTTTCTAGTAAGGGTTTTTATTTAAATATTATGAAACAGAACATATACTAAACGGTAAATAATAAAATAAGTTCATAATTTGAACGGATGTTACATATTTCTGAAAGCTTTTGCATTGCGCTGTATAGTTAATACACCAACGTAAACAAAAAATGTTTGAATCTATTGTTTTTAAAAATAATTTGTTATTGAACAGAAAATATATTTGTTTGACTAAACTTGAAAGCTCTTTTATGTAAAGCTATTAAAATGTTGCAATTTAAAGCTTTTATATGTTGTCTATGCATGGGTTGCTCTTAAAGGATACATATCAATAACCCAAAAAGCTTAAAATATTTTCGAAACTTATAAAGCTTTGAGCCTGTAATATTTGCAAAAACTTCCCGCCGAATTCGCCGAGGTGTGAATTCGTCGGCCAATTTCGATAAATTTTTTTCAGGAATTTCTTGTTGTTCCTAGGTTCCTAGGAATCAGGAATTGCAGATTTTGATCCCTTATTTTTATCGCAATAATTTCAAGTCAAAAGCTTAAAGCTCGTTGATTTTTCAGATTATTTTTAATGTTAGCCTTGCTTTAAAAGAGTGATTATGTAGGCCGATTTCGATGATTTTTTTTTAGGAATTTCTTCGTTTGATTCCAAGGAATCAGAAATTGCTAGAATTTTCAAGTCAAAAGCTCAATGAGTTGATTTTTCAGATTTTCTTAATGTAAGCGTGGCTTTAAAGCGACACTGGCACTTAATCTGTTAAAACAATATTTAAATTTAAAAAAACAGGAGCATCAAAGAAGCCAAAAAGTTCTCAGAAAATTTAAAATTTTTCGAAGCTTTTTAAATTTTTCATTCGATAACAATAATATTAACACACGTTGGCTAAAGGAAAAAACTCGACAATGCTTCCAAGACCTCAAGATTTTACTCAAATCTCCATATAGGTAAAAAACGTTTAAAGCCAAGACCACAAGAGCTCAAGATTTTACTAAAAGCTCCATATGGGTAAAAAAGTTTAAAGCTTTATATTTTTGAAACCTTTGAACATAATAAAACATGCACATTATGCACTCTAACCACAAGAATTTAAAAACTTGCTGAGTAGAAAGCTTTCAATTTCTTAAGAGTGAAATGCATGATTGAACAACATAATAAATATTTTTAGAAGATTGAACATTGAGTAGCTTTTGAACGGTTTGCTCTTCAAGTCGTATGTTTTCGAATGATTAGTTATAAGGAAAGCAGAAAACTTTAAAAAAAGGTAGCTAGCTAACTACTTAGCTAGATGACTTAAAATCAAAAGTATCAAAAAGCTCTCTTTAAGCAACATATTCATTCTAATGAACAAAATCTTAAAATTCTATAGAAACCTGTTTAACAGGAGTCTCTTAATCAAAAGTATCAAAAAGCTCTCAACTGAAGTTAGTTTAGTAGTATTTCTTGTTATAATAACATTAGTCACCATATTCTATGACAATATTCTAATGAATTTCTTTAAAAATAAGCTAGACTTTGATACCCTAGGTGAGAGCCAAGCGCGCTAGCACTAGACTACTAAGGCCGACAAATCTTTAATAGTCTGAAAAGCTCTTTTGAATTTAAGTATCAAATTTAAATATCAGGAAATTAAAACATAAAAAGACACAAAATTTGAAAAATAACTTTAACGTTTCTGAAAGCTTTTGAATTAAATCACTTGAATAACTCTGATAACTGAACGAAGCTGATCAAAACAACCTTAAAATAATATGCTATAAAACAGAAAATTAATTTTTTTAACGTAAATTTAAAAGCTTATATTTTTATTAACTTAAAAATTTAAAATTTTTTTAAATTAAGCCACAAATATTTTTTATTTTAAAGGCATAGGCCTTTCACGGCATACAAAACAATTTTAAATTAAATTAAACAAAAATTTTAAATTAAAAAAGTTAATTCAATTTTAAAGCTTTTTGTCTTAATTCTCTTATAAATAATTTTCTCTAAGATAATATTTAAAAAACACAATGCATTATCAGAAAGCTAAACACTTCTAAGAAATTTTAAAATTTCTGAAAGCTTTTAAAATTATTCATTCTGTTACAATATTATTAACGCACATTGATCAAAAGAAAAGCTCCAGAACTTGCATATTTGACTTCAAGCTCCAATGTGTGCTTAAAAAAGCTTAGAGCTTTCAAATTTTTAAATCTTTTGATACAATAATATATATGCTCTAGTGGCGCTCAAATTACTAGAATTGCAAAGTTTGGTATTCAAAAAACTTTCAGTTGCTTAAAAATATAGTGTAAAAGCACAAATGAAAATTTTTAAATATTTTTGCAATAACAAGTTGTTTATATAATCAATGCTCAAATAACAAGAAAGCTCTCTAAAAGCTTTTTGAAGCTTTTTGACTGAATTAGCTTTAGAAATTTTAAAAATAAAAGCATTAAATGCTTTCAAAAATTAAAGCTTTTTACAGTATCGAGGTCTAAACTTTACATAGCTCTGAGCTGAAACAGAAAATTTTGTCAGTTAAAATAAATTTGTCTGATCTGCCGTCACCGCTCTGCAGACAATGGCAAACTTCAAAGAGCAAATAATGCCATGTAAAGCTTTTTGAAAACATACACATTAGCCGTTCGGAGTCGGCATGAAAAAACTAGCAGGCCCAGTTCTCAATAATTTATTTTCAAATATTTAACAGCACGAACAACACAATTTGAACATTAGAAGCTCGGTCAAAGTCGTTTCAATAGCGAAAATGGCCATTTTGTTGTTTTTCTATTTTTTATTCTTTTCGTGTTTTATTAAAGCCGAATGCCGAAATTCGAGTGATTTAGTTATCACGGAAGCCAAAAACTTTGACTAAAACTAATGTTGTATAGGACTATAGGACTAGCTTGTCTTTAACGTTGGTAAAAGGTATAAAAGGTACGCTGCCCATTATATTTATTATTTGTCGTTACAAAAGCTCAAATCTTTGACTTCGAATCAAATGTACCTAAAAGCTCTTTACATAATTCGTATTTATTCTTATAATTAAAATAGTTATCATAAAAGTTCAAAACATTAACAAAAGCTATTTTGAGACTATGAATAAAGACTTCGAAAAAGCTCTTTTAACGTAATTTTTATAATAGTTATTAGTCGTTTCTAAAGCTCAAATTTTTTATTGAAACCAATTCGACATATTACTTCGAATAAAAAGCACAAAAAAGCACCTCTTTACATAACTCGTATTCATTCTTATGATGAGATTATTTATCACAAAAGTTCAAACCATTTATAAAAGCTATTTTGAGACATGATTTATGAATAATAGTAACTAAAAAGCTCTTAGTAACTAAAAATAAAAGCTTTAGAAGTTTTTAAAAAGTAAAAGCTCAGTATTTGCAGTACATACTTTTGAATTATGAACTCAAATTTCTATAGATAAAAACTCATACCATACAAAAGCTTTTAAACTTTTCGCTTCCGATGTACTGAAATCAAGTTTTTAAAAAAAAGCTTAGTATTATTTGAGCTTATATTAAAGTTCAAACTTTTCCTCAAAGGAAGTTTGGTTGAAATGTTGAAACAAATGTTTGTTAGAATCAAAAACAGTTGTCAGTTTATTGCTTAAAAAATCATTGTGGTGCGTAGTATAATAATTAATGAATATGTATCTTCTGTTTGCTGATAGCCTTGAATGTCATTTGTTTCATCTTAACACAAAATCAACTTACAACTAAAAGCTTTGAAGACTAGTCTGCTTATAAAAAGACTCTAAGGATTGCTAACAAAAGCAATTTGAATTGTTTTTCAGTAGATTTAATTTTGCTTTTAAAACACTTGAAACCATAATAAATCAATCTTTATTATTAAAAATGGAATAAATACATTTCAATGTGATTTTCTTCCAGTAATATTTAGAGATGAAATTAATATTCCTCCCAACTTAACAAAATGTTATACCTTTGCGCATAAAAAAAAGCTTCATTTCTAAACTCATCGATCTTGTTGGTACACAAAATTGCTTTCAATTCAAACGATAAACAAAAGCTATAAAACAAAATATCATAGAAAAAAAAAACTTTTCATGTGTATATCATTGCTTCAGTAAGCAAGCAAAGCTTTTTTCACGCAAATAAAATAAAAATCAAATTTCTCCACTGCAAATCAATCAATTTTACTGCTCATAACAGCAACTGTGATTGAGTTTCCATTACAACAATGTGGCAACGCCCAACCATATAGTACACATCACTGCGCCTATTGATATGCAATGATTTTTGTTTGTTTATTATTTGTTTACACAAATATAATTTTTTTTTTTTTTTTTTTTTTTTTCGCCCGAACTGCCTGCCATCCTGGCTATGTTATAAGCAGCAAATCAAATATAAACAAAAACAAGAAATATTATTTTCATGTTGCAACAAATTTTATGCAAAACAATTTTATTTCATATGCAAACAAAATAAAGCAACAGGGAGAACGAGAACAAGTACGACAACGACAAGTAGAGAGGGAGTGAGAAAGAGCTTTAAGACTATATAGTACAAACAACAACAAAAATGCGCAATAAAGCAATCAAAAATCCAATTAAAATTGTGAAAATTCGATTTGCATGCAGAATAACGAAAAATTCTTGCTTATATTTGTTTTATTTCGGGTAAAGCTTTTTAGCTTTTTCAAGAATTTTAAGCGTTTGTTTATTTCTTCTCTACATTTTACCTTTATTTCACTCAATACCTTTATTTCAAGCATAATAATTAAAAAAAAATATTTTCCATGCTAAAACATTTTAATTAAATTTAAAGTAGCTAAATTGTCGGCTGCAAATAGCCAGGATAAAGGATTAAACTCATTATAAAAATGCAACAAATATTTGCTCCTGCCAAAATACATTAACTCATTGCTTAACAAATAATGCGAAGTGAATGCAAAGCCAGCCAAAAGCTGCTTAGAGCTTTCATTCACTCATTCACTCACCCAACTCTCTAGATAGCTTTGTGCTCAGTCAAAGTAAATTGAAGGAAATTAATTAAACTAAACTAAATGAAAGTGAGTAGAAAGAGGAAACGTAGAAATAAATGTAAATAAATAATTGAATTCATTAAGAAAATGAAAAATGCTGTCAATCTAAATGGACGATTAGTGACAGCAGCAATAAGAGTGAGTGAGTTAGTGAATGAGTGAGTGAGTGAGTGAACGCGAGCTAAAGGTGCTCTGAGCTCTATCAAAAGAGTGAGCTGGGTGGAGTGTGGCTGCTTAAAGACGCCTCAACGTAGAAAAAAAAAAAATAGATGTGAGACTTTTTCACAAATATATTGGCAACGGTTAACTTTGTGGAAAACACTACAGGAAAAAGGGAAATAAGGACATTAGCAAATGTAGCAAATAAAGAGTGTGGCAAGAATCAGAAAAAAAGGAAGTAATAAAAATAATAATTTAGTCATTGGAAAAAACCGCACCTTGACGCCAAGCAATTTGTTTTGTTTTTTTTTGCTCTCCCCCACCAAACACAAAGAAGCAAGCTATAAAAACTTAATAAAGAAAGTAGCAAAAAATTAGCCAGCGCACACAAAGTAGTAGAGAAGAAAACACCGAAGCTCATAAAATAAATAATATATTTAACTGCCACGCAAAAATAGAATATTTGAGAAGCTAACAATTTAGTACAAGCTGTCATTAGTGAAGTGTGTCGAGGGGGGAGGGGGGGGAAGGGTCATTTAAAGCTAACTTGGCTTGAGTCACGCGTGCTTAGCAGTACAAACGTTATTTGAGTGTTTTCTCTTTTCTTGTTTGTTTTTTTCAGTTTGTTGTTTCAATAAAAACTTACTAATCATGAAGGTTGCCTTTCTTTTCATTATTGTTCTACTCCGTGAAACACTTAAAAGCAACATTTAATTTGGACTCACGGGAATAGAAGCTATTACTTCTCAACATGTTAGTCATCAAAAAGTATTCCAGTCCATTTCAAAAAGGCTCTTAAATGCTCAGTGATAATATTGCAGCTGAATTTTAGTATGATATTTTCAAGTGTGATAAAAAAAAGATAAGGTATGAGATATAATGAGCTATGCGTATAAGATACAACCACTCCCATTCCTGAAAAAGAATGCGAGCTTGGAAATCTTCTACCAAACAATACCATTGGAATCTATGCTAATAAATGAACATTGGTTGAAACATAGTTAAATGTATACGTATAATATCCATATTTTTATACAGAAGAGGAGTAATTTAAATTTCACTTTTCGGTAAGAATTTTTATTCAATTTCGTCAGTTTGCCTAAGCAATCGCCCATTTGCATTCGTTTTTGTTAAGCAGAAGCGCTGCGTGACGTCATGCACTCAATTGAGAAAGAGAGCACTAGATAACAGGACTTCGGATCGCGTAATCTTGTTTCTATCATTCTTGTGATGAGTGGTGATTAAGGCGCTCTTCAAACAACAACAAAAAGAGCTTTCCGAGTGCACAGCTTTACACTGAAACAAGAAGTTGTTAAAAGCTCTCACAGCATTTGGTGCAAGAAAATCTTATCGAGTATATATAAAAATCAACTCCTGGACAAGCAGTGAACTGTGTCAGTGTCTAATAAAATTTCATGCAGAATGGGACTGTGGCACATGCATGATTGTAAGATTGTTGTTGTTGCTTTGCAAACGGAACTTATGCTACACGCACAAAAATATAATTTTTTATTATTTTTATGCAAAATGTCTCTTCTTGAATGGGTTCTTGAAGGAGTTTATTGAAAAAAATAGCAAACTGGATACTGAGCAAATGTACAGTTATCCAAAGTTTGCATCAAAGCTGAATTGAGACTCATGTAGCATTTTTTTCAGTGCAAAGCTTTCAGTGAGCTTTTAAAGCTTGTAAACAAAATAAGCTTGTATAGAATTTGATGACCACTATTCTAGATGAATGAAATATCATCTGGGCAATTCCACAGAATTGTGACATGATTTGAGAATTTTTTGTTTCACCATCTAAAACTTTTGGTAATGAAAAGTTATTTAAAAAATATGGCATCATCTTAAAAAAATATCAAATTAGCTCACTTGTCATTAACAATATAGTTGACATGGCTCAAAAGTACTGTGTGAGAAAGAAAAAAAAAACCTTAATTGCATGCCTGTTTTAAAGTAACGGCATTTCTTTCGTCGCGATCAAATGACCAAGCTTAATTGGTTTTTCGCTCCATTACGGTTTCATTGTATATTTTGTGAAGTTATATTAAATATTTTATGAAACCTAATAATTAAAAAACTGAAAAATTCGACTTGCTTATATTTTGTAACGCGAGTTACCAAAACCGTATTTTTGTGCATAACATCTCTATTTTTTACACAAATTGATTAGAATCTGGTAATCTCTTCGAAATACGTAAGTACATGAATAATATGGATTTATTTTGGGTTTGAATATTTTTAACTCATTTTTAAACAAATTTCTTTTCTGTAACGCGAGTTACCGTTGACTTGGTTTATAGGCAAAAGTCCTAAAATTATATTTACATTACTTAATTTTTATAAATATATTGACAATTTTCAAGGTGACAATGCCACTCTCAGCAGCTGAAAAGTTCGTCAAAGAGTACGGTAATGTAGTAGGAAAAAGCAAGTTTGCCAATTTGCGACCGCAACAAGTATATCTATCCAACAAGATTCCACACAATGTATGCCTTTGTAAATACCATGAGAACTATATTTTATCGTTAAGCGCATTGAATAAGGTGACAAATTTCCCACTATATAATTACAATTTCATCAGATCCGTACTCTGTGACAAACCAAAAAAGAAATGCTGGCTGCATACTTGTGAAGGTTGCAAAAGCATATTGAAAAGAAAGTTGTATCAATACGCAGAATCATTCCTCCTAAAGTTACTTGGTACGAGTGGAAAGAGTCAAATAGTAAAATCAGCAAGTTATCGAAAACTGGAACAATTATGGAATTAATTACTCATATCCTTGAAATGACACCGAGTTTTTTTCACCAATCGTATATAAAAAGGTGTCAAGCCGATTCTTATCAGAAAGATAAGCTTGCTGTATCGTTAGCAACATATGATCCATCTGTTGTGCTATTACAAGTAGACTTTGCTGAGAACTACACTTGCATAGCTCAAGATGAAGTTTCCGATGACCGTCAACACAACAAAACAACTGCTGTAGTTTATATCAATAAAATATTGAAAAGTCTGCCAGCAAGTGTAAAACTTGTTCGAATATGGTCTGATGGACCCGTATCACAGTTCATGAATCGTTTTATAGCCGAAAGTATAAAGCTGCTAGAGGAAAGAAATGAGAAGAATTTAATATGGAACTATTTTGCGACATCTCACGGCAAAAGTCCTGTCGATGGGATAGGCGGAGCTTTAAAACGATTTGTTCGGAGTCAAGTATTAAAAAGAGAAGCCATTGTATTCAACTCCGAACAATTTGCTGAGGCAGCAAAAGATTCCTCCATTGAAGTAGTCAATGTTTCACCAGATGAAATTAAAGAGACTGTGATGGAAATGCACCTTGAAGATATCTTTTTTAACGCACCAATGATTTCCGGTATATCTAAGAAGCACGTGATTCGTTGGTATAACGGTCATTTGCAATTGGCTGAAACATCTACTGAGCTGAGTAGAAGCCGGATGATAACGAACATTTTTCACATAAAAATATATAGCTCCGGTAGCGACAGTGATGATAATATTCCTCTGGTTACTAGGTTTAAATAGAAGTAACGCGAGTTACCAATTTTATGTAACGCGAGTTACCACATACTATATAGAATATCTTAAATTTTAATAATACTATTTTTTTACTTTTTTTTGCAAATCACCCTTCCTCTAATCTAAAAACATAATAAGATATCAGAAATGGATTTATGTGTTCAATTTCGCAGATTTTTAAAAACTTAAAAAGTACTCAAAACTTTCTGTCCGAAAAATGTAACGCGAGTTACCATTTATTTTTTACTATGTTTTGAAAACGTATATTATTTTGATTACAAATTTTAAATGGAATTGGTTAAGTTTAAATATTTCTTCAAATATAAACCATTTTTGTATCTCTATTCGTTGAATTCGTAATAAAATTTTGGTGAAACTCTTACAAATGTTTTCTTCTTGTAACGCGAGTTACCATGGAATCACCCATCTATAGCATAAAGGCAAAAAAAAAATCAGCCTGGCAAGCCGCTAATAAAGTCGTTTAAATCTAAAAATATTAAGCGCTTAAAAACTTTTCAATATAAAAAGTTTAAACGGTAACGAGCTTTCATATATAAATGTTAATATTGAATATTAAATTTCTAAAACTTATGATTAACCATTAAAAAGCTTTTATTTATCCTTAAAGCTTTTTTGCTTTGAAGCTTTAAAAACTTGCAAGCCTTTGTTAACATCAAAGCTTAAAAGATTTTCAATATAAAATTTTTATCATTAAAAAGCTTTTGTAATCTAAAAGTTTTACGTTTTGGAGTTCTTTACATTGAAACTTTTCTTCAAACCATAAGCTTTTAATTGAAAATCGCAAAATAGATAATTTTGAGTTGCGAAAACTAGTTTGAGACACCAAAAAAAAATTATTTTTCCTGCCATGATCCCTAAAAGCTTTTAAATGTAAAAAGCTTATAGCATGTTCAAACCGAGCAGTTAATTATGTTAAATCGAGTTAATGAAGTTAAATCGAAAAACAAGTTCTGAAATGAAGTTTCGATGAAGTTAAATGCGTACAATTGTTGTTGGAAATTTAACGTGTTAAATGATTTAACACGTTTCGAAACTCGTTAAATCACTGGTTTGTGTTCTTGCTAACGTCAGAAAAGCTTTTTATGCTTTTTAAACGCAGCCAAATCTGACAAGAGCTTTTTATTTTGATGTTTTGAATGTAAACAAATAAATTCTTTGACAAATTTTTCTTAATTCTTTGACAAATTTTTGAATTTATTTGAATTTTTTGTTATTTTTTTTTATTTTTTTTTTATATTTTTGAATAAACAATTTTTATTTCTTTCAAAATATAAACAAATAAACTGACATTTTGAAACTAGTTAAAGCGGTATGAACGATGATATTAAAAAAAAAAGCTTTTTTCGAATAACACGTTAAATGAAGTCGGTTTGAACATGCTATTAAACGCCTAAAAACATTTTAATGTAAAAAGCTTAACATTTTTAAGGTTTTTTTTTAATTTAATAGCATGTTCAAACCGAGCAGTTAATTATGTTAAATCGAGTTAATGAAGTTAAATCGAAAAACAAGTTCTGAAATGAAGTTTTGATGAAGTTAAATGCGTACAATTGTTGTTGGAAATTTAACGTGTTAAATGATTTAACACGTTTCGAAACTCGTTAAATCACTGGTTTGTGTTCTTGCTAACGCCAGAAAAGCTTTTTTTGCTTTTTAAACGCAGCCAAATCTGACAAGAGCTTTTTATTTTGATGTTTTGAATGTAAACAAATAAATTCTTTGACAAATTTTTCTTAATTCTTTGACGAATTTTTGAATGTATGTGATTTTTTTTTTATTTTTTTTATATTTTTCAAAAAACAATTTTTTATTTCTTTCAAAATATAAACAAACAAACTGACATTTTGAAACAAGTTAAGGCAGTTTGAACGATGATGTTAAAAAAAGCTTTTTTTTCGAATAACGTGTTAAATGAAGTCGGTTTGAACATGCTATAAAACTTTAAAAACTTATGATTTATGATTGAAAAGTTTCAATTTATTGTTCAGAGCTTTTTACTATAAAAAAGCTTTGAAGCCTTTTACTGTTAAGTTTTGAAAACTTATGATTTTTCATTAAAGAACTTTAATAATATAAAAGCTTTTTGAAAGCATAAATGCCTTTCAATGAGAAACCTTTTAAAACTAAGAATTTGTCTTTTTAAAGCTTTGTTTATCGAAATGTTTGAAATTTTTTAATACTGAGCATAAAAATCTTTCTCAAAACTACACGCTTAACATAGAACTTTAATGAAAAAGCTCCAAGTGAGTATATAAAACAGTGGTGTTCACACGATGGTGTTCACACAATTTTCAACTTTTGTGCTTGTGTTTGTAGCTCTTTCGCTCTCTGCACTGACAAAAATTGTTGTGCAGGTATTAAGCAAGAATTTTGTTATAATTATCATTGTCATCATCATTATCAATATCAGTAAAATTATCATTATTACTTTCATTATCATTGTCACTATCATTATCTTTATTACTATTATTATTCTGCAAATAACGCATTTTCGTATGACTCAAACATTTCGTGCAGTGCAAAACACACAGCCAAGTGGATACTGATTGAGCGAACTTCGTCCATTCGATCGTGTACGTGTTTCGATTCTCAAAAAAAGCTTTCGAGTCTCACCACGCGTGGTACTGCGTGAACATCACTGTTACAAAACATGCTTTGACATTTTTGATTGCTTAGCATAGAAAGCTTTCTCGAAACTACACGCTAAACATAGAGTTTTAATCAAAAATCTCCAAGTAAATATATAAAATAATTCGATGAATTTAAAATTTACCTTGCAAAAAGACATGTTTATTCTTCTTTATTTATTTATTTCATCAATTTTAATCCTTAAGCTGCCAGATTATTGAATAACCTTAACATTTTTTTTTTAATATTTGGGTAGACTTTAAAACTTTAAAATGCAAAACTGTGCGTTTGCAGACTCTCAACAGCTTTCTCAATGTATTTGTGCCGTTAAAATATTTATATTTGTTACGTACAGAATGACCAAAGCTTCAGTAATCAAACAAACATAAAGCTCTTGTTTTTAAGCTTTTTTTTATAGTAAACTATAGCGAATATTGTTTAAATGTGAGCTTTTTGACACTCTCTTAAACAAACACAGGATGAAATTGTGTGTATGTGCAAGAACAAAAGTCAACGCTTTAAAGGAATTCTGTTTAAACCTAAAAGCTTTCTTTTCGAAGGTCGCACAAGCTCACTTAGAAACTAATTTCTTGTATATCATTATGATTCATGTCTGACCCTTTCACTAACAACACAGGACACACAGAAAAACCCGAATTTTTAATAAACTCTCACTTAGATTTTGCCCCTGAACTTGAACCCTTTCAAGCTTAATATGACTTAATCTAGCCAGAATGTTTGCATTCTAAATTTTATACAGTTTTATTGACATAATTATTATACAAAATTACCTCACGTAAGCACTCATAAAGCACTTCGTCTAACCAACTCACGTTTAAGATATCAAATCATTTTGACCCCAGCCGAGCCTAGCCTTAAATGCTTAGCCTTTGAAATTTTTACGCTGGCAAAATTTGGTGTATCTTTTAGCAAAGTAGAGTTGGTATGAAAAAGGGAAGCAAGAGCGTAGAAAGCAATAAAATATTAAAATTTATTACATTGCATGGAATAAGGCCACTCATGCAAGGCCACTGAGTAAAACAGACAAACAGTAGAGATAGGCAAATTATAGCAAACGTCATGTTTGGATCATAAAAAAAAGGTAACCACTACTTTGCAGCAGGTTTTTGTATTTTTTTGTGAGTTATATGTTTTTGACTATTAAGAGCTTTTTTGCATATTAAGTGTTTACTTTTAAAGGCTTTTAAAGGCTTTCAAGGGGAGACTATATTTAAAGAATAGAAAAATTAAACTGTTTTTATTTAATTTTAAGTCATTTTGTTGCGTGATTTTAGGCGTTTCACAAAATTGATTATGTATGTTGATAATTGAACACATTCTCAGTTAGTCGTAAATTTTGTGTGCTGTCAAAACATTTAATTAATTAATTTAACAGCATATAAATTATATAGATGAAAAATAAAAATCAATATGTATCAAACTTTTGCCTACAACCAAGAGCAGAGCAACCAAAAAGCTTCAAACCACTTGCGTTTAAGCACAAAGCACAAAGCAATTAAGTTAATTGTTTTTATAACAAATATTATAAATTAATAAACAATGGCGAATAATAGCAAGCACAACAACTGTAGCTAAATGCTCACAGCTGAATTGTCGCCAATTTCCACAACAGCCACACAAAGCTACAGCAACAACAAGATTGAACATTTTGTAAATGCCAAAAAAGAAAAACCAGGCAAAATGCATACAAAAAGTATGCAACATAAATTAATATTTAAAATTTGCGGTGATTTATCTTAATTTATGGTGCTGCTGCAGCGACAACAACAACAACGTCCACAGCAATAGCAAAAAATCAGCAACAATAAACACAATGTTGCATAAAAGCACAGCCACAAACAGCACTAGTGCAGCGACAGCAAAAAAAATCACAACAACAACAACAAAAATAAAAACAACAACAACAATTGCAACAAGAACAATAACATGTTGGCAGCTAACCAGCATCCAAGAGATAAAAGCGTAGAAATTTTTGTTTGCGCCTATAAGCATGCAGCAAAAAATTTTGACGCTTGTGCGGGGAGCAACAAAATCAATTAAAAATGCTCAAAATAATTAACAATAAACGTTATGGCAGCGTCAGCATGGTTGTTGTTGTAGTTGTTTTTGATGTTGTGATACACACACATACACACACATATGCCTCGCATATTGTTCTATACTCCGTAAATGGGGTGTAGTTACCATTAAACCCTCAATTTTGCGCATTTTCATATGATTTATGCGTACAAAATCTTTCCTTTGGGATCATTTTAAATTTTGCTTGCAATAAAGCTTAAATAGAGCGGGTGCCGATGGTTGTTCAAGATCATTGTTCACTGCAAGAAGAATGTCAGCAATTTTGTTACTTGAATTTATTCAATTAAGCTAGTTGCCAAGCAGCAGCATAGTTGTTGGTTGCCAAGTGATGCGTAGGTGCAATTTTGATGGATTGCTTAAGAAAACTTTAGTTCTGAGACGTTAGACGTGTTGTGTGTGTGTAAGAGCTTTATATGCATTTGCTAATGAGGCATATGCATAAGTTGCAAGTGTGCATGTGTGTGTGTGTGTGTGTGTGGTGAAGTTATAGTTTTACATACACGCACGCATATAGAAAAACTTTTAATTTGTTTAGTTGCTCAAAGTTTAGTGCAGAAAACTTTCTGCTCTGCATGATTAATGCTTGTTTTTGCCAAAAGCTGCTTTTAAAGTTTTGCTTGAAATTAACAAAACAAAGGAAGTAAAAAAAAATAAGCTATGTCTACTTTGAGTAACACAATTTTTGTTATTTTTAAACTTGGCTACTTTAAGTTTTAGTCTGCTAGAAAGCTTAAAATATAATTTCATGAAGAGCCATTCTTTTGTTGCTGAACTTTGAACAGTATTGGTCAAATGAGCTTTTATTCAAAACACTAAATTTTAGTCTGTTTTAAAGCTTAAGAGTGCTTTCATAATAACCAATTTCAATTGTTGTTTATTCAAAACAGTACATTTACTTTATATCTGTTTAAAAGCTTAAGAGAGCTTCCATTATAACCAATATTTATTGTTGCTTAACTTGGAACAGTATTGCCAAAATGAGCTTTCATACAGAAAAGTAGATGCAGTATTTTATTGAATATATAAAAAAAGTTAAACGATATGTATTTTTAATATATTTAAGTAAAAATAATAAACAATTTGTGAAAAATCATTCCAAAAGAGTCAAAAAGTTCCGAACAAAGAGATTACATGCATGCATGAAAAAGCTTTCCAAAGTCTATAAAAGCATTTTTAGCCAACAAACTTTTGCGTAAACACATTTTCAAAGCTTTAAAGAAGAAAATCAACATTTTTTTGCAAACTCCTTTTTATTCAACCAACACGCAAAGAAATTTTTCGTTTACCACAACTGAAAAATTCACCAACTATACTTCGTTTGCGAGCTGTGTTTGCCGTAAACGAATATTCAGTTGTCACAACTTAAAAATATATCTTATATTTATATACCGCAAGCGTTTTCAGTCATTATTATTTATTATATTAATAATCTTTCTCATTATGTCCGTCCGTCTTCTTAAGGAATCCACCTCTGTTGCTATCTTCGTCCGCGTATTAAGCAAACTACCAATTTCCTTATATAGTAACAATTTGTCCAAAAAGTAACTCTAAACTATAAGCGTTATGTTTATACAACGAAGGGAAAAATAAACAAAATTTTCAGTTGGGAAAAACGAAGTTTTCAATTACTGCAATTTAAAAATCACTCGCGTTTATGACAAACGAAATTCATTTCCTGCAACTAAATGACTCGTTTCTCACAACTGAAAATTTTGTTTATTTTTCGTTCAACGTTATGACAACTGTTGAAACGTTTGCAATAAACGATTTCAAGCACGACAAACGAAGTTCGTTTGCGGCAATCTGGCGATAAACGTTTTTTTTCTTTGCGTGAAGGATTTAAGGTATAACACTTATTCCGTCAAGCCTGTCTTCGTTCAAAAATTGGCTGATAGATGAGTGGAAAAGAAGGAGCCAAAAAATTAAAAATGTGTAGGATGTTTTAAACGTCGTGAAAAGCCGTATAAATATGTAGAAATGTCATTTGCAAGTTTCTCTACCAACAACTACAGTTACTAAATCGTAAATATTGACAAATTTTTCAAGTTTAGTAGAGAAAAAAATACAGAACGACATAAAAAAAAGGTTAAAGTGTAGGACCATGGCCTGGCCGGTATTCAAAGTCGAGAGCCCTGGGGTGGAAATCAAACACTATCACTAGATAACTGAGATCGTCAAAATTAAAGTTGAAGATACAATGTGATAATTTATAAAAAGCTATAAATCTATGTCAACGAACTCGGAGACCCGGGTTCGAACCCCAGCAGTGACAGAAAATTATTTGAATTAAAATAATTTTTCTGTACGGCCGCCACCTCTCTGCAGACAATGGCAAACCTCAGAGAGTAATCAAAATGCCACGTAAAGCTTCTCGAGAATAAGAACATTTCGTTCATCACCGTTCGGAGTCGGCGTTAAGCATGTAGGTCCGGTTCTCGGTCAATTGTGTACAAACTTAATAACACGCACAACACAATTGATCATAAGAAGCTAGGTCAAAGCCCTTTGAAGGGCTGAAATGGCCAGTTATTTATTTTATTAAGTTAAAAACTAATTAGCTCAAAAGTGAAAAAGCTCTTTTATATAAAACAAAAAATATTTCATACTCTTTTATTTAAGTCTTATTATAACAAATGAGCTTTTGTTTTATTCACTTATTTATTCAATTTGTTAAATTAATACTATTGACAAAATTAAGTTTAAGTTAAAAGCTTTTTAAAACCTTTTTTATAGGTATAAATGGTTTAAATAAAAATTTAGAAAATTAAAGGAAAAAAATGTCTGCGCTTTAGTTAACATTTTAAAGCTTTAAGTGCTTTAATGTGAAAAAAGCTAATATTGAGCCATTTGCTTTGTTTTTGAATAAAACCAAAGTAAGAAATAAAAACCAAAAGAGCTTTATGATTTTCTAAACTATACTTAATATATGTATAACATTTATATTTTAATCACTTCTTGAATAAAAAGTAAAACCTCTCAAAAGGATGTTTGAAAATCTTAAAAAGCTCTATAAAAGCTTTTCACAAGCAAAGCGAAAAATGGTTTAGAAACTAAATAAACGTTTTTTTAAAGGTCAAGCAAATTTCGAAAGTTGAAAAACACTCCATTGCTTAAAACATATTAAAATATATATTTTTAAGAAAAGCTTAAAAAGCTCAAAAAAATTTTATTGAAAGTTTAACAAATTTTAGAAACAAGCTAATGAAACAGTTATTACAAGATAATGAAACTGTTAAAATTATGATATATTTTCTAAAAGTCAAAAAAGTTTTTCTTGGAAATGTGGTTTTTAAGGAAAGTTTGAAGTATTTGTCATCAAGTAATTTTCGAATGTAACAAACTACAAAGCTTCAACTTCAAAAAATTCAATAAAGCTTAAAAGTTGTATTTTATTAAAATTGATAATGAGAAAAATCTAATTCAGGCCTATTTTATGCAAACAACTTTGCAAAAACTCTTAACAAAAGCTTTTAAAAATTGCGAAAAAATAATAAAAAAGAAGAAAAAAAAAATGAAAAAAATTGTACAATAATTTTTAAAAATTTGAGCAACTGTACATAAAAGACTAAATAAAAGCTTTTGCGAAGCTCGAAAAAGCTTTGCAAGGCATAAATTAAAAAAAAAAAACAATTTTAAAAACCTTGAAATTTTTTTCAAAATAATTGATTAAAACTGTTCAGTAGCTCAGATAAGCTGTTTGTTGACAATTGCAACAAAATTAAAATTGTTAACAAAATATTTACGAAAGCTCAACAAAAGTTGTTCAAATACTCAGCAGTTAAGACAGAGGTAGACTTTAGTTCTGAAAAAACCAACAATAAGATCTTTTTAACAGCTTTCAAACTTTAAAAAAAACTTTTCAAAAGTTCATAAAAATTTATGAAAAAGCTAAGCTTTTCAGATTTAGCTTTTCAAAAGCTCAAAAAATTCTTTGAAAATTCTCAGCAAGAGTGAGCTCTTAAAATTACAAGCAAACTAAAAATGCTTCTGTTTTTTGAGGAAAAATTTCAGAAATGAGTCTAAAAAGCTCAATTAAAAGCTACCTTAAAAGATTAATATTTTTTTAAAAATACTTATAGCTTATGTGCCTCAAACGGTTTGTAGCTTGAAAGAGCTTAGTTTATAAAATATTAAGTACAACATTGGAAGCTTTATTTTTGAATATTTCCCAACAAAAGCTTTTTGAAAAAAAAAAACATTAAAATGGCAAAAAAAAAATAGTTCCAAACAAACTTTATACAAAACTCATAACATTAAATAAAAGCTTTGCCTAGACTCAAAACAGATTAAAAGTGACTACTAACAGCTTTCTCCAAAACTCAAAAATACTTTTCAAAATATTTGTTAAAGCTTTTTCAAGGCTTGAAAAAGCTTTTTAAAATAAAACAAGCTAAGAAATTTTGAAAAGCTCATCATAAGTTATTCAAAAGCTTAGCAGAGCTTAAGCTTAATACTCAAAATGCCAATTATTTCAGAACACAAACAATAAAATATAAATGATGTTCATTCAGAAAAAGGGCTCTTAAGTTTTCACAAATTCTTTGGGATGAAAATTTATGTTAACAACCTAATAAAGCACTCAAAATATAACTTCATTTTCTTGCCAATAAAATTGCCATGCGCCAAGTTCAAGCATTCCAAAGAGATTTGGCAGCTTTTATGAATTGCATCGTTTAAATTGTCTGCCAAAGAAATAAATATCGCACTCAAATTAATAGCTCCGACTTAAACGTCCACAAACTCCTATAGCCAGCCTCCGAATTGAACACTTTTGCTCATAGCTTCAATTGTTTTAGCACATAAATTTACTTCAAGAAATTAAAAGCTTTTCGCTATATATCGCTCACTTCGATGACTTTGGCTAATGTAGACATTGACAGCATTGTTTCTGTTTCAAACCGCCAGCCAGCCACCCTTCATAATCCTTCTCAACTTGGCTTTTTCTACGCTTAATGCAGCTACTCTTAATCCTTACCTAATGGCCACACCTGTGGCTCCTTTGCTAGGCAACTTTGTTATCTTAAACTTCTTCTAGCAGCAGCAGCAGCTACAAAAACCACAGATACAAAAACACCCTAAGATCGGTGGCCAAAGACACCAATAACGTTATAGCTAGTTGTATAGCAAATAAATACACACACATACACTCAAACATAAACACCTACACACTGATACAAAGTACTTTGAAGCAGTTCTCAATGACTTTGCGGTTTCAACTAAATTAGTCATAAATAAATAGAACGAGCTACACCCACATTTCGTTGTGTCCTAGGCGCTGTTGGTAACAACTGGAGTGTGTGTGTGTGTGTGTGTGTGTTTGTGTCTCTGTGGCTACTCTATGTTGTGCTGTTGTTCTTGGCCAAATATATTCCGGTAGCGTTGGCGTAAAATTATTGTTATTGTTTATAGTCAAAGAGGCGCCAAGCAGGAACGTAAGCTTTTGAGGCAGGCAGGTAGGTATGTAGCTAGCTGGCTGGATAGAGTTGGTCACGTGGAGCTGACGTTCGTCCGTCCTACTGCGATATACCAAATAAATGGTATTGCTGTGTAGAAGGCATGGAAATGCCATCCGCTGCCATCCCACTGGAAAAGCGGTTGTGAATGTGTTTTCAAAAACTCATTTAGTTGTTTTTTTATGTTGTTTTTTTTTTTTTATTTTTTTATTTTGTGTTTTGTGTTATTTCTTAACCTCGTGGTGGGGTTTGCTCGAAGGCAGCTTTTTGTTTGTATGCTTATTATATCCCCTGAGATGTAATCAATTACTTAGTGGCACTTATTTTGTTCTTGTTCTCATGTTCGTTGTTGTTGTTGTTGTTATTATTGTTATTTTCTTGCTTTTTTTTATTTTTTCTTTTTTTTTTTTTGTTTAGTATTACACTTTAATAATAGCTTCGCGCGTGCTTTTAGCCACAATCTAGCCATGTTTTTTTTCGCTGTCTGTCTATATTTTGCGCTCTCTATGTCTCTAAATATGTATGATGTAGAGGGATGAATGTTGTTAAAACAAGAAAAAGAAAAATATAGAAGGCATTTGTGTTGGTAGCTAAATGCCAGCTGAGCTGTGGTGCTTAAATAGCTCCCGCGGGTCTTACGTGTGGCGTAAAGCTTTTAGACTGTTTTAAGCATTAGTTGAGCGCGAGTTACAGAATAACATAAAATTGCAATTGAATTGAATTTTATGCATTTTTGCAATAGCTGGGGGAGACATTATGATGAAGAGCGGTTTTGTGGGTAGGTTTTTTTTTCTTAAAATTTGACATAAACAAATCTTCCACGGTAGTTAATTCAAAAGCTTCAATATCCAAATGTGCAACAAAGCTTTCGTCTGATATATTACCTAATAAAAAAAAAAAAAAAATATTTAAAAAAAAATCTAAATGTTCCAATTTTTTCAATTTTTCATTTCAAAGGGAGAAGATTTTTTACAAAAGCTTTTAAAAGAAAGCAGAGCGTTTAAAGATCTAGAAAATTTTAAAAGCAAAAAAAATTTGAGTTATAAAAATGCTAAATAAATTGAAGAGCAAATTTTGATCACTTTCAAAAATTTTCGTAACTTAAATAGAAGGTCAAAGTTTTAAAAAACTCTGATCTTTTAAATTTTTTAGCTTAACGACAAGACATATCATTTAGTAAAATTAAATAAGCTCTTGGAAAAGATCAGAGCTTTTACATTTTTCAGTTCGAAAGGACGAGAGTTTTTCACAACTTTGCCAAAAGCTGTAAGTTTACAAAAAGCTCTTAATACGTTCAGAATTCTCAAATTTTTTCATCTGACTATAAGACATAATACTTAAAAAAAAAATTTCATAAGCTTCTTAAAGAACTGTTAAAATTTCATATTTTTTATTTAAAGAAAAGATATGATACGTAAAAAATTGTTCAAAAGCTCTTTAAAAAGCTCTGAAATTTAAAATTTTTCATTCTAAAATAAGGAGAGTTTTTAATAACTTCTACAAAAGCTGTGCTCTTAAAAAGCTCTGAGCTTTTAAATTTTTTTTATTTGATAAGAAGACATTATGCTTCTAGAAATTCCTTTCCTAAAACTCTTCAAAAATTACTGAATCTAAGAATTGTTAATTTCAAAAGTAGAAAACTCTCACACAAGCTGTTAGTGTGCAAAGAGCTTATTAAAAGCTTTGAGCTTTTACATTTTTTTATTTAATAAGAAATAGCATACTTCAAGAAATTCCCTTCCTTAAGCTTTTCAAAAATCAAAAAGCTCTGAAACTAAATATTGTTCATTCCAAAAGTAGAAAAATTATTCAGAACTCTTACAAAAGCTGTAAGTTTGCAAAGAGCTGACAAAAGCTCTAAGTTTTTAAATTTTTTCATTTTATGAGAATACATACATAAGAGTTAAACAATTTTCAAAAGCTCTTTAAAAGCTTGAGAATCATTCATAACTCAAAAAAAATCTTTAATATTTAAAAAAGCTCTAAAAAATTCGATGAACAAAGTATGCATGCAAATATAATCCAAGCTCAGAAGCTGAAAGCTTGTGGCGTCCGTGGTGTAGTTGGTTAAAGTGCGTGGCCGCTATGTCAAAGAACTTTGGAAACCCAGGTTCGAACCCCAGCAGCGACAGAAAATTATTTGAATTAAAATAATTTTTCTGTACGGCCGCCACCTCTCTGCAGACAATGGCAAACCTCAGAGAGTAATCAAAATGCTATGTAAAGCTTCTTGAGAACGAGAACTTTCATCGCCGTTCGGAGTCGGCGTTAAGCATGTAGGTCCGGTTCTCGGTCAATTGTGTACAAACTTAATAACACGCACAACACAATTGATCATAAGAAGCTAGGTCAAAGTCCTTTCAAGGACTGAAATGGCCAGTTATTTATTTATTTATTTATTTTTCAGAAGCTGAAATAGATTTAAAGTGATCACTAATGAATGCTTTTCAAAAGATTTTTAAAGCTTTTCTAAGCTTTTTAAAATAAAAAAAGCTAAACAATTTTCAAAAGTTCATCAAAAGTTATACAAAAGCTTAGCAAAGTGTAACCTTAACACTAAAATGCCAATTATTTCAGAAGATTAATAAAATTCAGAAAATCAGAAAAGCTCTCAAAAATTTAATGAACAAAGTATGCCTGCCAAAATGATCAAAAGCTCAGAAGTTGAAATTTAAAATGTTTATTCCACTAGGAGGTGAATTTTTTCAAAAATGTAAAGAAAACTGTCAGTAAACTGATTTATCTTAAAAAAATGGCCAATTTTAGTAAGTAATCATTTTATTTGTCAAAAAATCTCATAAAGCTCTAACAGTAAACTTTTGTAAGTATCAAAAAATCTCATAAAGCTCTAACAATAAATTTTTACATGAATAAAATGAAGCAGTATTAAGTAAAATTTTTCAAAAGCTCTCCGATGTCAGAATTACTCTATTTTGTAAAGCTTAGAACGAATATTGTAGAACAATTGAAAAATCCTAGAGTATTTGAATTTATTACTGATATAAAAGCTTGATTTGCACATAATATATAATAAATAGTAAATTTATATGGATTTTTGTTATCAAAATCCTTTTAAAAGCTGCCTGATTTAAAATGCATATCCATAAGAAGTGAGTTTTTACTACAAATGAAAATTTCTCAAATAACTTATGAAAGCTCTGAGTTTAAAAAGGCCTCCTTAAAAAAGCTCCAAGGTTTTATTTTCGTTATTTGACAAGAAGATTGAAACTTATTTCATATTTAAGAAAATTTTTAAAAACTTTTAAAAAAGCTTTCGGTGCTGAACTTTTTTAATTTCAAAACTTACTCAAAAATAACTTAATAAGTCCATAGAGAAATATTCTTAAGAAATATCTAAGCTTTTTTAGTTTCTTGAAATCAAAAGTTTTAAAATTAAAATTTCATTTTTTTTTAAAGGAAACAATTCATGTATGAATAAAAAGTAATACATATCATCTTCGAATGCAATAGACTCAAAAGCTTAAGCTAATAAAGCTTTCATCTAAAATTTTTTCAAATAATTTTTTTCTGAATTTCTTTTAAAAGTTTCACTGTGTTAAATTTATTCATGAAGTCCTATAGCATTAAGAAAGCTCCCACGAATGAGCAACATTTATGAGTTCTAAAAAGCAAAGGTTAAAAAAGCTTTATTAACAGCAGGCGCCATCTCTTTGTGGGTGAGAAATTCTAACGAGCTGCCAATTTTAAGAGCGGAAAATTTATTTATACAAACAGCCATGGTAGTCCTCAACAGCCATGGCACCTACTAAGGAACGTTCGTTAAATTTTAAGCAAAGAAAATTGAAAATGCCCGAAATATAAATAATGCACACCAAAAATAAAAATAAAAAAATATTTCAGCGAATTCTTCAGCTTGACAAAGCTTTCGATTATGTTATGCAAATCAGCTCGCAGTTTGGTTTGACGTGTTTCACAAGGGTAGGCGAAAAATTTGAATACGAATCAAATTTAGACTTTTTCAAACAACAATTTTGGCAAACAACAAAAGCGTTAAGTTAAAGTTTATTTAAATAAAGATGTTTTCTATAAAAAAAAACTTTTGTTAAAATGTCATGTTCTACATGTTAGGCTTATAACAAGGCAACTAGCTGAATGTAGCAGGAAGACTTAGGAAGAACTGTTTAAATATTCTGCAAAAGTTTTTTTTCTTATCTTGAATATTAAGCTCTTTTGAATTTTATCACAACTTTTTCACATAATTGATGCATCATAATGTTCTTTTAAGCTTCTGCAAAGCTTTTTTTTATTTAGAGTCTTGTATGTTTATGGATGTTTTTGTTTTTATTGTTAAAATTTGTTGGAAATTTTCTTCCAGTATCATATAAAATTTTAATTTTGCAAAGTTTTGGCACAGTTTGACCTTTGCAGTTTCATAACCGTATGAAAAAAGCTCTTTAGTTAAAATTTATATTCTTTGTTTTTTATGGCCATCGCTCTCAATAGAGTGTGCTTTTTTTCTCTTGACAAATCTCTCGACAATATCCTTACCACAATTTGAACAATTTTTAAGCAAATTAGGTCAATGAAACCATAAAACTGAGAGAAAATATAAAAATGTATACTAAACAGGATATGCAGTCACGAATTGTGTTGTTGGCGCTCTTGTCATTTTTGGAAAAGTGTGTTAATGACATGATTCTCAGCAATCTGCGTTTGTGCTGACATTGCAGATGACGCATACGACGAAATATTTTGATAAAAAATTAAGTTGTTTAAGCTCTTAGCTTTTAAATTTATTTATAGAATGCTAAAATTAAGCTCTTAAGTTCAAAAATATGTTTGCAATGGTTTCAATTGGAGTTAAAATAATAATCATACAAAAAGACTTACATCCAAGAGCATAAAAAAACTATTAAAACAAACCAAGGTTTTCAAAGCTTTTTTTTTAATATTTCATGTTATTTGTATGACATTTGAAAAATACAAAAAAAAATTTGATTTAAAAACACGAAGCTTTAAGTGTTTATATGTTTTCCGTTTCATGATAATTTAAAAATTTTCTTTGATTTTTCAAAAGCTTTCACACGAAGTCAGTGCATTGAAAGCCTATAATGTGATCAGAAAAAGGCTTGATTTTGCAAAAGCTCTCAAAAAAGCTTTGATGTAAAGAAAATTATATATGAGCTAAAGTTAAAATATGTAATTACATTTTTTGAAAAGCTCTTACAAAACCTCTAATATATCAAAAGCTCGCGTTTAATCACATTTCTTATCAAATTTATCGTTTAAAGCGTTCAATTTATTTAATATACAATTCTCGAACTCATATATTTTTTTTTAAATCTTCTTAAAGATTTGTTATAAAATTTATTTATAAATTAAAGCAACTACATGCAACCACAAAATTTTCTATAAGCTGAACAAAAGGTCTAAGTTATAAAAAAAAAAAAAATAGTTATATAAAAAAAAATCACAAAAAGCTTTGAGATCATTTAATTCTTAATTTGATGACAAGTCATATTATTGTAAGTTATTTCACAAGCTCTTATGTAACCTGTGCGCTTCAAAGATTTAATTTCAAAAGCATTAGACTTTTTCATTGAGTTCCCAAAGCTTTGAGCTTTTTTATTTCTTTAAAAGATAAGAAAACATTATATGTTAAAAATAAAATCATAAGCTTTTCATTTAAAAAATTTTTTTTTTAAATTTTCCTCCAGAAAGCAGGAACATTTTTTATAGCTCCAACAAAAGCTGTAAGTTTTCAACAAGTTCTCAAAAAGCTCTGAGCTTTACAATTTTTTAATCAAATAAAAAGACATAATGCTTAAATAAAATTTCAAAAACTCTAATAAAAGCTTTGTTTTCTTAATTATTCGTTTTAAATGTGGAAAATTTTCATAACTCTTTTAAAAGATTTAATTTCAAAAGCTCTAACAAAAGCTTTGTGTTCCTAATTATTCGTTTAAAGATGTGAAGTATTTTTCAAAAATCTTTCAGAAGCTTTTATTTTTCAGAAAGCTCCTAAAAAGCTTTGAGCATTTTAATTTCTTAATTTGGTGAGAAGCCTATAAAAATCACACCTACAAAAATTTTCAAAAACTCTTTTTTTAAAGCTTAAAGAAGAAGAAGTTAGAGAATTTATATTTTATTAAAAAAATATATTTAAGAATGTGATTATGGCAAAGTTTTCAAATATGCTTTGCTCTAAAAAAATAGTGTGTGAAAATTGAACTTTATTAAACAATTATTTTTAAAAGCTCTAAATAAAACCTTAGAACGAATACAGCAATTTTAAAAATTGAAGTCCATTTAATATTATTATAAAAGCTTTAATTTTCATAAATGAATTTAAAATAAAAATAAATGAATATTTAAGTTCTCAATTATAAAATTAATAACTATAAAAGCAAGTTTAAGTCTAACAAAACTTAAAGCTACTAGTTTTAAAAGCGACCCCAAAAAGCTTTCAGCTTTTTAACTTCTTAATATGTTGTGAGAAAAACATATTCTAGAACATTTTTAAATTATCTGTGAGTTTATTTTTTTTTATATCAAAAGCTTACTAAGAATAAAGTGAAACAACATTTAAAGAATGCTCCAAAGAAATTAAAAGTTTTAAAATTTATTCATTTATTTGAACAAAAAATTTTAGAATTCAACATGTAAAGACTTACAATTTTTTTGATAAAAAAAGCTAACTTAAGCTAATGAATAAAAAAAATGTTAAATCACTTTTCAAAAAAGCTTTTTTATTTTCAAGTAAGTAATCGGAACGGAGTTATCACATTTTGAAGCAAAGTGAAACTTTCAAGTTCATTATTCGTTACGAAGTATAATAAGCTTAAAAGCATTTACAAAAAACTTTAGATATTAGGTTTTAAGACGGCTTGAAATGGAAATATTAATTTGTTCGAATATATTTTGCGACGAACGCAGCTTCAAAACACAGAGCTTTTGATATTGAAGTGGTTTTGTAACCAGATATTAAAACGCAAGAAATTTAGAGTACTTCTTATAATAGTTTTTCAAATAAAAAAGAGCAAAGAGCTTATAAGCACCAAAAAGCTGTTATCAAAATTTATTTTTAATGTTCTAAATAAACAAAAGTTAAAACATGCTGAATTGACAAAAACTTAACAATGCTTAATGTAAAGTAGCTTTTAAGCTCAATTTTAATATTTTTAATTTTTTTATCTCCAGCAACATTTAAGTAGTTTTTTTTGCTTTGACAGGCTATTTTTAAATAAAAATACTGTTTTCGCTTTAATTTTTTCATGAATTTCTTAGATTTATTAGAGATTTTTTCTGAAACCTACATAAAATTGCATGGTCAAAGCTTTGTCTGCCTCTGAGTACCTATCTCTAACAAAGTTTTCAAGCTTTTAGAAACATAGAGCTATTGTTTTGAAATCTTTCTTCAACGTCTTTTTCTAATGCCAGCTTATTTAAAACTTGCTTTTGTTGCTGGCTTTTATTAAAAAGAGCTTTTAAGCTCTGTAAAGCTTATATTAAAACAAATTGTTGCATTTATTAATGAGCTTAAGCTATGGATATGCATAAACCAAAGCAGTGGTGCTCACTGTTTACCATAGGCCGCGGGCATCGTGTGGTGTTGAGCTTTTGCACACGAAGTAGCAATCGGCTCGCTGTGTTTGTACACTGCGTAAAAGTTTGTATTTTTCTGTTGTGCTTTAAATTTCAAGTCAGTATCCCAGCGGGCTTTGGAGTGCTATTTAAGGGCTTTACGAGCACTCCTTTAGCAATACGAAGCAATCCGTCTATATTCCCATCTACATTGTAATTTTAACAAAATATGTCATTGGAAAGGAGCACTATTGCTCCATTGGTGCTTGAAACTACAGTTGAAGTATAGCACTCAATACTGTGCTCCGTTTGTGCTTCGAACTGCAGTGAAAGTATAGCACTCAATAGCTCCTAATGCTCTCCAAAGCGTAATGTAGCAGGCTTACTTGGACTTCTTCTTCTTCTTTTTCTGGCTTCACACAAAAAAAAAACTCAGAAAAGAGTGCTCTTTGAGAGCTCTTATTAGAAACACTCCGATTTCGGCCCGTTGGGATGCTTTGAGCGTTCATGTGGGATGAGAGTCGCTCGCTGTTTTATTTATGAATGAACGTTAATATTTTGCAATGTTTCAGGAAATTATATTCTCTACTTTCACCTTTTTATGATATTTTCTTGATTAAAATAGCAAAAAACAAACACAAAATAAAAAAAAAAGAAATTATTATATTGTAAATGCAACACTCGACAACGTTGCCTTGCACCAAATGTTGTGAGAGCTTTTAAAAACTTATTGTTTCAGTGTAAAGCTGTGCACTCGGAAAGCTACATTTGTTGTTGTTTGAAACGTGCGTTGATCACTACTGAAACAAAGCATGCCAGAATGAAAAAAAGGTCTTATAATGCAGATCAGCAAATCAGAGCTTTAAAGCTGAAATTTATATGTTCGAGTTCTTAATATATTTATGATCTTTTAACATTACTTAATCTTTTTTTTTTAAATACATTTTTCACTGCTAATTTCTTACAGCTGCTACTGCCTGCTACCACGATTTAAAGTTTCTACTGCTTGATACTGTTTCTACTTCATAAAACTATATCGTCAAAGCTTTAAGCATTTATAATCACAGAGCTTTTGAGCTACAAATCGTTTTTAACATGTTTTTAGGCTTTTGAAGCATTTTAAAGGCCTTTTTTGGATCTCCTCTAAAGCATTTTTTGATTAAAAAACTAAAAAGCTTTTATAAAATGTTGCATATACATAAATTTTCATAAAGTGAAGCATTTTTCATGACAAAATTATCAATTAAGAGCAAAAAAGTCTAGAGCTTTTAAGCTTAAATTTATATATTCAAGTCTATTACATCTAGAGCAGCTTTTAAAACTATATTCTAGCTATTTAAGGAAAAAAAAAATCTTTTTTTTTAATTTATGTTCCCACACGTTCTTCGTTTTGCAGTTTCCGCTGCTGGTTACCTACAGAACTGCATCATCAAAAAGAATACATTTTCTTAAGCAAACACAGAATAATTAAAATCTAATTAAATGTACCACATAATGCAACAAAAGCCTCAACTAATATGCATAAAAAAAAACAGCCTTTCAGCATTGAGCTTTTCTTTTACTTGTGTTACATTCTACTTGCCTCAGCATAATTACCACTTCCCAAGCTTTGCAAGCAAAAATACAAAAATACACAAAAATAAAGTAAAACAGTAAAACAAAAAATGTGCTCGTCTTTATTTGGATTCAGCTTGAACAGCAAAAAATGTGAACATTTTAATTTTAATTTTCCCTCGACACATGCATTTCTTGCATGCATACAATCAAACATTTAACTATGAGGAAAATGAAAGAAAAAAAAAATAATAGAAATAAAATAAAAAAAAAAAAAGAGTAAACTAAAACTGTATAATAGACACAACAGTTGCACGTAGCATTTTGCAAGCTTTGGTCATTTTTGCCCACATAGTTTGTGCCCCGAGAGGTTTTTCTTACGTGCCACACAGTCAAGCGCAACAAACAGCTCAAAACTTCGTCAAACGTAATCCGCTCATGTACAAGAGCTTTGTGTGCAACAACACAGCACACATACACAAGTATACCAAAACTCACACACACATATATAAACACAAACATACATATAGCAAATGCTTTGACTTTATGGCTTTTTCGTTTGGTTAGGTTTCTGTTTCTCTTTCTCTTTCAACGCTGCTGTCTTTATTTGGTTTTTCTGCCAGTGTTTCATTAAGTTATACAATTTTATGCCACACCCCTACCCAACATGCCGCCCTTTGTGTCGCTTTTATTTACATTTGCTTTCGGGTCAAATTACTGTGTACAAAGTGTGGCGCTCAATGCTACCCAACTCAAACCCCAAAGCTCTCAAAAGCTCACCCACATAAAATTCAACAAACGTTTTATTAACGCCAAGCAGCAGAGGCAAAATGCTAGCAGGTAGGTTGGAACGAAGGAAGAACGTGCGGTTTATGCCAATGCCTGGTCGAGCCAAGAGATCTGTGTGTTTTTGTCTTCTTAGGGGCTTCAACCATGCTTAGTACCGAAAATGGTTGGGGCAAAAAATGCTAATATAAATATAGACGAAAGCTAAATAGATTTAATATAAAAGCGGGAGGGAGAAAATATTTGGTCTGGCTAGTCGGCAAAATGAATTTAATTAAAAATGTTCGCTAAATCACGAAAAGAGTGGTGAAACCTTTCGACGCAAGTTTATTGAAGAATTCTTAATATGTGGACGTGGTATTAACTAAAATATGTATTAACTGGTTAGTATATTAAGCTTTTAAGTGAGGCATTAAAGTTGATAAGGGCAATATAAAAACACAAGTTGAAAGCTTGTCGTTAAGTTCGGTTCGAGTAATGAGAATATTTTGACATTAACATATAAAAAGACTTTGAGCAGAACTTGCGATGTAAGGCAGTGGCTCTGTAAGCTTAAGAAAGTTACTAGCTTAGTAAAGCTTTTATTTTATATTAGATCTTTTGTACACATTTTCTTTTAAGATGGAGGCATTTTATTACCGAATAAATTATTTAAGAATAAGAAAGCTTTAGAAAAACTTGAAGCTTTGTGCAAGCTTTTGAAAAAGCTTTTTTCTAAAGAGTCTTTGAATTTTATTTACATCGAAAAGAAAATATTTTTGATATTTTTTCTTTAATAAAAGCTTAACACCTTCTTATTGAAATTTAAAAAATTTGCTTACAATATCTAAGGGTTAATAAGTAATGTTAACAGCAAGGCTAAGAAGCTTTTGTAAGCTTAAATTAACTGAAAGCTTGTTGTAAATAAATTTGATAACTAACTCGAATTACAATTCTTGTAATGCTTACATGCAGATTCCAGCGGAAAGAACTATGAGAGCGAGCTTTTTTTAAATTTGTGTCTAAAAATTATTATGAAACACAATGGCTTAGAGGCATTGTAAAACTTAAACCGACATTGAAAAAGCTTTTCAAGCTTATGAAAGCTTAAAGCTTTTACAAAATATACTGGAAAAGTTCAATGAAATAGATTTAAGAATGTTTTTAGAAGCTTTTCGAAATAGGAAAGCCTAAAGTTTTTTGTCATATATTGCCAGATACTGAAAAAACTTTACAAGCTCAAAAAATCCTTAGACTTTTATGCCGGATACTCAAATCATGTATTAAAATATAGTAAAGAAAGTCAAAGATAAAAAATGACAAAAACTTAAAAAGCTTGAAGTTTTATTGAATTATTTAAAGATTAAGAATGATTGATTTAGATTAATTGATTTAGAATATCATTGGAATTTTTTTTATTAATGAAAGAGTTAGAAGCTTAAGGAAGCTTCTTAAGGCTTTTAAAAGCTTTAAACTCTTTTAAATACTTTCGATTTTCTTTGTATCAAATCATTTTTAAAATGAACATAAAGTTTTTAAAAGCTTTATAAAAGCTTTATTAAAGCTTTATCAAAGCTATGAGCTTAACGATAATTAGATTTTTGATAAAGCATTTATGAACTTGAAGCTTTTTTCTAAGGACTCTAGAAAATTTAATTTAAAAAACTTGCAACAATTTTTTTTTTTAAATTTTAAGTTTTAAAGCTTTGTGAAAATTTGAAGCTTATGTCATCAATTGCGTATCCACTATATTTTATATAAATATGCATACGCTATGAATTAAATCTTTATAATGTGTGTGGAAAATATTTTTATCTCTTTTAAATTTTCAAAATTAAATCAAATAAAACACTTAACATATTTTAAGCTTTAAGCTTTGCCATGGAAATAACTCACATTTATGTTTTGTTTTAATAGATTCTCTAAAGTCATAAATTCAAAGCCTTGCACATGCTTTTTAGCTCATATTCGATATAAACAACAAGCTCACATCAGACACGCCCTTACATACAGGGACCACGCTTCAGCAATCACGGCACTACAAAATCAATTTAGTTACAAAAAAAAAAACACGCACAAAGTAAATAAATATTTAAAGCACTCGAATTAAGCTCCAAACTCAAGTACAAATCCAATA
Organism: Pherbina coryleti; assembly: GCA_943735915.1. Lineage (NCBI taxonomy): Eukaryota > Metazoa > Arthropoda > Insecta > Diptera > Sciomyzidae > Pherbina > Pherbina coryleti. The sequence goes on from OX030952.1 coordinate 24,188,909, forward strand.
TTTGTTAATGTATAGCGCCAAATGTGGCAAATTGCTGCAACAATATAAAAGCTTTTATTTTTATTTTTTTTTTTTGCCTCTCCTAAGTTGTTGTTCAAACAACATTTGCTTAGGTTTTTGCAACAATTTTGCAATTTAATTTTCTCATTTTCAATTTCCGACAGCCAAATACAAATTTGCTTAAGTGTGAAAATGCGAAAATTTCTCACACTGCGTTGGTTGCCGCTGCCGTTTCATAGAAGTGCGAGCTATGCCAACTGAGAAAGCTTTTTTGCACAACTTGAAAGTGTCAAAGCCAAATTTGAAAGCAGAGCTCTTCTTGGTGCTAGAAAAACAAGTTTGTTTCATTTATTTTATTTTGGTTGCTGTTTCTGAATGCTTTTGTTGTTGTTGTTGTTGTTGTTGTTGTTGTAACTGGTAACAAAAGGGACTCTAGAACTCTTATGTTTATCAAAGACGTTAAAGTCCTAAGAAGCTAGACGGCGAAGGAAGTAAGCAGGCTAGAAATAAAGACTTTGCATAGGGCATTGTTGTTGTTGCTGTTGTTGTTGTTATTATTGTTGCTGTTTGCGCTTGTTTACATTGTACTCGAGCGCGTAAAATTTTTAGTTTTATTTGTTTGCCAAATAGTTGTCAGGAGCGTAATGGTGGTGGTGGTGGTGTCGATGGTGTGGTGGGTAGTAGTGAGGATGCGTTGAGCATCTTTAAAGAAAAAGTAAAAGAACTAGAAGACGTTCTTATGTTCACTGTGAGAGTGCAAATGTTGTTAATGTGTTGTTGTTATACTTAACAAAACACTTCATATAACAAAGAAAAAATATACAAGCATGTCTTCAGGCAAACATATTTTACTATCACACTCACGTCTAAGTATACAAGTGGAGGATAAATAATATAAAATGTTTTTTTAAACGAACGCAGACTTTGTGTGTACAGGCCTATATACTTATAACTGCCTACTTTTGGTGTTTAAAACAAACATTTCTCATATGGCGTTGAAAAGCTTTTTTATACTAAGAGATCTCTAAACAAATATTAAACAGCAGCAAAATAAATCACGGAATGTAACTAAAACAGCTAAAATTCAAAGCTTTTTTATAGAAATTAATTAATTTTAAAGCTTTAGTGATGTTTAAATAAGCTACGTAACAGTGAAAATGAGAAGAGCTCACTTTTGTATCATATATAACGGTGCCTTTTTAAATGATATTTACTAATATTTTAAGAAGCTCTGCTACATTGAAAATGAGACAGAGACAATTAAATGAAAATGAAATAAAATTAACTTCAAGGCATGTGATTATAATTAATTAAGCTTAAGCCTTTACTGATGCTTTAATCAGCTCTGTTCCATTGTAGAGTAATTGATGAATGAAATTCATTGAAGAGACTAAAAAGCTTTTCAATTTCTTACAATCCAACTTGAAAATTCATTATAAGAATTAATTTTTGTTCAGTAAATTAAAAAACTTTTACAAATTTAAAGCTTTGCTTGAAATAGTTCATAGCTGTACCATGAGCTTTATAAATATTAATGTTACATCAAACTACAAATATCAAGAAATTGATAAATGTATTCAAAAATATTGGTTAATAATTATAAAAAAGCTTATTTAAGCTTTTTTAATGAAAATATTAAACAATTTAAAAGCTCAAATAATATTTTTTGGTAAAAATTTTGAACTGTGATATTAAAGCTCTTCTAAGCTTTATTTTTGTAATGTGGATGTTAAGTAATGTAAATTAGAGAGAGGTTAAATAATATCTTTTTGGAGAGACTTGCCTTGAACGATGGCAGTACAGCTCTTATAAGCTCTTTTTTTAAAGTTTTTTTTTTGTTCTTTTTTTTTTTGTTCTTTTTTATATGAAAAGTCTTGAAAGGTGCTCTTGAGATAAATATATTAAACACGCAATTTATTTTTTTTACAAAAAGCTTTCATGTGTCTTTGGTGCTCAAAGCTTATATTTCTTACTTCTTTTACTTTTCACCTATGCGTACGAGTATTTTTTGTTTTGTATTTGAAAACTGTATTCATTTGTTTTAAAAAAATATGTTTTTCCTTGCAATAAAATTAGCTTTATAAAAATGTCCTTTTTATAATATCACAAAAAGCTGTTTATTACAAACTATCATACCCGTTCCCAGCGTTACTTGGGAGTATAAATATGATATGAAAACATATTTTAAATGAAGACTCAAGAATCAAATGTGTTTAATTAATTTTATTTTATTTGAGAATATTTCTTATTGAAATAAAAAGAGTGGCTTCTTATTGAAATGAAAAGAGTCCCCTTTAGTTAAATCAAAATAAATACAATATATTGGACTTATGGCAACACTGCAGCTGAAGTGTTTTATATCATTTTATGGATATAGTTTTAATAAAGCTTTATTTATTACCTCACTTAGTATTCATTCGGGATCTATCTAGAATTTTAAAGCTGTTCTAATATAATGCTTTATAATTAAAAAAAAACAAATAATTGAATTAATTAAAAAAAGTTTTACTTATAAAATGACTAACCCTGAAAACCTTTTTTGTGGATCTGCTTGATATTTCATGCCATGACATCTATTATAAAAAGCATTTTATATGATCTGATTTTAATATGAAAGCTCAGAGGAACACTTTCTAAAAGCTCATACTGGATAATTAAATGTTCTAGTAAGAGCATGAAAGCTTCTGATTTTTTTTTTTTTTTAATTTAAGCATGTGTTGGTTTAATTATACATTTTTTTTATGTATTAAGATTAGGTTAAATTTAATAACCTTTATTTTAAAATCTGCTTTTAAAGCTATTTTCAAATTAAGACAATGTTAAAAGCTTTTAAGGGATAATGTTTAATGCTTCAGATTTTGTATTCTTTGTTTAAAGCTTTTACACTTTATTATTTTATTTTTAATAAAACTTAATTAAAGAGCTTTTAAAAGCTTTTATGTAAGCATTTTACTGAAGTACCTATTTTCAAAGCTTTGTTATTTATATTTATTGATTGCTTTTTAAAGATTTATCTTAATATCAAGACAATGTCAAAAGATTTTCAGACAATACTTAACGATTTAACTTTTTTCAAAGGCTTAGACATTTTGAATTGCTTTGTTGTTGAAAATTATTTTAACAGCTTTCAAAAGCTATTTTATATATTTTATAAATTTAGTTCAACTTTTGAAAGGCTTTGCTATTTTAAATGGCTGTATTGATGAACATTATTTAAAGATCTTCCAAAAGCTGTTTTACTTATATGTATTATAATATAATTTTTGAAAACTTTTCTCATGCTGGTTGACAATATCAAAAACTATGTTAAATTTATGCTTTATTTTTATTTTGTTGATAATAATTATTTAAAAGCTTTTGTGTATAGTTCATTAAATTATTTGTATGGAAAGTTTTTTTATTATTACGACATTAGCAAAAGCTTTCAAGATACAGAAATTTTAGATTTATTATTTTTATATTTATTATTATTATTTTTTGAAAAGCTTACAGAATTTTTAATTATTTTTTGATAAAAATTAATGCAAGAGCTTAAAAAGCTTTTATGTGTTAACTATATTAAATTTGTTTTTAAGCTTTTTTGACATTTCAAGACAGTATTAAAAGTTTTCAAGACACAAGAAATTTTAGATTTGTTATTTATTATTATATTTCCTTCAAAAAGCTTAGAAATTTTACATTTTTTTTTTGCTAAAACTAATGAATAAGAGAGCATTTATTAGCTTCTGAGTAAACATTTTGCAGTAATATTTACTTTTTAAACAGTTTTCTTCATATTAAAAAAAATATCAAAATTTTTTATATGGAAAAAGTCTTAGATTGATAGTTTTGTATTATATTTATTTAGAAAGGTTAAAAGCTCTTTTTTTTTTTTTTTTTTTTTTTTTTGATAAAGATGAATTAAAAAGCTTTTATGTGTAAATTTTATTAAAATATATGATTTGAAAGCTATTTTGGACCAATAAGATACTACATGTTTAACTATTATTATTTTTTTTTATACACTAAAAAAAAGTGTTTTAAAATTAACGACAATTGTTATTAATTTGATGAATTTTTTGTTTAAAAAATGGCTAGCAACATATTTCGTCAAAGTAAGAGCAAATGGTGGCGTCCGTGGCGTAGTTGGGTAAAGTGCGTGGCCGCTATGTCAAAGAACTTTGGAAACCCAGGTTCGAACCCCAGCAGCGACAGAAAATTATTTGAATTAAAATAATTTTTCTGTACGGCCGCCACCTCTCTGCAGACAATGGCAAACCTCAGAGAGTAATCAAAATGCCATGTAAAGCTTCTTGAGAACGAGAACTTTCTGTTCATCGCCGTTCGGAGTCGGCGTTAAGCATGTAGGTCCGGTTCTCGGTCAATTGTGTACAAACTTAATAACACGCACAGCACAATTGATCATATGAAGCTAGGTCAAAGTCCTTTCAAGGGCTGAAATGGCCAGTTATTTATTTTTTTTTTTAAGAGCAAATGTGTTTAAATTTTTGAAAAACGTATGAAAAAAGGACAAATATGAACACATTTTTTGAACACATTGTGTTAAATTTTAAGCCAATGTTTTTTTTAGTGTACTGAATTCAAAAAACTTAGAGGTTTAGAGAGAAATTAAGAGATTAAAGATATATTGATACTTTGTTGATAGAAGTTATTTAAAAAAGCTTTTATTTGTGCAAGTGTTTTGAGTTTTTAAAAAATTTCATATTACCAAGTTTAAGCTTAAAAAGCACATTTTTAGCACAATATCTTGAAAGCTTCTATCTAGTTTAATTAAAATTATATAAGTATTGACAAATGCTGTAAAGAAATTTTGACATAATTTCAATGTTATTTTAACTCTTTTGTTAGTCTTAAAGCTTAAAGCATTCATAAATATTTGACTCACATCAAATTGGTTAAAAAACTAAAATACAAATTAATGAAAATCATTTTCAAGCTTCTTTGAATGCAGTTTTTTTTTCTCATGCAAAGCCTTCATTTTAATTCAGTGGCCAATCTGAGAACCTTAAGTCTTAAACAGCCGCCCCTGTCACAAAAAAAGCCCCTAAAGACTTTTCAAGTTCTATTGAAGATCCATGAGAAAAAAAAATACACAAAAACTAAGTGAAATGAATGCAAATCAAGCAATGCACAAAAAAATTTCGTTAAATTTGCATGCATTCGATATGAAAGTGCAAATGAAAATAAAAAAGCTCTCTCTCTCTCTCTATCGAGTGACAGCCATTAAGAGTGAAGCTGTGCCTGTGCCAACGGCCGACCAAGCAAAATGAAGCACTTAGTAGCAGCAGCAGCAGTAGCAGCACTCAAAAGTGAATTAAAAAAGTCACTAACAAAAAACCATGGAAACGAGGTGTTCGTCTTGCAGCCTGAATAGGAGACAAAAATAAAAGCAAAAGATGCGATGTGAAAAAAATACATATTTTTTTTTTCATTTTTGTTTTTTGCTTTTTGGTGTCGGTTTTATTTGAAATGTAAGCTTAAAATGGTAAGAGCTGGCGACTTATGTGACACCAACACACTTACATACATGCAGCATACAAAGTGTTGCATGCAGCTTAAAGCTATACCAACTGAGTATGAGTGAACTTGAGCGCGTGTGTATGTGTGTTTGTGTGTGGCTGTTTGTATGTGTCTATGGCGGAACGGCACTTGAAAGCGTTGCGCCTGAAAGCCATTAAATGAATTAATATTTACTTAGGACTTTAAATGCTTGCAACACCAACTCGGCGGCAACTAACTCACTCCCATCAACCCGTGCCCTACGACTAGCAACAGCAACCAAACGAAACGTTTCGAGAGCAAAAAGCTGCGTTTCAATTGAATTCTGTAAGTAGTGAAGAGATAGAAAAAAAAAAAAATATGTTGGGTTTTGGGTACTGCTTTGGATTTACTTTGGTTTGGCTTTGTTCGCTTCGGTTTGGTTGGTTTGGTTTTTTCGGCTTTGCTTAAGTTTAGCTTAACAAGCAGCAAAAGTTGAAATAACACGACAGAAAATAAATAACATAAAAAAAACAACAAAAAAAATTGTGTAGACAAAATGTTCAAATTTCACATATTAAATAAACCGATGATAATGAAATGAGAGTGAGAGAGATCGTTGCGTTGAGTTGGTGTTTGAAAAGCTCTTTAAAGTGCTTGAAAATTGTAAGGAGAACAGCTTATTTGGCGTAAATGAAGCTGCAAATGAAATGCTGTATAATTAAGTTGTGGATTGGGGAAGAAAGAAAGCAAAAGAGAGTGTCAAAAACAGGCAAAGTTTTTAGAGCGGCAAGGAAGGAGGACTGCGAGAGTTAAGTGAGGTGGAAAAATTGAAGTATCCTAGAAAATTACTTCATTTCAATGAATCAAATTAATTAAAACTGTTGTGGTGACTGTTTTCTTCAAAAATCGATTAGAAAGTTTCGGGAAACTCAAATTTGTATTTGCTAAGCTTTTAAGGTGTGGCTGAGATAAAAAAAAACTGCTCAGAGCTTGACACAAATTTCTTTTGATAACAGGGTTTTAAGTTTAGAAGGCCTTAGGTAATGTTTTAGTGAAAGCTTTTATTATTATTAGAGACAATTTTTTTCACTGATTTCGGTGCAATTCATTTTTGTAGGGAATGTTTATAATTTAATATTAAAAAAAAATGTATATATATAATTTTTTTATCAATCTTTATAAAATAATTTTTTGTTTGGCACAATTTTTAACCACAAAATCATATAAACTGAGATATAAGGGTTATCAGTCTTTACTTAAAAAGCATTAAAAAAAAAGCTAAAAAAGCTTTACTTAACAATTTTTTATTAAAGACTTTTCAGTGAATTTTCAAACAATTATTATAAAAGCTCTTCTGTTAAAATTCATCGGAACTCAATTAGCAATGTTCATCAAAAGCTACCTTAAAATCAAATAAATTGAGATATAAGGATTATCAAGCTTTACTTAAAAAGCATTAAAAAAGCTAAATAAGCTTTACTTAACATTTTTTTATTAAAGACTTTTAAGTGAATTTTCAAACAATTGTTATAAAAACTCTTCTGTTAAAATTCATCGAAACTCAATAAGCAATGTTCATCAAAAGCTACAAATGTTAAAAATTTTCTTTAAGCTCAATTCTATTTTTGATGCCAAAAAGTTGAGGTATTCACCATTTATAGCTTAAAATTGTTCTACCATTAAACTTGTGAAAGCTTAACTCTACAAAAATATGTGTACATCAAATTATTTAACTTAATGAAAAGCTTCTTATTTATTCTAAGACAATTTTTTGATCTTGACTGAATATTTAGCTTGAATAACATATTAATATTTGTCTTTAAATGAAGCTATTTAAAGCTTTTGGTTGATATTTTGCGCAGTTACAATGAATTCTTCATAGATTGTTTGTAAATTCAAAAAATTTTTTTAATTTATCTAAAATGCTTTGAAAGTTTTCAAAAAGTTTTATAAAGCTTTCAAAAATATTATTATTTGGAAAAAGCATTCTTTTCTCTACATTTTGGTGAGCAAATATTTTTTTAAGTCGCATGAAAGAAACTCCAGAAGAGTAAGAAAAGAGCTTTTTTACCTTTTTAAACAGTTTTTTTTTCTTTTTGAGAAAAGCACTATTTTCTTTACAATTTGGAGAGAAAATAAATCCAAGTCATCATTTTAGCATCTTATAAGCTTTTAGAATGCACGAACTTTTGCATTAAAAAAAAGCTAAAAAGGCTTTGCTTAACAATTTTTTATTAAAGAATTTTCAGTGAATTTTCAAACAATTATTATGAAAGCTCTTTTGTTAAAATTCATCGGAACTCAATTAGCAATGTTTATCAAAAGCTACAAATGTTAAAAATTTGCTTTTTGCTATTTTTGATGCCAAAAAGTTGAGGTATTCACCATTTATAGCTTAAAATTGTTCTACCATTAAACTTGTGAAAGCTTAACTCTACAAAAATATGT
>OX030952.1:24197037-24519743 GCA_943735915.1 Pherbina coryleti
AAAACTTCTTTCAACTTTAATGAAATTAATATTTAATTTCTTTACAATAAATAAAGCTTGTTTGCATGGAAAAGTTTGTAATGCCCTGGAAATGCTAGGCAAAAATTATTGGTGAGCTTTTTATTGTCAGTGTCTTACGCATTAAATGAGAAATAAGCTTTTCTCTCCTAATCATTATCACGCTCTCACGCCAAACATTTCAGAATCGTCGAATTTCTGTGGCCGTTTTTTTTTTCTTTTCTTCAAGAGCTTTCTGTCAAGAAATTTTTTTTATGCAACTGAATAGCAAACAAGGCATAGCCACTAAACAAACATTTGAGTAGAAGAGAGTAACAATAAAAAAGCTCACCAAATTCGTTTGCCTAGCATAACCACGTCATAACAAATAAAGTTTACTTTCTGTAAAAAGCTTTCAAAGCACTACAAATACATTTTATAAAATGAAAATTTTGTAAAATATTAGCTCCATTTTGTAAGCTCTTAAGAAATGCATAAAAAATATAACAAATTTTTTTTTTATAAATTTTTTCAAAAACTCCAGACTTTCTTCATGTTTTTCGTAAAAGCTCTTTTTATTTGTTAATTCAGTACAATTAAACACAAATCGTTTCGCACCGAAACAACGCGCCGAAATTGTGACGCTGCAAATTGAAAATAGTTGTTCACCTGTATTAACTCAACTCAACTTTTATCTAGAAAGCTTTTGAATTGGCTTGAAAATATTAAAAACTAAAGGTTAAGCTAAGGTCAAAGCCAAATAATAACAAAGCTTTCAGGAAGAAAATGCTTTATCAGAATACTTGATGCAATTTAAGAAAATATTTCCATAACAAATTCATATAAAATTTGTAAAAAGCTTTTAAGAATAAACATTTGTGAATGCTCATTAAATGTATAACTGTTATCATTACTAAATTAAAAAACAAGTTTTCACTGAAAAAGCTTTAATATTTTTCTTGCTTATAGCATGTTCAAACCGAGCAGTTAATTATGTTAAATCAATTTAATGAAGTTAAATCGAAAAACGAGTTCTGAAATTAAGTTCTAATGAAGTTAAATGCGTACAATTGTTGTTGGAAATTTAACGTGTTAAATGATTTAACACGTTTCGAAACTCGTTAAATCACTGGTTTGTGTTCTTGCTAACGTCAGAAAAGCTTTTTTTGCTTTATAAACGCAGCCAAATCTGAAAAGAGCTTTTTTGTTTGAAGTTTTTAATGTAAACAAATAAATTCTTTGACAAATTTTTCTTATTTCTTTGACAAATTTTTGAATTTATTTGAATTTTTTTTTATTTTTTTTATTTTTTTTTTATATTTTTCAAACAATAATTTTTTTATTTCTTTCAAAATATAAACAAACAAACTGACATTTTGAAACTAGTTAAGGCGGTATGAACGATCATGTTAAAAAAAAGCTTTTTTTCGAGTAACACGTTAAATGAAATCGGTTTGAACATACTATTACGTTATTTTTATTTCGAGAAGATTTTCTAATATATTAAAAAGCTTTTGTAAACTTCGGATTTTTTAAGATTTAAAATGAAAATAAAGATTTCAATAACATTTCAATATGCCAATGCTTCATTATTTGATTCATTTTTGTATAGAAAGCTCTCCTTGTTTGAAAATATTGAAAACTCAATATTATTGAGAATAACAAAGCTTTAAGAAAGAATATTTTAATGGCATACTTTATGAAGTTTAATTTTAAGTATTAAAAAAATTTTTCGAAATCGAATTAATATTTGTCAAAATCGGATAAAAGCCACACCTATCTTCTCAACACCTATCATGTGAAATTGGTAAAATTTCTAAAAATTCGACAAAAATTAATGTAATCACTTCAAATTTTGGTTCTATGTGATTCTAAGTTCAAAATTGAGAAAAATCGGAACAAAATTACGCCTACATACTTTACTAAGTGACTTCATAAAAATGGATAAATATTTTAAAACTTTAACACTTAAACCCTTGAAATGCTGCAAATAAGCTTAATTATCAATAGTTAAAGTTTAAAATCCGTCAAAATCTAATGGAAACTACTTCTTTCCATGCAATGTGACGTCATCAAAATATCAAAACCATCAAAAATTCCAAAAAAATGCCTAAAATTTACATTCGTTTTTGTTAAACATTCGGTCAATTCTTAAAACAGTTGATGAGAAATGCTAAGTGAGAGAAGAAAAGTTCCAATGAGAATAGCAACGAACCGACTTCAAGTTCTCATCTGCGTATATATGGTCTCATTAAATTTTCTCATATGTCCCATACATACGAGTATTTAACTCATAAATGAAGCTTAATGCCTCATAAGTACCGCTCACTTCAATATCCCATGACTTATATTTTTCCCTTAAGCCTTTGAATGTTTAATGTCACTCCTTTGAATTACTAATGCCAACAATAAGCCCTCAAAAATGTCAACATATAAAAGCTCATAAAAAAAAGAAAAAAAAATTGACGCAAATTAAATTACGTCTGCAAACATTCATGTAGCAGTTACAACAAAATTTTGACGAAGAATAAAATCAAGTCAAATAAATGCATTCATTGCTGACTAACGTTACTAGTCAGTCTTACGTCATTTTGCGATCTTACGTTTGCGTTGTCGTTGCTATTGTCTCTCGCTCTGGTTGTTGCACTGTCTTGCCAACTGCTCTGTATGTTTGTTTGTTTGTTTGTTTGTCTGTCTGTATGTCTGTCTGCCTATCCGTCTACAACTGAAGGAAACTGAACTCTGTCCTTAGCTTTTTCTGTCTGTCTGCCGTATTTTTCTTTTATTACATAACTGTTCACTCTTCAATTTTAATTACGTCAAACAAGAGCATCATTTCCTTGATACGTGTTCTTTATCGTTGTTGCTTTTGTTGTTGCTAAAGCCGTAATAAAATAAAAAAAAAAAATAAAAAAAGTTGAAATTGCATTCATCATAATCATGCAGCAGCAACAACAACAAGAGCAATAGCAGCAACTAGAAGAAATATCATCAAAAGTTATTCGAGCAACAACAAGACGTTGAAGCAGAAAACGAAGAAGAAGAAGCAGAAGATAGCAAGAGTTTTGTTGGAAAGAGATAAATAGAACACAAACGAGAGCTATAACGTACTTACGTAAGGATTAAGCTGAAACTTTTATTATTATACTTTTCATCTGTTTGTTGTTGTTGTTGTTATTATTGTTGTTGTTGTTATTGTTGTTGTTGTTGTTGTTGTTGTAGTATTTTTATATAACGTAATGAGATTTGTTGCTAAAGTAGCAAATTATACAAGTAGAGCATGGCAAAGGAGCAACATCATCGCTCTTAATGGCATTTTTTTATGGCTATATGTGTATGTGTGTGTAAAGTGTTTGAGCGCTTTATGAAATATATAAAGTTGAAAATATGAAGAGCTTTAATTGACGTTAGTTTGAATTAATACAGTCTGTTTAATATTAAGTACAAGGATTATCGTTTTCTTTCTACTATTAAATGAAGTTTATTTCAATGAAAAGCTTTTCTCAGCTACATTCATAGAAGACTGCATAGCAGAAATGACCTATGGAATTTAGGCATATAAAGAATTTTCATCGGCAAACAGCTGTTTCGTTGTTTTTGTTGTGTTCAAATATAAATTCATATATTTACCTTGAACAAAGCTTTCATATCTCTTCATAACTTAAGAGTAAGACAAAAGCTTTTGAAAAAATGTTGGATAAATTAAAAATAAAATTTACTGAACCAGCGCATAAGATACATATATTTACATTTTAATAAATAAAAAGCTTAAATAAAAGGGCTTTACACTGTAGTAAGACTATTGTATTATTTAATTACAAAAAAAGCTATTTCATTGTCTCTATTGAATTCACTTACTTAAACTACCATTTTTAACAAAATTTGTTATGTTTTACTTAAGACTGAGATAAAAGATTTATTGAACGAAACACGTTGCGTATATAGTTAAAAAGCTTTAGAAAGTCTTTAACCAAGAAGGCCTTAAAAACATAATTTTCTATTAAACTTTTAAGAAAACTTTTTTGGATTGTTCCTAACTGTAAACTTTGCGGAGACAATTATTGTATTATTAAAATTAAAAGGTTTTTGGGTAGCTTTTAGCCCCATTATACGCTTATGGTGCCACAACACATTAGTAAAAAATCTTAAAAATAAGTTTTTAAAAAATTTGATAAAGTTTTTTCGAGAGCTTTTAACAACAATTACTACTTATGATGGCACAAAACTTTGATCAAATCTTTACAAAAACAAATTTCTACAAAAATTTCGTGAAAATAAAAATTTCGTTTTCAAATATGATATATTAGCCGTAAATTTTACTGAGGCAATAATTTTATTTAACGAAAAAAGTGCTTTAAAAAGCTTAAAAGCTTATGTTGTTACAAGACTTTGAAGAAAACTACATTTAAAATTAATTTTATTAAAAATTATGAGAAAGCTTTTTTTTTAAATCTGTGACTCACATTAAAAGCTTATGAAGTAAGAAAGCTTTATCAAAACTGCCTTTAAATTACTCTTCTAAAAAATGGAAGCAACTCTTTTAAAGAGCTTTTAACCACATTAAAAGCTTAAGGAGTCGCAAAACTTTGGTCAAAGTCACAAATTGATTGATCTTTTATTATTAACGGTCAACAAAGTTTTCAAGTAACTTTTTTCAATATGTTTTTGAGAAGCTGACCTTCTTCTTCTGAAGTTCTTTTAATAGATTTGACATTACTTAAAGCTTATGGTGACACAAGACTTTAATTAAAATTCATTTTGAACTTTATTTTCTACAATATTCTGAAAAAAGTTTTTTTTAAGAGCTTTCAACAACATTTATAAGTAATGAATTCACATAAATTTGATAAAAATTCTGTTCATTACTTCATATCAAATTATTTAAAAAAAAATATGGAAAAGCTTTTTAGAGCTTTAAGCATAATTAAAAGCTTATGAAAAAACTTTTATAGTACTTTTCTTTAACTTTTTTTTAGTAAAAATTTTATAAAAATTTTGCAAAAATGTTAATTTGTGCTTAAAGCTTAGCTTTTTAAGCATAGTACCTCCATAAATAAGTGTCAAGCAATTTCAAGTTTGACTTTCTTGCTCTGGTTTTCAAAGCTTAAAGTTAGCTTTCAGTTGAATTAAACTTATTTTTACTTAGTTTCCCAAAGAGCTTTTTAAGATTGTGTTTCAATTTACAATTAATTTTTAAAATAACTTCCTTAGGCACTTCTTGATTTTATTTGCCTTCGATTTTTTTCCCACTAAAGCTCTTGAAAAGATTTTTATAAGATTACAATTGTTTATACCGAATTAATAGAAACTTCATGTGTGCATTTTCATAAGAAAATATAGGCATAGCAATGAAAAGCCTATTCCAGCGCTTCTTCTGTTAGCTACAGCTTTTTATTTTAAACTATGAAAACATGTTTGGCGATGTTAAGGCTACTAAATAAGCTTTTATACTAGTTTTCAATTCCTAAGTTCATGCTTTGAATTTTGATCAAGCAGCCATCACACTATATGCATAAAAGCTTTTGTAAATAACGATCTGCTGATTATTGAAGAGACTAAAAGCTTTTTAGTAGTAAGTTTATACTGTTAAGAGTAAAAAATTGTATATATTGTTCTCTCTATAAAAGCTTTGAAATTGTATCTGTTTGTAAAACTATTTTGTGTTCCACAAAAATGTTTATGCCCTCAAAAGGGAAAATATATGACAATGTTTATTGATTTGAGTTTTTGTTTTTTTTTTTTATTTTTTTGTTAAGTTTGTGTTTAAAACTTTTCACATATTTTATGCAAATTAATAAACTTTTATATGAGCTAGCAAATCACTATTTTATTATTGTTGTAAAGCTCATATATGATACGTACTCGGTGTAATAAAAAGCAGGCAGTTGGGAAAATACAAAAACCCAACGACAGACAGACATATAGATAGACCAACATGACATGAACTTCGAACAATACAAGGAGAGAGAGGGAAAGAGGAAGAGATAGATATATGAAGAGCAACGCCAGTTAGACAATCAAAATGTTGAGCTTGAACAAAAAAAAAAAATGCTCGAAATGAAACGAAGTTTTGAAATTGAAATTTAATCCTAATGAATACAAGCGTGCACAGCAATACATAGCAATACACTGCCCAAACATACTTCCCCCACTCGCCCCTCTCTCTCACATTCACACACACACTTTCAAACAAAGAAATGCACACTTGGACATACTTTGATGTACATGCTTAGTTGGTAGGCATACAACGAACGCTTTGTTGCTGCTGCTGTTGTTGTTGAGCAGGATTTATTCGACAATTTCTAATAATCTATAGATGGCGCTGCTATCTAGCATGCTCTGGACCATGAAAGGACTTTCAGCTCGAACTGCTTTTGTAGAAAATAAACAACAGCACAAGAACGAACAGCAACAAACGAACGAGAATGGTCTAGTGGACGAACACACACGCACGAGCGGTTGAACGAACGAATGAACGGACGATTGTTGTTTGGCAGGACATGTTGTTGATATTTGAATGTGTGCTTAAAACTTTGTGAAGTGCAAAAAAGCCTAAATAGGCAAGTATGTGCAAGTGTGAGTGGATTTGTGTGCTTGTCAGCGTATGTGTGTATGTGTGTGTGTGTGTGGTTGATTTGTATAACCAAAACTAAGTTCAACGGGTTTTGCTTGTATAAACAACATCGTTATCCTTACATGTCAGTGACTGCTGCTGTTGCTGCTGATGATGAGGTTGTTGTTATTTTTGCTATTATTGTTGTTGCTGTTGCTGCTGTTATTGTTGTGTTATACCATGATGATGACCGGCATCAAAAATAATAGAACAACAACGACAGGCTGGCAGGCTAACAGGCAGGCATGCAGCGCAATATTAAAGAGCAGAAACAACGCTAACATTCCAAATACACTGTCCATGACTGCAACAGGATTTGCAAAGCTTTCGATTTTTTGTTCTATGCTATTTTGTTGTGTGCTATTTTTTGTTGTTTTTTTTTTTTCTGAAAATAACAAATACAACACCCACAACAACATCATCAACAACAACAACAATAATGCATGGGTGTGTCCAGTTTGTTGTTTTTGTAGCTTGTATTTGGTGTGACTGATCCTTGATTCCAGTTTTAGTTACGTCTACGAAAAATTGAAAAAGCTTTAGCATGAGCAGACAGCACAAAGTGTGTGCTGACTCAGTGGAGGGTGGCATAGGTCGTTTGGTCAAGCTGGAAGAAGCGGCTACGTAAACATCACAACCAGAGTCATAGTTTACGCTTATGACATGACCATGACGTTGTTCTTGTTGCCATAGTGAAGTGAAGAAAATAAAAAAAGCGAATAAAAAACGGGAAAAAATCAAGCTTTTTAGACTTTTCCTGACAGCTTCAATTTGAAAAGTTGAAAGCCAATGTAAGCCAAAAAATGGAACAAAAAAAAAAACCCCCCCCCCCCCCAACACAAAATAAAAAAAAACAGTGAAAAAATACAACAAGCTAGGATGACAAGCGAGCAACGTTATCTCGCTTAAGGCGGGCTAAAAGCTGCGCTCCATCCCATTCTCTCCCACGAATTTACAAGCACACACACAACGACGGACACTATATTTGTTAGCTTTTGCCGCTCTTTGTCTCTGCCAAAGTAGTTGCAAGCCATCAATCAAGTTTAAACAATGTTGTTGTTGTTGTTGTTGTGTTGCTGTTGAGCTAAATTTTAAAGCTGCATTGTGTGCTATTGTTGCTGTTGTTGTTGCTTAGCTTACAGTTGCTTTATTTTCTCTTGTTGCTTTTGTTATAGTTGTTATGTTATTAAGCTTCAACAATTTATTTTTATTATTTCTTTTTTTGTTTTGTTGTTGTTTTTGTGTTCTTTCTTTGAGCTTTCAAGTTAAATGTTGTTTTGTTCCAGACTCTGTCATTTTTTTTACTCCCGCCCACTCCATGCAGCTATCTATCTTGCTTTCTCTAACCTGACATTAACTTTAATGCAATTTATTGCTGCAAGCTTTTGAATTTTGTTTGTTTGTTAGTTTGTTTGTTTGTCTTTCAGTGAACTTGCAGTCTGTACAAGTTTGAACTGTTGCGGACAGCAGCTGCGCTACTGCCGCAGAGTATTCAATATTTTAAACAATTTTTATTTTGTTCTTTTTGTTTTATTTTTTAAATATTTTTGTTTTCAACTGCAGACGCTTTTTGTGGTTTTGTTGATGCTGCCTCTAGTCCAGTAACATTGCAACAATTGCCATTTTAGTTGTGTTAAAATGTGAAGTTGATAAATTGCTGTAATTGTTGTTGTTGTTGTTGTTGTTGTTGTAAGCAATGTTAAAATTTTGACGTTCGACATGATGATTTGGCATAAAAGCTTTTGAAGTGGCGAAAAATAAAAACGAAAATTATTATTTTATTTGGCAGATGTGTGAAAATGTGTCAGATTCTATTGAAACCCATTTATTTGAAAGCTTTTATGTGCATTTTTTTTCATCAAATCTAATTTCTATGCTGAAATGTATTTTTCGGACAATACCTTCCTTTATGTTTTCTTAAGTTTAATCGTAACATGATTTAACATCTTTAGCTTAATCGTAACGTAAAATTTATTTGATTTTTAATTTATCTTTTTATTACGTTCTTTCTCTACTAGTTTTCAAAGCTTTAGTTTTTTTCGAAACTTTTTCAAAGCTTTTTCATCAAAGCTTTTCTTCAAAACATTTTCAAATTTCGCAAACCTTGTTAATTTTTATTTGAAAAAAGCTCTTTACCAAAGATATTTGAAGCTTTTTATTTTAGTTCGGTTTAGCTTTTCTATAAAACATTTTTGGACGTTAATTATAAACAAGAAAAAGCTTATCAAAATAATATATATATACTTATAGTACTTTTTCGACAAGTTTTTGACTGTTTGACAAATTTTAAAAGAATAAGTTTTTCAAAGGAAAAGAAGCTTTCTTGAGATCGAGTCATTGATCCTTTTTCAGTTAACGTTCGCTATCAAGAAACTTGAGGTTGAATTCGAATTTGCGAAATATCAACAAAATAAATGCTTTTCTTATTCATGCGAACAGCTTACGCTCGGAAGCTTTTTTTAATGAATGGTAAATTTCGTTTCTTAAAATTCTCAAAAGTTTTCGTGTTATGAAAGCTTTCCTAACTAAAGCATTCTTATGCTTTTATAAAAGCTTTTAATTTAGTTAAACTAAAAAATTAAAATTTAAAAAAAGTAAAAATTTGAGTTTTTTAGATTAAATCGTCTGCTGCCTCACAAATTCTTTTTAATAATTTCAGAAAATGCATTAGGTACAATTAAATACAAGACTTTGGGTCTGTTATTCATTCGCTTTGGAAAGCTTTTTGTTATTTATTCAAGAACAGTGTTTTTTTCCAGAACAAAAGGCTCTAAAAATATACTCCTCTAATGCCGTGGTTATGCTAGGCAAACATGTTTGGTGAGCTTTTTTGCTGTAAGGGTCTTACGCATAAAATGAGAAATAAGCTTTTCTTTCCTGCTCATCATCTCGCTCTTACGTCAAACATTTATATTTGCTGTTTGAAATAATTTAGTTTTTCATAAATTGATTTTAGCTTAATTATGAGCTTTTGAACTTTTATAAATTGATTTTAAATTAATTTTAATTTTTATCTTTTGGACTTTTATTCGTTCGCTTTAGAAAGCTTTTTGTTATTTATTCAAGAACAGTGTTTTTTTCAGAACAAAAAGCTTTAAAAATAAACTTCTTCATTGTATTGCTTGGTGTGGCACTCTTGCTGTTGGTACCATTAGCCCGTTGTCAGCTTTTTCACTTCTCTGCTTCTTAAAAGCTTTCTGTATTTCGAATCATTCAATGTTAAGTTTTCCAAAGTTTTTTCATTAAGCTTAATAATTAAGCTTAGTTAACTAGCTTAATTATTAGTTTTGGTTTCCGTTAAGTTCTAAAAAGCTTTTTTATGAAACTTTTTCAACGTATTTGTGTAATTACCTTTTTAAGCTTTGTCATAACAAAATGTTTGAAACCTTTTACTTTTGTGATTTTTAGAAAAAGGTTTTATAAAAGCTTTGAAGCTTTAGTAATTCTTTATTTTCATAATATTTTGTAAATTCCAAGGATCTTTCTTAGCTTTTCTTAAAAAATTTCAAAGCTCTTATATCCAAAATATGCCAAAGCTTTTCTAATAAAGTTTCTTAAGCCTTTTTTGTTAAAAAAAAGAATTAAAATTATTTCAAACATATTTACTAAGGTTTTCAAAGCTCTTTCATTCCGTTTTTTTTTAACCCTCTGAAAAATTATTCTTTGTGCTTTGTGATATTTTTGTACACTAAAGAGTTTTTTAAGCGTTTTTATGAAGATTTTTTTAAAAGCTTTTCCAAAATAGCTTTATTTCTGTTATTGTTTTTTTTTTACTTTCTCTGTAAAGATTTGAAAATTATAAAAGCTTTAAAATAAGCTTCTTCACAGCATTGTGGCACTTTCGCATTTTTAGAAGTATTCTAATTAAATTTTTTTTTAGTTGTTTCATAAATTTCATTTAGCTTTATTATTAATTTTCTTTTTTCTGAAGTTATTAAAAGCTTTTTTATGAAAAATTTTTCAAAGAATTTCCAAAATAACTTTTCTAAGCTTTTTATATAAAATTTTTTAAAGAATTTTTTTTTATTATGTTTCGATCCATTTTAGTAAGAGTTTTCGAAGCTTTTTCATATTTTTTCAAGTTTTATCAAAGGTTTTTTAAAAAGTTTTTTTGAGGTATTTCAAGCCCTTTTAACAAGGGCTTTTCGCAGCTTTTTCATATTTTTTTCAGGCTTTGTTAAAATTATTTTTCTAAACATTTCATAAAAGCTTTTTAAAAACTTTCATATGAAAGATTTTCCGTAGTTTTTCCATTCAACTAAGCTTTTTCGTGGACATTTTTAAAAACTTTTTGTCAAAGTTTTTTTAAGCTTTTTTACTCAAAGTTTTCTAAGCTTTTCCATATGAAAGCTTTTTTTTAAATATTTTTCTTTAACATTCTTACTTAAGTTTTTCGAAGCTCTTAGAATTCTTTATATAAATAATTTTTTTTAGTTGATAAAGCTATTCATAGTGTAGCTTAGAAGAAATATTCAAAGTAAAAAAACCTTGAGGTAACTTTTCAAAAGAAAGTTTAAAGCTTTTGCATGAAAATTGTCCAAAGCTTTTTACATCAAAGTTTTCTAAGCTTTTTGAAAAAATTTTTATTTTATTTTCCCTAAGTTCTTCTAAGCTTTTTCACTCAATATACAAAAATTTTCAAAAGTTACTAAAGTAAAGTTTTTCTAATTTTTTTTGGTAAAAATTCTTCCAAAACGTTTTTACTAAAGTTTTTCTTTAATATTTTCACTCAAGGCTTTGTAAAGTTTTTAAAACTTTTACTAAGCTTTAATAAACATTTGTTTAAAAATTTTTTCTGAAAGTTTTTTTATGCTTTTTTATGAAATTTGTTTCAAAGCTTTGTCATGAAAGCTTTTTTGTTGCTGGTTTAAAAGGTGAATTTTACTTTTCCTTCCCCGTCAAGATTTTTAAACGATTAAAGCTTTAAAAAAAAGCTCCTCAACTGCATTACTTGCTGTGGCATCTTTCCTTTTGGTGCCAAAAGCCCCTAATAACTGCTCTCATCTTTCTCCCTCTCTCTTTGTCGTTTTAAGCCTCGCTGTCACTGTGCTGCATGTACGTTTTTAACTACATTTTAATGACAATTTTTTTTTCTGCGGCTCCCACAAACTTCGTCATTAAATGGCTTATGATAAATTTTTCGATTTTGATGGCTTCTTTTAAGTTTAAGCTTTAATACATACATACACACACACTTATCCACTCACACGTACATGCATATATCCACACACACACACACACACACACATTCTTACTTATGCTCAGCTTTATACTTAAACTGTCATAATCCCTGTTCTGCTGTTCGAGACGGTGCAGCCATCTTTAATTTTATAGCTTTCCTTCTTATAAACCGTTATTCTGATGGTCTTTAATTTTGTTTCTTTTTTTTTGCTCTGGTTTTTATTTATTTTTGCAATAAACGCATAAATTTCGACTTTATTACTTTTTCGACTGATTGCCGCGTAGGTGGCTCTGCCTTCCCTGACATAGTTGTTCTCCCGGCGTCTTATGCTGATATGCGTCGGTGTTTTCTTTATTGATTTTGCGTAAATTAACGCATAGCTGGCATAATAATAAAGAAGCGCTAAGAAGAAGAAAAACAACAAAAAAAATCCTATAAATAAAAGTATTTTTATTACTTTGGCATCAAGGACATTGCTGTACAGATCCTGGTCTTAGAGCAAGCAAGTTAAGGTTGTATTTCTCTGTTGGGCTGAACTGTTTTTTGTGTGTTATCATGTTTTCTATTTTTTGTCCTTTCAATTTTTTTTTATTGTCTTTTTTTTTTGCTTTATCGCTGTCTTCCATGCAGTTATCTTGATTTGGAAATTTAATGAGCCACAATATAGTGACAATTGCTGATGTGGTCTACAGATGGCTGCAAAGGTTCTTCATTCTTCTGCGTTGGTCAATCATGCTGTGTAGCGCTGTTGTTCGCAATCATTGCGTGCAGCACGTACACAAAAGAGGCAATATTCAGACAGCTTGATGTATGTATTATTACATAAACAGCTATACCGCTATGGTTTTGAAAAAAGAAAAAATGCTAATGACTGCAAGGACATGCGGCATATTTATAGCTTTTTTCTATATAGATACATTTATTTATGGCTCATTGGCAGGAGCATCGTTTTAATGCTAATATCCTAGACAATATTGGCAAGATATATGAGTGTGTACGTTTTTGTGTGTGTGTGTGTGTTTGCGCTTGCTCGGTGGGCCCTTGCTAATTTTATTTCATTTTAAATAACAGCGCTTTTTATAGCCTGCTCAACTTACGGCTAAAGAGACAGAGTTATAAACAATTTTTTTTTATGTGTGTTATACTTCTTTAAGCACCCTTTTTTTTATTGATGTGCAGTTTAATGTTTATTTTCGTATACTTTTGATGAAGAAATGAGTAAAGCTTTAAAGCTATTATGTTGAAGAACATATTTTTATAATTTTATGCCAGTCTGAAAAGCTTAAATCGATGACGTGCTTTGACTGAGCAAACATCACTTTGTTTTGCGAAAATTCAACATATGAACGCATTAGTTGAAGATATTTTTTAAAACTCTGTTTATAAAAGTTTTATGAACAAATTTATTTCTTAACACTGTACTTTATTTCTTAACACTGTCTTAGCTTTTACGTCGGTTATATAAGAAGTTTGCTTTAATCATGAAAAAGTTTGCAAAATAATCCACTTTCTTTAACTGAGAGGGAAGTGCTTTTAATAAATCTGTTTCTTAAAATGATTTTTCCAATTTTTAAAAATTTATTTTATTCTTCAAATAAAATATGAAACGATTATGTTTTAAAGCTTTTTTCAAGAAGGTCACATTCAAATTTTTGAAAAATTGTCTCTTTAAAAATTTTTTTCAAATTTTTTTCAGAGCGCTTTAGAAACCATTTTCGTGAAAACTTTTTCAAAGCGTTTCGTCAAAGCTTTTCCTAACTTCTTTAAGCCTATTTTAAAAGTTTTCCGAACTTTTTCAAATCTTGCGAAGTTTAACTTTTGAGAACAATTTTTTTAAGCTTCAATATTGATTTTGTTAGTGCTTTTTCTAAAAGCTCTTTTTCCATAAGAGCTAAAAGAGATAAAAGTTGCCCACGAAATTTTCTGAGTTTTTTCTTTTGTGAGGCATTTTATATGATGAGAATTATGAGACATTTTCCTGAAGTTTTTCTAATGTTTTTAAAGGTTTTTTTTTTAATTTTATAAGAGGTTTTTTCAATATTTTATTTTTTTTTTGTTTGAGTTTTATTAGTATTGGTTTGTTCAATATCTTGTCATAAAAGTTTTGCAAAGCTTTTTAATGATTAGTTTTCGAAAGCAATTTTATTACTAGTTTTTAAGCTTTTTATGTGAATTTTGCTAAAACTTTACTTTTTACTAATTTTATTCAAAGTTTTCACACTTTTCTGAAAGCTTTTTCATGAAAACTTGTTCAAAACTTAACTATAAAGTTATAAAAGCGATAAATGAATAAATTTTCAAAGTTCTTCAAAAGTTTTCTTAAATCTTTTTTATTGAAAGTTTTTCAAAGCTTTCCAAAATTTTTAAATCAAAGCTTTTTACGCTTAGTTTAGTGTTTTGCTTGTGTGTGCAATGACGTACCTGTAATTTTTTCACTTAAGTTACTTTTAGCTTTTTTATACAAATTTCTCTGGTTTTATCGCTGATTTCCTAAAAGAAGAGTTCTTTGGGTTGTAAAAACCTTTTTTTGTGAAAATATTTTAAAACTTTTCTTAAGTTTTTATCGGAGGTTTTTTCAAGATCTTGTTTTTTAAGTCTTATCAGAGATTTTTTTCGAAAGGAATTTTTTTTAATATTTTTTTAAGCTTTTTTAAGTGAATTTTTCGAAACTTTTACTTTTAACTAAAGCTTATCCCCTTTTCTTAAAGATTTTCCATGAAAACTTATTGCAAAGTTCTTAAAGCTTTTCCGTGAAATTTTTTCAAAAGTTTTCTTAAAGCTTTTTTATTAAAAAGCTTTTTCCAACTTTTGGAAACTTTTGGACTCTAATCATTCTTAGCATTTCCCACAAATTTTTTCAGGTTTTTCAATATCTTGCTTTTTGAGTTTTATCAGAGGTTTTCTCAATATATTGTCATAAAAGTTTTTCAAAGCTTTAATTTATTATTTTCTATGCCAATTTTTTTAAAATTTTTACGTTTTTTTGTGAGAATATTGAAAACTTTGGTATTACGTTTAACTAAAGTTTTTCCCCTTTTCTTAAAGCTTTTCCATGAAAACTTTTTAAAAACTTAATTTCAGAGTTCTTTAGCATTTCCCACAAATTTTTTCAAGTTTTTCAGTATCCTGCTTTTTGAGTTTTATCAGAGGTTTATTCAATATATAATCATAAAAGTTTTACAAAGCTTTTACTTATTATTTTCCATAGCAATTTTTTTATATTTTGAGCTTTTTTGTGTTAATGGTGCCAAACTTTTACGTTTAACTAAAGCTTTTCCCCATTTCTTAAAGCTTTTCCATGAAAAATTTTTAAAAACTTAATTTCAGAGTTCTTAAAGCTTTTCCCTGAAATTTTTTCAAAAGTTTTCTTAAAGCTTTTTCATTAAACATTTTCAAAGCTTTAAGAAAAATGTTCGAAGCTTTTTTACTTCAATTATTCTTAACTTTTCCAAGAATTTTATGTGGCCTTGTTTCTGATCTCTTAAATTATTTTTCCTTAGATTTCTTAAAAGCTTTTTTTTTAAATTTTTCGAAACTATTGCACAAAAACTTTTCTAATATTTTTCATAGTATGATTTGGAAAGATTTTTCTTTAAAATTTTTCCAAAGCTTTTATATTAAAGTTTTTTTTTATTTTCTTATTCCATTTTGATGCTTTATAGTTAACTACAAATCAACTCTTAGGATTTTTTAAAGGCTTTCGTTTTAAGGTCTTATTTTGTTCTTCTGTTACATTTTAAGAGTTGTTGTTAGTATTTTCAAGACTTTTTCATAACATTTTTATAAAGCTTTGGTATGAAAAACTTTACAAAGATTTTATGCATAAGAGATTCACAAATCTGTTTTATGAAAATGTATCAACAATTTTTCTAAGCTTTTTTTCTCAAGGTTTTTTAACATTTTCCTAAAGAAAAATAATGAGCTTTATTTTATTTTTTTTAACTGTTCGTTTCTTTAAAGTTTTTATGATAATATGGTAAAGTTTTTTAGCAAAAGCTTTTTTGTATTTTTCAAAACACATTTTCAAAAGTTTTTTTAAGATTTTCAGAGCTTTTATATTATTATTTTTAAAATTTTTTTTTTTTAATTTTTTCTTTATTATTTTTAAGCTTTATCATACTTGTATTTTGAGTTTGACCAGATAGTTTTTCAGTATATTATAGTAAAAACTTTGCAAAGTTTTAATGAACTATTTTCCGAAGAATCTTTTTTTGTTAAGCTTTTTTATTAAAATTTTGACATAAATTTGACATATATTTTATTTTTAAAGCTTTATTATGAGTTTTTGTAACACATTTTTGTTGAGGCTGAAAGCTTAAATGTGAAAATTCAAAAGCTTTTCCACTTAACTTTTTCGGAGCTTTTTCTTAGAATGTTGTTTTCTCTTTGTTTCCAATTCTTTTTATTTTAAGTATTTTGAAGCTTTTTAAAAAAATGTGAATTAACGATGATTACCGACTTATAACAAACATTTAAACTTTTTAAACCATTGATAAGTTTTTGCAGAAGACAAAATTAAATAAAGAGCTTTTATCAGTAAAAGCGGAGGTATCTTTAAAATTTTATTTTCTCTTTAATTTGTTTCCAATACTTTTTTACTTAAGACTACCGACTTGTCAAATTCATGTTTTAAACTTTTTACACCATTGATAAGTTTTTGCATTAGACATAGTAAAAAAAGAGCTTTTATCAGTAAATGCGGGAGGCATTCTAATTTTTTTGTTTTTTTTTTTGTAATAATTCTCTTAAAAGTTTGACAAGCTTAAAGAGCTTTTAAATGTTATCATAAAATTTAGCATACAAACGTTCGTAGTAACTTGAAATAGCTTGAAAGAGCTTTTTATGCTTATAAAGGTTTTTAATGCAATATTTTTGTATTAAATCGGTAAAAGCTTTTACCTTATAAATATTTTTATAAGAAGTTTAAAAAAGTTTTTTTATCTGTTAGATGTTGTTTTATCTCGTACAGAATTTATTTCAAAGCTTTTACTTTAAATCATTATTAAATACGATACAAAAAAGAAAAGCTTTTGTTTATTTAATGTGAGACGATTGATATTTTTGAGAAAATGTGATAATTTTTTTAATACTTAAAATAAAATAAAATTAAATATTTAATCATTTTTTAGTGATTTAATTAAACAATATTTATTTTAAGGCTTTATTAGATGCATGGCAAATAAAAGCTTTTTTTGATAAGTTGTGAGAGAAGAATGATATTCTTTTTGAACATAATTTTCCAATTTATTTTCCACAATTCATTGGCCATCATTTAGTTTTCAGAGATTTTGAGATTTTTTGCTTGGTTCAAAAAGGCTTAAAGATCCATAAAGACACCATTGAATGAAGAAGTGGTTATATGACAAATATAATGAAACAGCTTTCTTAATTGACTGTAGTATTTTTTATTTAATGTTTTTTTTTTTTAGGACTAATAGCATGTTCAAACCGAGCATTTAATTATGTTAAATCAATTTAATGAAGTTAAATCAAAAAACGAGTTCTCAAATGAAGTTCTAATGAAGTTATATGCGTACAATTGTTGTTGGAAATTTAACGTTTTAAAGCATTCAACGTTTCAAAACTTGTTAAATCACTGGTTTGTGTTCTTGCTAACGTCAGAAAAGCTTTTTTTGCTTTTTAAACGCAGCCAAATCTGAAAAGAGCTTTTTAATTTGAAGTTTTTGATGTAAAAAATATAAAATATAAACAAACAAACTGAAATGTTGAAACTAGTTAAGGAGGTATGAACGATCATGTTAAAAAAAGCTTTTTTTCGAATAACGCGTTAAATGAAATTGGTCTGAACATGCTATAAGACAATTTTTTCCGAATTGAAATACATTTTGTCTTATTTGAAGTGTCGAGAGAAGTGTCGAGAGAAGCTTGATTGTCGAGAAAAGCTTGACTATCAAGATGCTAGTTTATAAACTTAAAATCAGAACGAAACTGATGAAAGGGTGTTTGAACTGTTGCAAATTTATTCTGAAAAATCCAAATTTTTGTTCACGAAAACTTACGAATGAACAAGTTTTTTAGTGAGTATTTATTGAATTGTCTCTTGAAAGCTATACGAAAAAGATTTCTAAAGCTTTTGTTTAGCTTAAATACGTAATTTTTGGGTGTTCTTTTTTTAAAATTTTATATGGTAAAGAAAGCTTTTTTAAAAAGTTAAGTATAGTTCACTTAATAATTTTTTTTTTTTTCTAAAACTTTTTGAGCTTATTAACATTTTATTCAAGAGAAAAAGCTCTCAAATTTGTTTTTCAATACGAATAATTTGACTTTTGGGGCTAAAGCATAAAATTTAATATAATAGCATGTTCAAACCGACTTCATTTAACGTGTTATTCGAAAAAAGCTTTTTTTTTAACATCATCGTTCATACTGCTTTAACTAGTTTAAAAATGTCAGTTTATTTGTTTATATTTTGAAAGAAATAAAAAATTGTTTATTAAAAAATATAAAAAAATTAAAAAAAAAAAAATACAAAAAAAAAATAAAAAAAAACAAAAAAATTCAAATAAATTAAAAAATTTGTCAAAGAATTAAGAAAAATTTGTCAAAGAATTTATTTATTTACATTCAAAACATCAAAATAAAAAGCTCTTTTCAGATTTGGCTGCGTTTAAAAAGCAAAAAAAGCTTTTCTGACGTTAGCAAGAACACAAACCAGTGATTTAACGAGTTTCGAAACGTGTTAAATCATTTAACACGTTAAATTTCCAACAACAATTGTACGCATTTAACTTCATCAAAACTTCATTTCATGATATAACTGCTCGGTTTGAACATGCTATCCTTTTATTTTATAATTATTTCAAGATAATATGGTATTTTGAAAGTTCTTTATTTATACCGAAAATATTTTTAAATCTTTTATATCCTTTAAAAAATCGTTTGACTTTTATATTTTAAGGTGTTGTTTCCTAAAATTCATCTTTACAATTTCAACTTTACATCTTTACAAGTTTTCAATATTCATCTTTACCTTCAAGTTATCATTGCTTACGAGTAGAAGAAACCGTCTTATCTCTCTGCAGCTGGCAGTTTGTGGCAAGCTGGCGTTGTCGCCACTTTACAGCTCATTAACTTAAATGCCTTCTGCAGCCAGCTTTTGTGGAGCTTTTTAAAAAGCACTTCTTTATTTAGAAAAGTGTGCCAGTGTTTTGCTCCTTACTGTCAAACAATTCTGTTTGCTAGATTAAGCAGCAAATATTAGGGGAACAACGACTGTTCGAATGTCGGCACTTGACTATAGCTTTATTTTCAATAAATTTTGCATTAAGCTTTGAAATGTATTTTTTACAATAATAAATCAAATTTTACTGTCATAGAAACTGCGTCATCTTATCTTGCACCTGGTGAGCTTGAGAATTGGCCGCTCACTCAGCTGATGTTATCGCTAGAAAACACTTCCGTGCTGCTGTCACTGGGGTTCCGGTGGTAAAGCGGCTTCATTATTTGGCCACTCAACCTGATACATACTATATAAATATAAACATAAATTGTGTACATGCATACATATATATTTCTTTATGTATATGTACCTATGTATACATTTATGCGCATTTATTGAATTGCGTCTCACTTTGGCGCGAGTAGCTCGCTGGCTTATTCAGCGTGTCGGCCGATGGTGGTCTTTGTTTATGTTTGGCTATCGTTTATCATTTATCATTGCTTTTGTACACAACGCCAGCAATGTCCAGTAGTTCTGGACAAACAATAACAACAAAAAAAAAAACAAAAAAAAAACTACAAACACGCAACAGTCGCACTCAACACACACGAGCCCAATAATAAAGTGTCCAGGCATTGGGAGCAGCGCGCCTAGAAATATGCTGCATATTGATATCATCAACGCAAAATACAAATAAAAAAGCAATAAATAAAAACAAAAAAAAACGAAAAAAAAGACAAAAATAAATAATAATATTGCAGGAAGAAGAAAAACAGCAACAATATTGACAAGAACAGCCAGCGAGTTGTCAATATTTTTTTAATGTTTTTTGACAGTTGACAATAACAATAAATAAAAAAAAAACAATCAACAACACACTGGTGTTGAAGCAGGAGGTAGAAGCTTTAAGTTATTGTTTGCTTCATTATCTTGTTCTTTAGTAATATTAAGTGTAATAAATTAAGTTTTTTTTTATATATATTTTTTTTTTTTGTAAATTTTCTCTATTGTGCAAACTTAATTTATAATTGAATAAGCTATTCATTGTTGCATTGCTTTTGTTGTTATTGTTGTAATTGTTGTTGTTGTTGTTGTCACAGCATGATGTGTGGTTTTGTTATTGAAAATTGTTAGTGTCGTTATCGGGGCGTTATACGCTGCACCTTGCATGCAAACATGTCATCCGTACAGCAAAATATTGATAAGCATCTTAATGGCATGTGTTGGGCATTAGAACCACAGCAGCAGCGGCAGCAACAATAACAAAGACAACAAAAACAACAAAACTATGACAAAATACATCAACATATGCAACAAAATTGCTACTCTTGCATATTGTGTTGGCATTAATTAGTTAATTGAGAAATTTGCTTAGGAAGGGTATTTGATGTATAAAAAGCCTGAAAGTATGCAGCTGTTTTTGTGTTTCTTTTTATTTAATTGTGTTGTTATAATAATTTTTATTTACAGCAGTGATTTGTTTTCTTTTTTGCACTTATTTCAGCACATTTTATAAAGAAAATGAAAAAGAAAATGAAAAAGAAAATGAAAAAGAAAATGAAAATGAAAAACACCTGAAAAATTTTTTAATTTATTTCGAATAAGATTTTTAAATGAATACCTATGAAATGAATAATATGTACGAGTATGTTAAAAAATTGAGTTATATATATTTTGTTAAAAATGGATGTCAAACAACAGTTGAACCTTCCCGATCTACAAAGCTGTAGAAGACTTTGAAAGTAGCTTCAAGAAAAATTGAATACCTATAATAAAAGAAAACAATAAGGCTGCTCGTTTGGGTGAGTTATAGACATTAACTAGGTAAGTTATTTTTGAATATTACCTAACAAAAGATTTTCATAGGTGCATTTTACGATAAGGAATAAAATTACACATAGACGTCCACCGGAAATTTTTCAAGGGAGCTACAAATATGTGCATTGGTGTGCACGTACATATATGAAAATGATGATGTGAAAATGTAGCATATAAAAAAAATACATCGGAAATAAAAATATATAAAATTTTTCCTGTCCAGGGGGTTAGGGCAAGAGTCTCCCCTCTTCCCTCCCCCTGTGGACGCCCTTGAAATTTCATACAGTGTTCAGATCTGGCAATTCTGCTTTCATTTGTTCTCAGTTTGATTTGCCACTTTATAATGAATCGTCTAACGTGCAAATTTATTTCGAAATTCGTGGTTACCGTGCGCTACATCCATTTTACGTTCAACGAAATCGTCCAACTGCGAGACTAATTTAACTAACCATGGATCTTCACAAAGATCGAGCAATTTTTACGCCTTGGATTATATGCTCTGGGGTCATGTGAACTAATTAGTTTATGCGAGTCAGCCAGCAACTATGTACTACGTATTGAAAGACAATATTTTATGAACCCATTCAGAACACGGCTGCAAATGCTTGAAGAAGTGATCGAAAATTTTACTTCCAGAATGCGTTACTTCCCATTCAGCCGCAGCGGCCACATGCTCGAAATCAGTTTTAGACGCTAAAAGCCTAAAATTATCTTTCTAATAAAGCCACTTTTTATTTTAAAATTACATTAAATTCAGTATTTTATATTATTTCAAAGCTAATCACCGCTAAAAAAAATACCCTATACTTGTCTTACTCCTTGCTTTGCAGCCTTGTTGAAATGGTTCTTCTAATTCATGTCAAAATTATTTTCATAGTTTTTGTCCGGATCCATTTCCTAATAAAGGGTGTTTTTTTAGCTGCATGAGAAGTTTCGATGGTTGTTGTCTTTGGTTTGACAGTTGAGAATGTCAAACTGTGTTGACATTTCTGTTCAGGAAGGTTTAGCAATTCATCATGAATCGTTTAATGCCAGAACAATGCTTCCAAATTGTGGAAATTTGTATAAATCTACTTTGAAAAAAATAAATCTGTTCGAGAAGTTCATAGAGCACTCGTCCATTTTTGTGTATAGTGATGAAGTTCATTTCGGGTTAAGTGGCTTTTAATGGATTTACTTATTATGAGGCTATATTAGGTCATTGGCTTATGCTGATTAACCAGCAACTCTTGAAGCATTGCAAGTGAATACTCAAGCCAGGATTGACGCTATACTGACAGATTTTTTGGAAAAAGTAGTGAAAAATCGTACTGATCGATAGGATATTATATAGCGGCGGACATATGGTGGAAATCATATTTAAAAAATAAATGCCATGAAATTATCTACCAGATTATAATAATAGAAAATTCATTCCAACAATATTTCTGTCTTTTTTTCTTATTTAAAGTTCTCAAGCTCTTAAAAAGACATCCTATACTTGTGACATTTCTTGTCGCATTTCTTGTTCCAATCTTTTTAGCAATTATTGTCCTAGGCATTGTCAAAATGTATGTCAACATTTTTCTCTTGTCCTAATTCTCATCGTAATCTTTGTCCAAATTCTTGTTTATGTCCTTTATCTAACTCTCGTATTAATGCTTGTTGAGGTTCATTTCCTAATCTTTGTTCTAATTCTTATTTAATTCCTTTTTCTAATCCTTTTTCAAATCTTTGTCCAAAGCTCCGTCCTAATTTATGTTTATATTTGTTGTTCCAATCCTCATCTTAATCCTTATCTAATCCACATATAAATCTTTGTCCAATTCCATGTCCTCGACTTTTCTTTACAACTTTTTAATTCTTAGGAAAGTTTGGAGGTTTTCTCTTATCTGTTTTAAAAGTCCTTGAAAGTCCTTTATTTGATTTTATTAATTTTATTTATTTAATTTTTTTTTATTTTTGTTTTTAAATTTCGCTTAAATTTTTGTTTTCATTTTTATTTAAATTTATATTATTATTTGCTGATTTTATTTAAATTTTTTTTTTATTATTTAAAGATTTTAAATATTAAATTGTAATTTTATTTTTGATTTTTATCTTTAATAGGTTTTTTTATACATTTTTATATCTTTAATTATTAATTTAATTTTTATTTAAATTTATTTCAGATGTAATATTTGTTTTAATTTTTATTTGTTTTTTTTTTAATTTATTGTTCAACTTTTTGGTTTTGTTTTTTTTTCTCTTTTCTTTTATTTCTTTTATTTAAT
This sequence comes from Pherbina coryleti, assembly GCA_943735915.1. Taxonomy (NCBI): domain Eukaryota; kingdom Metazoa; phylum Arthropoda; class Insecta; order Diptera; family Sciomyzidae; genus Pherbina; species Pherbina coryleti. Next base: position 24,220,080 of record OX030952.1, read on the forward strand.
TTTTTGTTTATTTTTTTTTTTTTTTTTTAGTTCTTATGCTTATTTTTATTCGGATTTTTATTTTGTTTTATCTTTTTATTTTATGTATGTTTTAATTTACATTTTTTAGATTTATATTAATACATATTTTTAGTTATAGTCTTTATTTTATTAGTTATTTTGTTTTTAATTTTATATATATTTTTGTTTTATTATTTATATATAAAAATATACTAGCTGACCCGGTTCGCTGCTTATAGAAAAAACAAATCAGTATTGAAAACAATGAATAAACTTTTTGCAATGAAAAGTGCATGTATTGAAGTGATTATTTTAGCGCTTTGGGATATACAACAGTTTTCGTCTTTCTATCTGCTGCATAAATAAACAATGCAGATGGTTTGCCCACTCGTGAGCATGCGACATAAAGCTGGCTGTGTGAAATGCACGAAGTTTACAGATTTATGCCACATGCTTCTAATGATTGACCTTGCGCCTTATTAATGGTGATTGCAAAAGCAAGACATACTAGAAGTTGCAGCCTTTTAAAATAGAAAGGCATATCGGATGGAATGATTGGAATACGTGAAAGTAGAACATCTTCGCCTTTGAATTTGCCTTTTAATATGGTTGCTTCAATCACATTATACATGATTCTCCTTACTGCAATCCGGGTACCCTTGCATAATTTCGGATGATTGATGTTGCGAACCATAATAATCGGTGCTCTAAATTTTAACTGAAAAATGTGCGATGGTTTTGGTGTGCGCAGATTTTCTGCGGTTCTTAAGAAAAATATTATTTTTTGTATGCCCATGCAATTGAAATACATACATATCCGTGAGTCCATGTCAAAACGCCCAAGTTTCTGAAATCACTATTTTTGAAAATTTTTAAACCCTCTGGGTTGATAGATCTCCTAAAACGTATTATATCTGCATACTTTGTTTTTTAATTTTTTATTTCTTTTTAAAAGATATACACTGTAAAAAATTTCAAAATATATTTAAAAATACAATTAGTGCATGTATTCAAACAGCTGTAACTTCGAAACCGTAAGTCGTACAGAAAAAAATCTGAAATATATCTTAAAGATCTTGAATAAGTCTTTTTTGTGGTATACTCTTTTTTGACTCGTTTTATGAAATTTTTTTAATTTTTTTAGTCTGAAGTGTTGTGTCACATTTTTCATGGTGATCGCAGTAAAATTTTCAGCTTTTGAACATAGTATCGTTATAATACATCAATTCTTAAGGTTTATACTAAATTTTAGCTTGGGACTGCAACAATTGCTATTTTTGACGATTTTTTAAAAAAATGCCTGCAAAAGATTTCTTACTTTTTTGCCGAAAATTTCAAATACCTTCATATATAAAATTCTTCTGTACATGGCTATGTCACTGAACTCCTAATAAACGGCTGGACCGATTTTGATGAAATTTGGTGTGTGTGTGCGGCTAGGTCTGTAGATGGCTTAGGTTTAAAGGTTAGGCTTTAACCCGGTAGGTGAAGCTGTTGTTGCTGTGGCAGTGTTTAAAGAGGTATTCGAGAGTATGATTCAGAAACGAATTGAGAAATTGACATGATTCTTCGAAATAAAGTTGTGCTGGAGCTATACTAAGCAGTAGTTGACCGTTGCAACTAGATGATATACCTGGTTTTACTCGGGCGAAAAAATTTAAAATTTTGATATCTATTTGATAAGATTTTTGTTTATTTTGTTTATTTTTATTCATTTTGTATTTGTGTAATTTTTTTGCTTAAATATTAATAGTATAGTGAATTTAAAATTTTGCTCAAAAATAGTCGAATTGATATGGAATCATCGATATATGCAAGTAAAAGAACGGAAACTTAAAATGTGTACATCAAGTTAGAGTTACTATTGTTGTTGTTGCTGTTTTTGTTATTTGTTTTGTTTTCTTTTACTTGTATAATAAAATAATAAACGTCAGCAGTTAGTGATATTTTATACATGGACCGGAAAAAGTCTCTCATGCATTGTTGTCAATAGGTCAATTGCCCGAAGAGGCTCAGGAGACTCGAAGCAAAGACTTCAAATGCTTCAGGGACGATTTCGCTCGAAAATGTAGTAGGCAGAAGACTAATGAAGACATTTTCAAGAGGTTTTTGATCACTTCAGATCCTTTAATATGTTCAAAAAGAAAGCTTCCAAAGAAAAAATTTCAAACTTTGCCTAAAGCACCTTTGGAGCTCCTCAAATCCAAATCCAAATCAAAGAGGAAAGAAAGAAGAAGATGATGATAATGATGTTTTTGTCTATGACTCAATGTCAGATGACTAATAATATAAAAAACTTAAAAAAGTCAACAACCGCTCTATATTTTTATATTGCATATGTATTTCATTAATATTGAGAACAAAAATAAAGTTCCATTAAAGTTAATGGTTTTATGACGATTTTTAAAGTTTCTAATTGTTTGTTAACTAAAAAAATATATATTCCGTTACTGAGACGCTTGGTTGATTTGATCACACTTTTTGCTATCAATTACCCCACAGTGCATCGTTTGGATTTGTGACAATATCCATAGACCTATATGTAACTAATTCACTCGTAATTTCTCGTTGAATGTCGGCATTAAGCTTATTGACTTCATTGTTCATCGGTGAAAATATCGCCCATTTAAAAATTAATATATTAAAAAATAAAAAAATTGTTCTTACTCCAGATAATTTATTCTTGTCAAATTATGTACTTTGGATAAAACAGATGCAGGTAAAAATTTGTATAAAAGCATGAAACTATCTATAACAATTTCCTTAATATATAGCATTGGTGGGCATTCTTACACAGCCGCAATCTGTGTATTTGTGAATTCAAAAGCTTTCCAATGTTAAAAAAATGTGTAAAAAGCTCTAACAGCGTACATGTGAAGATCTAGCAGCGTACGTGTGGCGGCAGAAAAAGCTCTTTGCTCGCCAACAGAAGTCGGGCATTGATATATAGTCATCATATAGTTCTGAATGAATTCTGAATGACGCCATTTTGTTTTTGATCAACGTCAAAAGTTGTTTTTTGTTCTTTTTTTTGTTTTATTGTAATACAGTAGAGACTCACAAAAGTTAAGACTCGCAAGTTAAATATACGGAAAAGTTAACCAGGCTTCTGCCACCACAGGTGACTCTAGAAAGTTAACTTTTTCGTTAACTTTTCTGAGTTATTTTTTTTACTCTCTAGTTTATTATTTTTTATTTAGCATCAATTGATTGAGCCGAAAAGGCACTCGCACCTGATTGTGTTCTATCAACCGAAGACATAAGTGCATGGAACGCTGATATACTCGATGAACATGGAATGACCACAGATGATTCAGAAGATGAAAATTTTACTGAAAATCCAGAGTTTGTTTCAAACAACGAAGCAATATGTGCGGTTAATACACTGATCAAATGGAACGAGTACAACGAGAAGTTCTCTAATGTTTCACAGCTTCTCGAACTACGATCGGATATAGTAAAATCGCATTTTCGCAAACGTTTCAGCCAAAAAAAGGTTACATATTATTTTAGTGGCACAAATACCAATTAAGTGTCATCCCAATATATTTTTTTTTATTTATTGTTTTGTTTATTTTTTTTTCTTTTTATTTTTTAATTTAATGTACACTGAAAAAAAAATGTTTTAAAATTGACGACAATTGTTATTAATTTGACGATATTTGTGTTTAAAAAATAGCTTGCAACAAATTTCGTCAAAGTAAAAGCAAACGTATTTAAAAATTTTGAAAAATATATGAAAAAAAAGTCAAATTAACAACACATTTTGTGAACACATTGTGTTTAATTTTAAGCTAATTTTTTTTTTCAGTGTATGAAATTCATATGAAAAAAGTCTGAAATATCAATAAAAAATAAACATAATGATATAATGTGCATTTGTACTAGTGTCCTTAAAAAGTTAACAATTCATAAAAGTTGACAGAGCCAAAAACAAACAGGTTAACTTTTGTGAATCTCTACTGTATATAGTATAAATGGGTGTTGTGGTAATAACACAGGTTTTCAAAAGTTGTCTTAGGTTTTTTTCTACTATTATTCTATGAGATAAAAAATGTGTGCACTAGGTATGAAAACCATCAGCCAAGTAGTTTTTGAAGTATTAAGAGCGGCATAAAGACACTTTTGAAAAACTTGAATTTAACCCCAACATGCTGTTTCACAAAACAAGGTACGAACGGCAAACAAGAAACGATCATCACTATTTTCTTTCATACAAAAACCGATTGCTACACGTGTCTTGCTTATCGTAAGTGTGCCTTATCGTCATACAGTAGGAAGTGGTAAAAATACTTTACAGTTTTTCAAAATGTTATATTTTATAAAGTCCATATTTTTGAAAATTTTTTGTATAAATAAGGGCTTAATATAGGTTGCTTTGTACGGAGACTTAAATTATTTTTTAATCAGGAATATCTCTCCGGAATATGAAATTTATGAAAAAACTGAATTTTATAGAGATAAAGGCAGATATAGGGAGGCAAAAGTAGTTTTAAACATGACATGTTATTAGAAAATACTTTGTCATAAACATGGGTGTTTTATATCTGTCAAGGTATGCATGTCAAAGGTCAAGTTCTTAATGGTTTTGTTCTTTTGGTACAAAAGCTTACAATTCCCAATGGACTTAAAGTTTGTGCAGCAAAAATGGTCAGCATTTCGTTCTCTTTCAGAACTTGGTCATGGTTATTGTGTTGCAATCAACACACATTTAATTGTTGGACTGTGTAGTGCAAAAACATACTTGTTGAGGTAAAAGCCACAATAATTTTTTATAAGTTCTATAAAATACATTATTCCTTTGGACTGTCTCTTAAACTTCACCAGCAGCAATTTGAAAAAAAAAAAGATGTAAACGAGCTTTACAGTTTAATGGTTTCCGCAAAGTATGCAGCACTATTTAAGCCTGCGCTGCTTTTAAAACTCCGCGATAACAATTTAGATGAGACAAAAGCATACTGTCGAGCTCTACTTAATATAATCCTTCAAATGGAACTGAGCTTAACTTCATTTTGACGACCAAAAGAAATGTCAATTGATGAAAAATAACAAAAACAACAACAACAGCAATAAATAACGCACATTTTTGCTTTGATGTGCTTTATTTATTTTTGCTGTTGTTGTTGTTGTTGTTGTTGTTGTTGCTGTTGTTGTTGTAGCTGTTGTTGTTGCTGTTGTTGTAGTTGTCAAATTACAACTTCCGAAAAAAATAAAAAATAAGAACAACAACAGAGCAGCGAAAAAAAATGTCTACTTATCAGCAACTTGATGTCAACAACAATATTGCTCTAATGATGTCGTTTGCTGTTACTTTTTCGACGAAATCAGAAAAAAAACACAAAACCTGCAGAGGTGAAAGCAAAACAAAAAAAAAAAAGGAAAATTAACAAATCACTTTGGGAATTTGGAAAGCAGCAGAAGAAAAAAAAAGAAAAAAAAAGAGAAAATCATCTGTGTGCTTGCTTTAAAGCCGTCGAAGACGCTGATGTCAGGCTTCATTCATTCATTGCAAAGGTATTCATCCGATTGACAGGCATCCCAGCTGACAGCGCAAGTTGTTCATGCATTAGTAGAGCAGAGGCAAGGAAAAGAGAAATATAAAAAATTGTATACTTATGTATAGGAAAAAAAAAAAAAAAAAAAAAAAATTAAAAAAAAGAAGAAAACAAAAACAATTTAAACGTGTGCTTTTTTGATGCACGAAAATTTTGCGTAGCTTTGCGTTTTTATACTTTTTTTTTCTGACTGTTTTTTGATAACTTGCGAAAATGCGGGCAGAGAAAAACAATTTTCTACAAAGCTTGGCAGCGTTTGGCAAAGTAGAAGAGCCACGAAAAACAACAAGAACAGCAACAAGAACAGCAATAACAACAATAAGAACAACAACACCAACAACAACAACAACAACAACAACAACAACATCAACAACAACAACAACAACAACAGCAACAACAACAACAACAACAACAACACAAACAACAATAACAACAACTACAACAAGTACGAGATCCAGCAACAACAACAGCGCCAACGACAACTTCAAGTTGAACACCCACAACAAAAGCGCCCTTATTAACATTCGTGATTTTTTGTTTTCATTGCCTACTTTTAGGCAGTTGTGAAAATTTGCGCTGCCTTTGCTTTATCTTGGATGCTGTGTTGTGCTTTCATTGTAAGCGACCTACTCGCTAGCTATACTGTTGTTGTTGTTGTGCGTGTACAGAATTTTGACGCACTTCTAATGTGTGCGTATGTGTGTTTGTTGCTTGGAAAATCGATTTTGTTATTGCTTTTGTAGCCTAGAAAAAAGACGATATTAAAAAAAAAAAAAAACCAAATACTTTCAATGCGAATAAGGTTAAAAACAGCACAAAAGCTGGCCTTACTTATAATGCGCAGAGGCTTCTATTAAAGCTGATTTTCTTTTCTAATTCACACCACCAGCAGCAGCAGCATACACACACACACGCACACATGCAGAGGAAGACAGACATGGCAGCAAGCCCAGGACGCAGACTAATCAATATATTTTCGCCATCATTGAGTATTTAAGCTGATTAAAGTATTTGCTGCAAATTTTTCTTTAGATATTTGTGCGGTCGACGTGTTTTTTTTTTTCTTTCTTTTATAAGCAAGTGTGTGTGTGTGTATGGTTTTTCATTGTATATGTATATACGAGTATCTCTAAGGCTAAAAGTAGAGAATATCTGTTAAAATGTTCATGTGCGCTTTGGTGTTTATTGTGCTCATTGTGGCGTTGGGTCGGCTTTAAGCAGAGTTTCAAAAGTTTTTCTTGTCCCGAGTTTGATTTTTTTTTTTTTTTTATTATGCCAGCTTTTCTTTTATGCGTTTTCCCACTCTATGTCCCGCTAGCTTGGTTTTGCGGATTAGTTGTAAATAAAAGAAATCAAAAGTTTCTAATTTTTGCCTTTATCCGGGGCGCACAAGGAATGAAAACTGCTGCTGGAGTGGTGTGTGTGGCTAGCGAGCGTTTTTCTTAATTTAAGTCAATAAAAAAAAGTAGCGCGGTAAAAGCTCAAAGTATTAGGCTGCACAAAGCCTAAAAGTGTGCATTAATTTTATGAGGCAGTCAAAAAAATGAAACAAAGAAATTGACGACAGTTCTATTAAAGTGTTTATTGAGTGAAGATGACAGCGACGATGGTAAAATTATAGCATACTTTTGGGATACAATCAAATTATGACTCAAAGTTTTTTTGGTAGTAATTTTGTTTTTTTTTTTTATTATAATCTTGAGCTTCTCCTCAAACTAGCTACTCATAACCATAACAGTTGATTATTTTGCACGCCTAGCCACAAAATTTAGCTACCCTTTCTTGCCCTCTTAAGCGTTATTGGCACATCTTGAGCGCTAACGCCCTTTATGTCAAATTTTGTTGCCTACTTTTAGCACAAAATGCCAAAAAATATTATTTTTATTGCATTAGTTTAACATGCTCAGAACGCTAAAACTTTTCATCAAAATTGAATTGCTGCCGCATATGTCTCAATATAATCCAATCAACTTGGTTTTTTCTTTTTGTTTTATCGCTTTTCTGTTGGTTTTTTTCGTTTTTTTTTTTACTTTCATTCTTTTTTAGCTGACTCAGGCTAACAGCCTGCTTATCCACCTTCAACATTTATTTATTTGTATTCTTCTTTTTTTTATTTTTATTATATCTTTTCCTATCCATTCATTTTTATTTATTTTTTGCGTATGTCACCGCAATCATGAGCTCCTGTATTATTTGCTTTTATTCTATTATACTCTGTTAACCACTGACAAACTGTCAGTCAGACAGACAGGCCATACAGTCAGTCAGCCAAACGCTTGATTAAATTTCGTTTGTATTGAGTGCTTGTACGAAATTGAAAGCTTTCGCTCTTTTATATACATAGTATATATATAATAAAAGTAACAAATGAAAAGAAATTGACAAATATATATATATACATATATATAAATTTATTTCATCTTCAATCACAATCAAAATCAATGATTGGCTTCTTTTTGCGCCAAATTGTATGCTTTACATTCTACATTCACATATAAATTTTTTCCTATTTTCTGTTGTGCTTGCATTATTGAACGTGGCACTAATAAGGATGCTTCAAGTGGCTTTGTTATAAATAAAAATGACGCATGTATATAAATTGCTATTGTTGTTGTTCTATTGGAAAAGAAGGTAGTTTTGTGCGTTCTCTATGAAAACTAAAATAAATAAAAAAAAACTTCAGTTGTCGGAAGGAAAAATTAATTTAAAAAATATTGGCTTTTTTGGCCTTCAATAACATTAAACTGTGTCTTTTTGTCGGCTTCCTTTTTATAGAGCTTTTTTTCCTCATAAACATTATTTAGTTAAACATTAAATTGAGCTTTAATTATGTGAAAAGTAAATGAAAATTCTGTAGCATACTTTAAGGGAAAAAACGTTTAACATTCTATGCGTTCAATATCTCATTATTTAGCAGAGTTAGATTTAAATTTTAGGGATTGTCAAAAAAAAAAAAAATTATTAACTTATTATTATTATTTATTTAATGTAATTTAAGTTTAATAGGAACAAGTTCGGGTTTTCCCATAGGACCTGACAACTTTGAATTAAATTTCTAAACGCACCCTTTCACTAATCATCAAATTGTCACTGTCAATTTATTTTTATGTATTACTAGCGATACCCGGCGCGCGTTGCTGCACCCAGCAAGTATATTGGAAATGATAAGTAAATTCAAAACTTTTATAAGTCTCTTAGTCTGACACCACACTCATGTTCCACTGCCCGTTACAGTTTCCCAGTAGCAGAACATCACTCCCAGGTGACAATTCCATTATGAGTTTCAATGTCCTGTGATTTAAGCTTCCATAACTATTCTGTATAGAGAATTGGGCCACACCCCCTTTTCCAATGCACAAACCGGTTTTCCAGTAGAAAGACTTTGGCAATTAGTAACTCCATACTGAGTTTTATTGTCATGCGACGTTTAGTTCCAAAACTATTCAATATCAAAAATTTGACTTGTGTGGTCGAAGCCATAACCCCTTTTCCTATGCCCGTCCCAGTTCTCTTGTTTATTTATAAAAAAACTTATTGAATAACACAATGTCAATTCTATTAAGTAAAAAGTCAGCTGTTTGTTCCTTTTGTTCATTTATAAATTACAGGAAAACCACCGTCAAAACATGTGTAGAAAAGTTGCATGCAGCGAAACAAATAAACATACGTACATACATACATACATACATATATCAAGTCGGATTGAATCTCATTCTCATCAAAAAAAATCCTCAACATGCTAAAGGTGGTCAGTGAATCCCCGTTTAACAAAACTGTGTTAGATTAATTCTCCACATCAAAACTTCTTTGAACATATTAGAATGTACTTCGATCCAATTAGCTTTAAGCGCAGCAAAGTATGTATGTATATGTATTTGTTTGTTTGTTTTGTTGTTTTGTGCTTGCTGAGAACAAAAAGAGTATAGTAGAGAGCAACATGCAGTTTATTGAGGCTCTCGCAGCACAAACGCATGAAAAGCTAACGATGAAGCAATGCATGGCGTTGTGGATGATTTTTTAAAAAACTTAACACTTTAATTAAAGATACTTATTATTGAAATTTCGTAAAGAAAATAACCAATGAACCTTTTGTAGCACAAATGTGATATTTTAAAACTTATTTCAAAAAAATCGGATCAGTACTTTTGGAGTTTTGCGGACACAAAAAATTTTCACTTTCATTTTATATAATAGTATAGATATACATGATACATTTTCATCATGTTAAAGCACACGAACGAACAACGTCAGCAAATTATAAAAATTTAGTACCGAAATTCGGAGTCGGTGATCGCAACTTTAAGAGCGTTAACTGCAATTTTCGGTCGTAATTCTCGCGTTAGTAGACAGACAATAACCAGTTTAGTGCAAAAATTTGAGTCTACATATTCGTTGTTTGATGTTGCCGTGCCAGTGAGATAACGGGTTGGTCGAAGTGTCGAAAAAATCGCTGCCGTTCAGGCGACCATAGCAAACGATAAAAAGCAGTTAATTCCACGGCGTTCTCAAGAATTGCGCATCGCCCAGACCACTTTATGGCGAATTTTACGTAAGGATCTTGATTTATACCCATACAAGATCAAACTAAATCAAGAATTGAAGCAGATGGACTATTTGAAGCGACGTTTGTTCTCCGATTGGGCTCTGGAAAAGATGCAAAATCTTTTTCATCGCAAAATCATCTTCAGTGGCGAAGCTCATTTTTCGCTCAATAGGTTCATCAATAAGCAAAATATGCATTATTGGCTGGGTGAAAATCCACATGTGCTTCATGAATCACCACTTCACCCCCAAAAAATAACTGTTTGGTGCTATTTGCATGCCGGCGGCGTCATTGGACCATATTTTTTCGTCGACGATAATGATCGTAACGTTACTGTGAATGGCCATCATCGCGCCATGATTAACGATTAACGATTATTTTTGGCCCGAATTGAGAGATATGGACTTGCACGACATGTGGTTCCAATATGACGGTGCCAGAAGCCACACATCACACGTTACAATTGATGTATTGAAGAGTAAGTTTGAAAAGCGTGTTACTCAAAAAATGGGCCAGTCGTTTGGCCGCCTTGTTCAAGCGATTTAACGCCACTAGACTATTTTCTATGGGGCTACGTCAAGCCATTAGTCTATGCCAACAAGCGAGACGATGTTGGAAGAGCTCAGAGCCAACATTGCACGCGAAATAGCGGCGGTTTCAGCCGAAATGTGTGGCCGAGTCATCGAAAATTTGGTCCAATGAATCGATCAATGCATTCGTGCCCGCGGTGGCCACATGAACGAAGTCGAGTTTCATTCATAAATATTTTGATTGTACTTCAAGCCGATAGTAAAATTTTTGAAATATCTCAAATGGTTTGCGTTTTATTTAAAAACAAAGGTGGCAAGTACACCCTTTACAATTTCTAGAGTTAAGGTAGCTAGTTATGTCACAGCCAAGAATAGAATTTTGGACTTGTGAGATATGATGATGAATTTTCGAATATCAAAGACATATCGCGTTGCGTTTGTTTGTGTTCAGAGCGTGAATTAAATTTGCTGTATATAGGTTCAGAGATCGTTATCATAGGTAATATCAGCTGTAACACAAGCTTACGTCTGGTTTCTAAGGGCGTAAAGTCAGTAGACATTCTTAGGTTTCTAAGGCAATAATACATTTTACGGACAATGCTGTTCACATGATCGGTGCATGTTAATGTTGAGTTAATGTGGAAACCAAGACTTACAATATTGGATACAAGCATAAGTTTTTCATCACCTATGAAAGATTGAAGTGCATTGAGCTGTAAACCATTTCCTATGGCCCACTGGTTAATATCATGGAGATCTTCATTAAGTATACAACTCAAGTCTTCTAAGAGACCAGTTCTTCGGGAAATATGAAATTGAGTATCATCTGCATAAGCATGCATAGATGAATGTTTAAAGGTTGAGAAAATATCATTTATAAATACAGAAAAAAGCATTGGGCCAAGAATCGATTCTTGGGGCACTCCACTGTGTACTTATTTAAACTGAGAATACCTATCATCCACCCTAACTATCTGCAACCTATTTGACAAATAGCTTCTCACAAGACTTACAGCAATATGACATCGTTAATACAGCATAGTAAGACAATAATAGTGAGGACAGAATACTAAATGGTCTGAAGTCATTGGCTTCAACCGTAGATGATGTAGTAGGGGAAAGTAAACGTGGTAAAACAATGGTTAATGATGTTGGTTAATGGACTAAGTACGTAGGCTATAATTATCTTAATAAATCTTACTGATATGCCATCCTCTTGAACAGCATTAGATCTAACTTTCCCAATGTACTTGCCAACTTACTCCAGAAAATTGGAAGTGTGGCTCAACTAAGACATCAACTATACTTCTGTTTCCTCGAGAAGAATTGTTGATGAGAAAAAAATTGTTAAGTACGTCGGGATCAACATTACAATCAAAACCAGGTTTCTTCCCAATGCCAACGTTTATAAGATTTCTCCACAGAAATTTGAATGGAAGCGAAATATTTACCTTAGCAGAGCAGTAGCTACGCTTTCATTGCTTAATTGTTAAAAACTGAAGCAATTTCTGGCAATTCTGTAGTTTTCCCAATTTTCCGGCAACGGGATTTTTTTCCAACGAATATTAATGTTGTTATGTTTTTTTTGTGGTGTCCGCGGCGTAGTTGGTTAAAGTGCGTGGCCGCTATGTCAAAGAACCTTGGAGATCCAGGTTCGAACCCCAGCAGCAACAGAAAATTATTTGAATTAAAATAATTTTTCTGTACGGCCGCCACCTCTCTGCAGACAATGGCAAACCTCAGAGAGTAATAAAAATGCCATGTAAAGCTTCTTGAGAACGAGAACATTCCGTTCATCGCCGTTCGGAGTCGGCGTTAAGCATGTAGGTCCGGTTCTCGGTCAATTGTGTACAAACTTAATAACACGCACATCACAATTGATCATATGAAGCTAGGTCAAAGTCCTTTTAAGGGCTGAAATGGCCAGTTATTTATTTTTTTTTTATTTTATTTATGTTTTTTTTAGAGCATTTAAAGATTTAAATACTCTTACCCTGTATAGGGTAGTCTCAGAAGATACTGTACGAGATAGGTTGATATCAAGGAACAGAAGATTAAATCATGATCAGAAATAAAATAAATTTTGTTCTAAAAAGTTCTTTGTAAACAAAAGAACAAATAATAGGTCAGAGACAGTAAAATAATCAAGAAGACTGGGGATATGATCATGCGAGAATCGGGCATAGTTTCATTAACAATTGACAGACCGGCGGAAGACAGATTTTCATATCAAGACATAAAAGATTAACATTATAATCCCCACACAAAACAAAATAATCGAAGTCCAATGATCAATCAGAAATTTGAGAGCAGAAGGAACTTACACTAGTACATTTGTTAGTGTTAAAGACACAGGACAAAAAGATTTTCGTATTGCCATCAGAAATACAAGAATTAAGAACTCAACGCTTTCACCATTGGATTTGCAGTAAATAGCAAACAACCCCCCCCCTCCACCTTATCGGTTCTCTCATTTTTGAATAAGTTTAATTTTTTAATTAAAAAACCGGGTCTTTAACGTCAGAACCAAACCATGTTTCTGATATACAAATGACATCAATTGATTGTTGTCCGACTTTTTCTGATTCGTGCTTTTTTTTCTTAAAACTGCCAAATCTGCTAAACCCAAAAGAGGAAAAAATTTATTTTATCATATTCTGCATTGAGTTCTTTTTAATTTATTTGTTTTTACTTATTTTTGTTGTATTTTCGTTATTTATGTTGTGACAATGTTTGTATTGTTGTTATCTAATGCAAGTACCCTGCATAAGACTCGAGAAATTGTTTTGTCCTTCTGTTCGCAATGAACTCATGATTTAAATTCCAAATATTTTATATTGCTTAGGACCATCAGAGTTCATAGTTATGACATTTAGTCAAAATCAATATCAAGATCGCTTCGCGAAAATAGTGTTTTTACAAAAAGTGTTTAAAAACATTAAAATGTTTGTTTTATAGCTAAACCAAGTAAACCAAATAAATAAATAAGGGTAAGAGAGTTATTAAAAAACTAAAAAAATATAAAAAATTGTTAAGTTTGTCCAATTACTCCCCAATGTGTCCTTAAAATAACATCTTGTAACAAGCGAACCAGGCCACCAATGCCTTTGAAATCTTTGTCAGTTTATATTTGAGTCAAGACTAGCACATATTTCTCCTCAAAAATGTATAGCCCCTCCCATTTTTATTAGGGCATGACAGGGTTAAATGCTTTTTTTTCATTTTTAACACTAATTGTTTTAGTACCAAGAATATGGAGTTGAGAATAAGTGACATGAAAAGTGACTGTTATTCCAAAAAAATCCTTTTCAACCCTTTTTATCACAGAAACATTAGATATGGGTCCAATATGACCCACAATTGCAGCACATGGTTAAAATTAGAAAAAAATTAAAAAACAACCCATGTTTGATTACTATGCTTTAATAACTTAATTTTAATTTTGAATAGACAAAAATAACGAGGGTCATATATGACCAAAACTAAAAGAGGGTTAAAAGAAGTATATATGCAGAAAACAGAATGTAAAAACGCAATGCTATTTTTTTTAATCAAATCAGTTTAAGATCCACTTGAGAAAAAGTAGAGGAGGGTCATATATGACCCATTGACGTCAAAGGGTTAAGGATAAAAAATTTTTACCAAACAGATATAACGTAATGCTATTTTTTAATAAAATCAGTTTAAGATTCACTTGAGAAAAAGTGGAGGAGGGTCATATATGACCCATTGACCTCAAAGGGTTAAGGATAAAAAATTTTCAGCAAACACACATCATTTAATGCTATTTTTTTCAACAATATAATTTTAATATTCTCTTAAAAGAAAAATTGAGTTGTAGCATATATGACCCAATGGTCGTACAGGGTTAAGGATATCAAAAATCATACATGATTAGAAACTGTTTATGCAATAAAATTATTTTGGTCACTAAAATCGATCAAATACCCCATTGAGCGATCTTCGCTCCAGGACGAATTCCGTGAATGTCTTCCAAGATCGGTTGCTGTGCCAGAAAACATCGATGCTGTGTGATAACTGGTAAAACAAGATCCTCATGTGACATACCGTGAGATTGAGGCATCTTTGGGTATTAAAATGATAAGTAACAATGAGCTACTACATGAGTTTTTGGTCATTAAAAATATTTGTTCACGTTGGCTCCCAAATAATATGACAAGCTATAAAAATAGCTGATGTATGGAAAATGAATAATATGAATTAAGAAGATGCCGAAGACACCTAGATCTAGCAGCGAATATAACAATGATAATCATAAGATTAGAGCTATGAGTAAGCCTATGAATACTGCTCATTCTTCTAAGTTTAATTCCAATTTTAACTCTTAAAAGTCTATTAAAAGTGAAGCATGAGTCAATTAATCATAGCAATGATCATCATAAGATGAACTCATAAGATGGATACTCCTATAAATAATGCTTATTTTTCTAAAATAAGTTCAACTCTAAGTCTAATAAAAGTAACGACAAATCTAGGAAACGTTTGCCAGATTGTAGCTGGTCTTATAAAACAAATGTCTTCCCAAAATTCTCTCCTTATTCAAAAAATTCTTCAATTCCTTCATCCTGTTAATAAGAAAAATTCCATCGAACGCTCACAATATTGCTCACCCTTATCAAGTCATTAAGCTTTATTCATCAGTTAAATAAAGTAAAAGATCGAAACATTCCAAGCATCTTTTCACCTAATTCGTTCGTCACGAAAAAAAATTTTGCCAAAAAATGTAACGCATATCGTATATTTCCCCAATTAATATTGCATACTTCCGGTTGTCAATTATAAATGACATAGCTGGCTGCTATTCACATTTAGGCAAATTTTGGCTTCGACACAAAATTAAAGAAAAAAAGTTAGCCCACTTTTAGGCTTTGCTAAATGAGCCTGCTGATTGCTTATCAAACATGCCCGTGCCTCTTAACCTCTGTCTATTTCGTCTCGTGCACTCTTAACTCAACAAATAACTCAACGCACCGCAGCGACAATAAACAAAGAAACGGTGTCTATGAACCAGCATAAAATACCGATTCACACATACGCATGAAAAAGAAAGAAACTGCTTTTTTTTATTTTTCTTTTGTTTCATTTCGGCCAAGCATTTATTAATATAAATGATATGTTGTTGTCAAAGCAGCAAAGCAGCCAAAGTATGCTGCTGCCTAAAAGCATGCTTCTTTATAGCACTATCAGACACGTAAAATGTGCTATGTTGTTGCATGTTTGTGCGTGGCTTTGTGTGAGAGTCTATGCGTGTGTGCCTAGAAGCTGATTAGACGACAGCGAAATTTATTATTTCGCCTCTGAAGAAAAGCAGAGAACTTTCTTTATATAGAGTGTAGGTATAGGTATGAAGCTGAATATATACATAAACATACATTTATATATATATATATAAATATATATTCTATATATATTTATTTGTGCGTTTAAAGAGCTCAGATGATGCTGTGAAAAATGAGCGAATAACAAAGTAGCAAATGAGAAAACTTTTCTAACCACCATTATTATTATTTTTCTTTTACTTTTTTCTTTTGTTCCAATTTTTTTTTTTTTTTTGTTCTTTTGTTTTTTTTTATTTCATTGTTGTTCTTGTTATTTTCATAGTTCATTGCTTTGCAATTTGATGAATGTCTTTAATAATCAGGCAAGGCAGCAGAGTTCATTTTCATCTTTTCTTTTTTTTTTTTTTTTGTTTTTTGAAGTGTGTCAAGGTGTCTGTGTTTGTGTGAGTTTGAATATGTTTGTGTTTGAGTGAGCTGGTGCATTAGTGAGTTTATATAATAGGCTCAATTGTGCACGATTGTTGGTGATGGTGGTCGCTTTCTGTGCCTGATTGTGTATGTGTGTGTGTGTTGGTGTATTTTGGATGTTGACGTGGTTTGTTGCAATGATTGACAGTCAGACATTTGGGTGCTATCATTGAGCAGACGTTAAAAGCAATTTACTAAGCTGTCAATTTCTGTTTTTTTCGTTTTTTTTTGTTGTTGTGGTTTTTCATGCGTTGTTTTTCTAAAATCGATTTTATGCCAAATTTTGTATGTGCTAGAATTATTTACCGTATTTTTTTTTTAGTAATTACAGCAATTTTTATTTTGACGCACAAGTTATCAGGTCACTAGAAATGATGGTTTTGGTTTTAAAAAATAATTGCTGCATACTTTTAGGTGATACTGTACAGATTGTAACTTTTAAAGCTTGTTTTTTAAAAATCTGTCAAGCTCTCAAAATTTAGCAAAATTATTGTTGAACCTTATATTGGGCTGTGTGTGTTTTTTGTTTCAAGCTGGTTTTTGTTTTGTAAGAATTTTGTTTCGATTTTTTTTTTTTTTCCAAAATTTCATAGGCTTCTCACCCAACCGCTTTTCACAAGAATTTTGCTCCCTCCCACTATCTACTCTATACTATAACAGCAACTGGTCAAAAATGTTTAGCGCAGTTTTGCTCTCACTCGCCCCACTGTGCCTTCCATGCTGTTTGCCTGTAAATTAAGATCTAATAGAATAATATAGCTGGAAGATACTTTTTAGCTAAGCATTTTCTTTTTAAAAAAAAAAAAGATATGCGACACATTTATCAAAGTCCCCAAAGGAAGTTTTTAAGCAGCGGCTTAAATGTTTGAGTTTAATGAAGTGATTAAAATGCGAGATTTTTCATTCTTTTTCATGCTTACATGCTATAGGATACAGTCCTGGTAAAAGAGAAGCGCTTAGGGTGCTTAAAAAGTAGGTCATGTTTGAATTGTTGTTTACTTAATGGGCTTTTGAAATGTGAGCGAGTTGTGTTTGTTGTTTTGAGCTTGTGGCAAACAAGCTTTATTTCTTATAATTATAAAATTTAAAATTATATTGAAAACAAATTTGAATCTTAGGCCGAGTATGTTGAAAACAAGACAAAATGAAGACAAATAAGGCAACAACAACAACGGATCTGTATAGAGCAAATCGCACAGCAGACTAGACAGACTGGTTTGTTGGCCGCTACACCAACTCATCAGTAGTCTTGCATGACTTTTCACTGTGATCCACTCAAGCTACTTTCGAAGAAACACATGAGTTAAGGCTATGCCTAAAAGTATGCCACGCTCAAAGTTAACCTTGGCACAGGGTGCATCACAAGTAAATAAAAACTCAGTTATTATTGTAAAAGAGTTCTCTCTGTCAAAACAAACTTCAGGGTTACTTTCTTGGCATATTGGCAGTATAAGTAGGACCTAAGTAGCTTGAGTGGATCACAGTGAAAAGTCATGCAAGACTACTGATGAGTACTGATGAAACAGTCTCTCTAGTCTGCTGTGTGATTTTCTCTATACAGAGCCGTTGTTGTTGTTGTTAGTTGTAGCCTTCTTGGTCTTCATGTTATGCTAGATGCTTGAATTTTGTGTATTGCTTACAAAATTTTTCATAGAAGACCAATATTACCTACATATGTTTGTTTCACTTGGAAAAGCAACACAGAAGAAAGATTAAGAAAGCAACCTGTGCCTTTTACGCCTGCAAGAAAACCTTCGACTCCAAATGGGGGATGAGACCCAATGTCATCCATTGGATGTACACGGCTATCGTCAGGCCCTTACTAACCTATGGCTTGATTGTATGGTGGAAAGCCACTCAGAAGACAAGCTACCTTAACTATCTCTCTCTAGAGTACAGAGATTGGCTTGTCTAGGAATAACAGGTGCGCAACGATCAACACCTCAGGCAGGCCTGGAGGTCATATTGAACCTCCTCCCCCTGGACGAGTTCATGAAAACCACTGCAACCAAAGCGGCGTTTCGACTTAAGGAAGCTAAACTTTGGAGGCACTGGACGCATGGACACGCCTCTATACTCAGAAAGTATAGTCCTGAGGATCTCGCCACCACCTCCGATTACATCACCCCGGAAATTGACTTTCGGTAGAACATGTCATTCTCCTTTCCAAAAAGAGAAGAATGGGATTCGAACCACCCTTTTAGTGAACACGATATCCAGATCTTCACTGATGGATCCAAAATGGAGAATGGCACGAGAGCCGGAGTCTACTGTAATGCACTACAAATATCCCTGTCATACAGACTTTCAGATTACTGTAGTGTTTTTCAAGCAGAAATTTTTGCGATCGAGAAAGCAGCTACGACAATCCAATCAAGGAACATCAATCCATCAAGGATTAAAATCTTTGTGGGCAGCCAGGCTGCGATAAAAGCACTCCGCAGCGAAACAACAAAATCGAAATCTGTACTGAGCTGCCGGAATCATTCCTCCCCACAAGATCAATATCTGCTGGGTCCCCGGTCATCGAGACATATAGGGAAACGAAATAGCAGACAGATTGGCTAGGGAGGGCTCTGAACTGGAAAGTAGTTCTGTGATTGGGTCGATCATGGCTCCAATCGGAGAATTCAAGAAGAAAATAAATGATAAAGTCAGAAATAACACAAATAACTCTTGGTCAAATAGAGACGACTGTGTTATCTCTCGCCATCTCTGGCCTAAACTCTGCGAAAAAAGGACCCAATCCCGACTTTCACTGAGTAAAAATGAAACTCGCATCTTAATAGGGGTCCTCACGGGGCATTGTTGTATAGGCACAATGGCCTCGCGACTAGGAATCCCACACCCAGACTTCTGCAGAAGCTGTGGAGATGTCGAGGAAACAGAAACCATCAAGCATCTACTTTGCGTGTGTCCTAATCTCCAACAACGCCGACTTCACCACATGGGAAGCAGAGTGTACGGAGAACTGCAAGAGCTCGTGGACGTACCACTGATGGATCTTTTCAGATTTATACGGAGCACCGGTTGGTTCGACCAACCTTGCTCAATAGACTAAGATTTTTATTCTAGTTTTGCCACATTTAGGTCCACAAACATAGGGAACCACAATGGACCAATAGGCCCCCGTGTAGGCAACATCGGGTTGCCCTTACCTCTTAACCTTACCTAACCTAACCTATGTTTGTTTTTCTTCACCAGTGACTGATACCCTACAGCCGGAAGTTATGACTTCTAAAGAACTGCACTCTGTGGAATACAGAGGCACTCTTCTTCAAAGAGGAATATCACAGTTCTGGAAATGGATGTGGAAAGCTGGTCAAAAATAAAAATATCCGTGTTTCAGCGTTTTCAAAGTTGAGGCATAAAAGCTGTTTCTGACATTTCGAGTGCTCGATTATATGATTAAAAAAAAACTCGTTATGTTCTGTAAACTAAAAAAAATCCATTTTCCCTCTTCTTTATAACTGATTTCATATATATGTTAATTTGTAAAGGCGCAGTTACACAGAAACAAATTCTATTTGTTATATAACCCACAAATTTATGGATTGAAATATTCCTCAACCGAATGAAATAAAATTTGATTGGGGCTTATTTCATTAGGCTTCATTTCATAATGAAATAAGACCAGAGAAAAAGGTGAAATATCACCGAAAATTTGTGAAATAGTTCCCAAGTAATTCATATGAAATAACATCCAAAAATGTATGGAAGTTTCTTGGGATTATTTATTTTTTTTTTTTGGTGTATATTTCATTTTGGAGATATTTCATGGAGACCTTTGTGCAATGTCACGTCCTCTGGCTATGTTTTTCGACTTTTATAATAAGTGTCTTGGACCGGCTGATTCTGTGGTAATGGATATGAACTCCGCCTGGTGATGAACTTTGCTACCCTGTCCATAGCCAGGAAAAAGAGGGATGGTCTCGGGCAACGCGTTCACCCTATCCTAAATAAATGTCGAGGAATTATCCAGATGGAAATAGTCTTTACTTGGTAAACGCGAACACAATACCACAATGGCAGATAAGCATTTCGTCTGGGTGTATTTTAATGTAGAAATAAAAAATTAACTTTTTATTTCAGTCAAATTTGTCTACTAAGACAACTGAAGATTAAATAACTTTTAGAAGTTGCCATCATTTCCCTATGAGGTCTTAACAGCATCCTCATTCCAGTCATCAGCACCGGTAGCAACATTTTCGGCACCAACCTGCTCAGCTCAGTTGGTAGCATCTTCAACTGGACGATAAACGACCTCAGGCTCAATCTTGGGTGCTGACAAGAGTTCTTTGGCAGTAGCTTCCTCCTTCTCAGCCTCCTCATGATCGCGATGGGCCATTCAACGTTGCGTGAGATGGTGCCGCGAAGACGTATCACTTCACGAGACAATAATCACCACATTAAACCGATGGAGTGAGGAAACTTGTTATTGCATGGAGAAGCAATATCAATGTAACGCAATGACGAATCGGTGTTGGTGAAAGCAATGACTGGGATATTTACATATGAAGCTTGCTTAATGGGCTGATGATCGGTCATAGTATCGGTGACAACCAACAGACGTGGCTCGCGGAGAGCAGACTAAATCTGATTGGTGAATGCACCAGGACTGAAACAACCCGCAATTGGGGTGGTTTCGGTGTACTTGGCGAATTTCAAGACGGCAAGTTGACCAATGGGAGGAGATGAGATGACGAAGACATCCTGTGGATATTCTATGGTGGCAATAGTGGCGCGTGCGGCCAACATCAGCTTCTCCCAGATCTTGCCAAAGTTAAGAACGTTCACGCCATCGGGGCGGCGTTTATATATGTATTGTTTTATCTGGAAGTTTATGTTTTCCGCGCCCAAATGGGTAGTTGCGTCCAACATCTTTGTGATATCATCCTATTTGACAGACAAAATATCCAAACCTCACGACATTTTAACGTACAAAGAGTTACGAAACGTTGTGGATGCCACTGGGAGCGATAATAAAAAAAAGGAAGGCAGTATTTAAAAAGGAAGGCAGTACAACTGCAAAAATGGAACATTGCTTGAGTGCGTTGTATAAAGAGCCACAAAACGATGTTTGACTCGTAATTGATGGCTCGTAATTGATCTTGGTCTAAATAGTGGCGAATTAAATTTCGTTACAGTCATATGTGTTAATGTGTGTTTCGTTACAGTCATTGTTAGGTGTCAGTGGTGTTAAAGTAATGTGTCAAGGTAAAACCCTTTTGTCTGGGAGACTATCATAAGCTGGTGATAATCTGGCAACTATAGTGCTGGCGAGGTACAGCAGGTACAGCAGAGGTACAACCGGGTGGCAATGCCCAAATATCAGAGCTTTTAGATGGGTCTCGATTTCAACCAATATATGTTCATGGTAACTCCGCCTGTTCTCACGAGCAGCCTGTCCAAAGCCAGGATAAAGCAGGATGGTCGCAGGCAATGGCAACTGTGTAAATGAGAAGGGACTACCCAGATCCTAGAGTTGGTCGCCCAATCTGGCAAGTAGGTGGACCGTTTGACAGGATTAACGATATTGTATGCCTACGAGGGAATAGCAATGATCCTAAAAATTTGTTAGCACAGGGATAGTCGTTACTCTCGACAGACGTACTGTCACAAGTCGCCGCTGATACATTTCGCATTGGTCTCTGGATAGTCTTTTAAGTCTTGTTAGTCTTATAAGGCTGGTTAAAACGATGTAATCAAGAGGTGTCAAATTTGGGTACTCCGTGTTGAAAAGTGTATCTTAGTAGCCTCGGAGTACCGGTTTAAAAAGGTGGTAATCAAGAGATGTCAAATTTGGGTACTCCGAGTGTGAAAAGTTTATCTTAGTAGCCTCGGAGTACCGGTTTGAAAAGGTGGTAATAAAGAAGTGTCATATTGAGTACTACAAGTGACTAAGTGTTCTTCTTAGTAGCCTTGGAGTTCCAGTATTGAAATGGAGCAAATAGTGGTGACCTTGTGTCACACATAATGTGATGTGGTCTACTTTGTACCACGTCCAAGAAGTGGTGGCTTTTTCCTTCACAGTCAAGAGTGATGAATGCGAATGTGTTGGTGTTGTGATAAGTGTGTCTCGAAGTAAAGCCCTTTGCCCGGGGAGACTATCGACGGGCTGGCCCTTTGGGGAGTATCGTGCTGGCTGTGGTAGTTCAGTGTCGTGAACAGGTCTGTGATCGGTGTCGAGTTGCGTTAAACAAGCGGGTGGCAATGCCCTACATTGCAAGAGATGTTAGATGGGTCTCGATTTCCACCAATAAATGTGGACTATTCATCCATAATTGGTACTGTTGCGTTCCAGCATTGGTGCTATCCATACAGTATATTTATTAATTTAAATACTATACACTTAAGTATGGCGTGCGACGTATGACAGGGCGTTGGTCGCGTCTGGAGTCATGGAAGTGACGCCTAGGAGAGGTATGACGGACGTCGTATATTCTTTAGCATGGCACTGACGTCCTGAAGATTTATCTCCTAGGCATCAATTCCATGAACCTCGACGCCATTGCCATGGGGCAACGTGGAATTGAGCCTATACGGCAGGTGTCTGCGTTACTCAAAATGAAATATGTGGATGGTGATAATAACAACCCTCCATAAATTAGTTCTATTGCGTTCCAATACTGTTAACTATTCATACAGTATATTTATTAAATTAAAATATAAAACAAAGTGTGGTATGTATCCGGTATTGAAACTACTATAATAGGGCGTTGGTCGCGTCTAGAGTCATGGAAGTGACGCCCAAGAGATGGTCGGAAGGACGTTAATATTAAATAAGCATGCCATTAACGCCTGGAGGGCCTATCTGTTCAGCATCAATTCTTTGAATCTCTACTCCTTGCCAATAGGTACCGTAGAAGTAAACCGTCAAGGCAGGTGTCAGCGATAAACACCAGAGAAGGTAATGGATACGATAAATCAATTTCAATTTCCTGCCCTGCAGCAAAAATACATCGACAATTTCTTTACATAACATTATTTGATATACTTATTGACAGATAAACTCATTTGTGCTCCGGGGCCATCGTTTTGGGACGGCCTGCACCACTTTT
Source organism: Pherbina coryleti (assembly GCA_943735915.1). Lineage (NCBI taxonomy): Eukaryota > Metazoa > Arthropoda > Insecta > Diptera > Sciomyzidae > Pherbina > Pherbina coryleti. The sequence goes on from OX030952.1 coordinate 24,243,537, forward strand.
GAAGACCATGATATGGAGATCGACTTTTTCGAATTTTCGTGTGTCGAGTCGTTTAAAGAAAGGGTGATGTCCACTTTGGTAGGCCATAGGCTGGAGTCATCTATGGCAAATGTTTGGAAGCTAAAGTGCCTGGTGAATGGAGATGTGCCAAGATTTCACAGCTGTTATTTGGGTTCGACTTGGATACGAACTTGTTTTATTTACGCCTGATGAGATGAAGGACGAAGACGTCGCTATGGTATCTGTATCTGAATCGGAGAAGATGACACCACCACAGACAGAAAGTCAGGAAAACAGGAACACAGATGGTGTGGAATAGACCCAATTATTTGAGCTTTTTCAGCATAGAACGGCACAAGATTGAATAGTTTTACTTAAATCTCTGTAAAGTGATTGCGATTCTTTTACTGTGTTATTATAAAGAAATTAAACTAAATTTTTTCTACGATTTTCTCTTAATTTATTTTCTTCCTCTACACTTTGAATGCATTTTTAAACCTTTTGCGTTGCTTTTGCAACATTTTCAATACCTCTTCTCCACATATATATGTATGATCAAGCCAAAGCTAAAAAGCTGCACTTTTTATTATGCCATCAAAGCGTTACATGCTGCAAGTCCCCTCTCCTTGACACCCCTCTTGCCTTTTTCGATTATTCTCGCTCTTACTGTCGCCGCAATTCAAACAAATGTCATTTGTCGTCCGACATTTCCGCTTATCTTGTTCCCCATACAGACAGCAACATGTCGTGTATAAAGCTCAATCATTCAGCAGCGTTTGCACCCACACTCTCATGTTACACTACTACCACGCTTAACTTACAACAGCTACCACAAAATTGTTAGTTTTTGGGGGAGAGCAAAGAAAATTTTGACATTTCTAAGCAAAAACTATGTAGCAGCAAAGTAGCAAAGGTATGCGAACGAATGACCTTTAAACTTTGTTAGAGGACATCAAAGTACTAATCGTTTTTTTTTTTTTCAGCTCGCACTCGTTTTCGCCCAAGCAATGGTAACCCCATAACGTAGTGGCAGGGCGCTTTGCTGATCATTTGGCTTTTTGAGGGGGTTGGTTGACTGTCGTTGCAGTGCGCTGACAAACAATTTAAAGTTTCTTGCTGGCTCACAGACTTAATCCGTCGAGGATTTAGGTGCAGAAGGAGCAACTAGAACAACAACAACAACAATAGCAGCAGCAGCAGCAATCGTTGTGTCACTGCTCAATTGCTGCTAACTAACTAAGAGTTTTCGTATTGAGCGCACAAGTTTTGCTACGAAATCTTTGGTTCTTATCTTGCGCTGAATAGTGACAGCAACGTTTGGTTGGCTTGGCTTGCCATGGTTGCCAGCCTGTTTGGTGACTTCACTTGACTTCGAATGCAATTTGTTGCGACAGCTTTAATTGCTTGTGGTGAATGGTTTTTGCATCCTTTTTGCTGCCTGGCTTTGCCTTGCCTTGACTTCAACGTTTGAAGTAAAGCTTTATCTACTGCTATGGCAACTACTTCCACCATCACCACCTACACCAGCTTCACTTTGAACTATATATTTTTGTCGTTGTGACAAAACTTTGTAAGCACATAAATTTTTGTATTTAATGATTGTAGGGAAAAGTCCTACTCAAGGGTGCCCTCAGCATGGTTTAACGAAATTAAAACAGATTTTTTTTTTTCTTTCAGTTTTTTTTCAGCTTTTGGTATTATTAGATGCTTGTTTGTTTGTTTGAGGGAGCAATAAAAATGTTGATTTGGTTAGTTGCAGAAAATAGCTGAGCAGCTGAAGTAGAAGAAAGCTTTTAATAGTTTGCGTGGGTCTTTAGTTTTGAAGTAGAAGAAATTCAGCTTCGGTCAGTTTTAAAAGCAGCTTTCGGCAATCTTCAATGTTTTTTTTTCCTCTTAATATTTAACTCTTATCAGCTTATGCGCTTATGTATAAAAGCTATTAATGATACATGGTGAAAACTTTATTCAAGAAATTTAATAAAAAGTGAATAAGTACGTAGATAACTCCAGTAAAATTTTATTTAAAATTAAACACTAGCTCAAATAATAAGGCTATCTCAAACATTAACTCTAACTATTACTAAAACTCAAACTCAAAATCAAACTAAAACTCAAACTCTAACTCTAACTCTAACTCTTACTCTAACTCTAACTGTAACTCTAACTCTAACTCTAACTCTAACTCTAACTCTAACTCTAACTCTAACTCTAACTCTAACTCTAACTCTAACTCTAACTCTAACTCTAACTCTAACTCTAACTCTAACTCTAACTCTAACTCTAACTCTAACTCTAACTCTAACTCTAACTCTAACTCTAACTCTAACTCTAACTCTAACTCTAACTCTAACTCTAACTCTAACTCTAACTCTAACTCTAACTCTAACTCTAACTCTAACTCTAACTCTAACTCTAACTCTAACTCTAACTCTAACTCTAACTCTAACTCTAACTCTAACTCTAACTCTAACTCTAACTCTAACTCTAACTCTAACTCTAACTCTAACTCTAACTCTAACTCTAACTCTAACTCTAACTCTAACTCTAACTCTAACTCTAACCCTAACTCTAACCCTAACTCTAACTCTAACTCTAACTCTAACTCTAACCCTAACTCTAACTCTAACTCTAACTCTAACTCTAACTCTAACTCTCACTCTAACTCTAACTCTAACTCTAACTCTAACTCTAACTCTAACTCTAACTCTAACTCTAACTCTAACTCTAACTCTAACTCTAACTCTAACTCCAACTCTAACTCTAACTCTAACTTTAACTCTAACTTTAACTCTAACTCTAACTCTAACTCTAACTCTAACTCTAACTCTAACTTTAACTCTAACTCTAACTCTGACTCAAACTCAAGCTCAAACTCAAACTCAAACTCAAACTAAAACTCAAACTCAAACTTAAACTCAAAATTAAACTCAAAATTAAACTCAAACTCAAACTCAAACTAAAACTCAAACTTAAACTCAAAATTAAACTCAAAATTAAACTCAAACTCAAACTCAAACTCAAACTCTAGCTCTATCTCTTATATTCACATTCATTTTCATGTTCATTTTCATATTCATATTCATATTCATATTCATATTCATATTCATATTCATATTCATATTCATATTCATATTCATATTCATATTCATATTCATATTCATATTCATATTCATATTCATATTCATATTCAGATTCATATTCATATTCATATTCATGTTCATATTCACATTCATATTCATATTCGTATTCATATTCATATTCATATTCATATTCATATTCATATTCATATTCATATTCGTATTCATGTTCATATTCATATTCATATTCGTATTCATATTCATATTCATATTCATATTCATATTCATATTCATATTCATATTCATATTCGTATTCATATTCATATTCATATTCATATTCATATTCATATTCGTATTCATATTCATATTCATATTCATATTCATATTCATATTCATATTCATATTCATATTCATATTCATATTCATATTCATATTCATATTTATATTCATATTCATGTTCATATTCATATTCATATTCATATTCATATTCATATTCATATTCATATTCATATTCATATTCATATTCATATTCATATTCATATTCATATTCATATTCATATTCTTATTCATATTCATATTCATATTCTTATTCATATTCATATTCATATGCATATTCATATTCATATTCATATATATATTCATATTCATATTCATATTCATATTCATATTCATATTCATATTCATATTCATATTCATATTCATATTCATATTCATATTCATATTCATATTCATATTCATATTCATATTCATATTCCTATTCATATTCATATTCATATTCATATTCATATTCATATTCATATTCATATTCATATTTATATTCATATTCATATTCATATTCATATTCTTATTCATATTCATATTCATATTCTTATTCATATTCATATTCATATGCATATTCATATTCATATTCATATTCATATTCATATTTTTATTAATATTCATATTCATATTCATATTCATATTCATATTTTTATTAATATTCATATTCATGTTCATATTCATATTCATATTTATATTCATATTCATATTCATATTCATATTCATATTCATATTCATATTCATATTCATATTCATATTCATATTCATATTCATATTCATATTCATAATCTTATTCATATTCATATTCATATTCATATTCATATTCATATTCATATTCATATTCATATTCATATTCATATTCATATTCATATTCATATTCGTATTCATATTCATATTCATATTCATATTCATACTAGCTGATACCCGACGCGTTGCTGTCGTAGCGGAAATGATCTCTATCTCTATCTCTATCTCTATCTCTATCTCTATCTCTATCTCTATCTCTATTTCTATCTCTATCTCTATTTCTATCTCTATCTCTATCTCTATCTCTATCTCTATATCTATCTCTATATCTATCTCTATCTCTATCTCTATCACTATCTCTATCTCTATCTCTATCTCTATATCTATCTCTATCTCTATCTCTATTTCTATCTCTATCTCTATCTCTATCTCTATCTCTATCTCTATCTCTCTATCTCTATCTCTATCTCTATCTCTATCTCTATCTCTATCTCTATCTCTATATCTATCTCTATCTCTATCTCTATCTCTATCTCTATCTCTATCTCTATCTCTATCTCTATCTCTATCTCTATCTCTATCTCTATCTCTATCTCTATCTCTATCTCTATCTCTATCTCTATCTCTATCTCTATCTCTATCTCTATCTCTATCTCTATCTCTATCTCTATCTCTATCTCTATTTCTATCTCTATCTCTATCTCTATCTCTATCTCTATCACTATCTCTATCTCTATCTCTATCTCTATCTCTATCTCTATCTCTATCTCTATCTCTATCTCTATCTCTATCTCTATCTCTATCTCTATCTCTATCTCTATCTCTATCTCTATCTCTATCTCTATCTCTATATCTATCTCTATCTCTATCTCTATCTCTATCTCTATCTCTATCTCTATCTCTATCTCTATCTCTATCTCTATCTCTATCTCTATCTCTATCTCTATCTCTATCTCTATCTCTATCTCTATCTCTATCTCTATCTCTATCTCTATCTCTATCTCTATCTCTATCTCTATCTCTATCTCTATCTCTATCTCTATCTCTATCTCTATCTCTATCTCTATCTCTATCTCTATCTCTATCTCTATCTCTATCTCTATCTCTATCTCTATCTCTATCTCTATCTCTATCTCTATCTCTATCTCTATCTCTATCTCTATCCTCTATCTCTAACTCTATCTCTATCTCTAAGTGGAACGACTCGTGTAAATTGATAACCAACTTTCGAGGCTATGCTACTTATAATTCCAAAGTTATTCGATATCGCAAATTTAGCTTATATGGGCGGAGCCACACCCCCTTGTTCAATGACGTCTCAGTTTTCTAGTAGAAGAATATCACCCAATAGTAATTCCATACTGAATTTCGTTGTTAAACGACGTTTAGTTCCAAAGCTATCTGATATCAAAAATTTTAAGAGTATGGGCGTAGCCACACCCCTTTTTCCAAAGCCCATCCCAGTTTTATAGTATAAATATATCACCAAGTGGAAACTCCATACTGAATTTCATTATTATACGGCATTTAGTTCTAAAGCTATTCGATATCATAAATTTGAATTGTATGGGCGGTGCCACACCCCTTTGGCCTATACTTGATAAATTTTGCTAGTCGAAGGACGCGACTAAATAGTACGCTATTACCAAGTTTCATTGATGTGTGACTTATAGCTTGAAAGTTATACCGAAAATTTGGTCTGCTGAAAAAGTGCCACGCCCCACATTCAACGCCCATAAAATTTTACCTGTGGAACGGCTCTTGTAAATTAAGGTAGAACACCGAATTCCGATGCTATGCGAACTATAACTTCAGAGCTATTCGCTACCGTAGATTTGGGTTGTATGGCAGGTGCCACGCCCCCTTGTCATTTTCAAACAATTTTTTTTTTAAAACCATCTAGAGAACGTACCCTACAAAATGGTATCGGCAGATTTTTTTTTTACCCAGCCGAACTCTCAAACACTCGTCACAAACAGATTTGACAACATTTTTTTATATATATAGATTCATATTCATATTCATATTCATATTCATATTCATATTCATATTCATATTCATATTCATATTCATATTCATATTCATATTTACTCGTAGTAAAAAGTATGGGTAAGAAGCTTACACATCCTCAAAAAAAAAAAAAATTTATAGGTAGTTCTTTTTCTTTTATATGTGTTCATTTCCTTATGATTTTAATTCCGTTTCCGTTTTGAATTTATTCATCAGCAACATCATCATTTCTATCATCATCAAGAAATTCTTTTTCTTCATATTCTTAATTTTCTACTCGTACTCTATATTCATCAATTTACTCCAAGACAGCAGGAACGACCTTAAAGTTCCTCCATATGGGTTTTTTTTATACAAACTCTCACACATTGTCAGAAATGCTCCGTGTCATTTGTACTTGTCTCTACTTTAATGTTGTCACGTAAATTGAAAGAAAGAATTATTTTGCTGTTGCTTTTCCTTGTATGTGAAAGTGTTGTATACAGTTCATCTTATTCAGTTTTTACATTTTAACAGATTTCAAAAAGTTTTTTCTTCAAAAATTATTTATATACTATATAAAACAGCCAGAGCGAAAGGATTAAAAAAATATCAAACACAACTCCAACTGTTTGCCTCTCAAGGCTTAAAAAAGAAAGAAAGCTTTTACCATTGTACGCCTGCTTTTGTTCACATTTGTCAAGCGTAGCTTCCAAAAGTTAATAACTACTTGCATATTTATAACAAACACGCACATTATAACAAATGCACACACATACACACACAGAGACCTAAAATAATGATTTGGATTAAAAATCAGCGGCATAAAATTTATGCAGATGAATGATAACATAAAATTAAGCATAGGATTCAAAGAGCTTTCAAATGTTTATATTTTTTTTTTTATTTTTGTTATCATTTAGGGGCTGGAAGCAAGAGATAAATGAAGTCTCACAGCTGAAGAAGCATATTAGAAGATATATCGTTACCCTTAACAAAGAAAAATGGCGGCGTTAATAAGCTGCCACACAGATGTATGCGAGTGTGAGGCACAAGCCAGGTAAGTATTTGCCGAGTTTTTTTAACTTCAAGCAGCAGAAATGAACTTTGTTGGATCAGGGGTTAAAGGTATGGTGAATGGAAGGCGGTGGAGAGGGGACTTGTCAGTTTGATAAGGGATTGAAGAAGGTTCCAAACACAGCAAAAAAAAAAAAAAAATATTTTCGAAAAATCACACATCCTGCATATTTTTCACGCATGAGCACACATGTACTCAAACTTAGGCACGTGAATGTGTGCGTAGCCTAGCATAACGTGTGTGCTTAAGTAACTGCTAGTAACTTCGAGTCAAGTTTTTGCTAAGATAAAAGACGCTTTAATGAAGTGTGCGTAAGCTCGAACTTTAACAAGTAAAAAACATTATAAAAAAGAAAAATAATATAAAAAAAAAGTTTTAAAACAAATAAATAAAGCGCTTCAACTTTTTCGTAAGTACAAGTATAGACTTTTAAAACAAACATGCAGCGGGTTTTTTTTCACAGGAAAAGCATGTGTTTTGAAGTGATTTTAAATTTTGTCTTGTTATTTGTGCTGCCACAAAACTAATTTTAAAGGGAATTTGATTTTTGAAAAATTAAATAAATGATACATAGGTTTATACGAAATTCCCTGAAATTGTGTGAAAAAGCATTATCTGAGGGTAATGAGCATGGATTATTTATTAACTTATACTTTGCCGTTAATTTCTTAAGTAATGATGACATTTTTTTTACTTTTTTGTAAAAATCTTCTACAAAACCGGCTTTTAACAAAAGCTCAAGCTTTCGATAGTCCATTGTACATGGTCTGCTAGGAGCTTCTCATTTAAAAACTCGTAACGGATGCGACATTTAACTGGCAATAAATGATAATCATGTTTTTGAGGCTAAAATATCTCAAAAATGCTTATTTATTCGTTATCCTTAAATCAGTAGGGGAAATGGTTTAGCTGTGGGAGTGGTTTTTTTATCATAGCAATGCTAATATTTTTGACTCACCAGTATACCGCTCGGAAGCTACAGCCTCCAGTTACAACTTTTCTAACGTATAATTTTAAATTATCTGAGGAAAAGTCAGAGTAATGTACATCGACGCAAAACTTACAAAATTGAGAAAAAAAACATCTTTGCCTAGCAGTGGGAATTCCTGTCAAACTCAATATAAGTGCTGTAAAAACTGTAAAAGTGAAGTATTAACAACAAATAATGAACTTTTATTCATATATATTTATACACGGGTCAAATCGATCGAAATGGGAAGAAATGGAAAGTTGTTTTTTTCGGAGACATGATTCCTAAAAAAGGAAAATTGCTTTGATAAATTATTCAAAAGTTTTGCAGCATCAAATATGATGTTTGATGTTTGGTAGGCAAAAATGTAAAGTGAAAAGACAATACAACTTGCCTGTCAAAGTCAAAACATTGGTGTTGCCAGAGGAAAAAGCCCAAAAAATTCAAATTCCCTTTTCTAGACAATTTCCCCTACCATTCGATTGCCCAATAAGATTGACAACTTATTTTTTTTTTTTTTTTTTTTTTTTTTTTTGAGGTACATAGTTGTATAGCATCGCATGAAAGCCACCATAAATAATAACTTCCAGACATATTGATTGCAATTTTATCTTAGATAACATTCTTTACCAGCATCTTTACCAGCATAAATGGTATTTTTTTTTTGTATTCATAAAAATGTTCGGAAATGAATCATTAATGATAATCGTAATCATATACATCAAACATGCCCACGTGGTGGCCCGTATGGCCCGCGTGGCCCTTCATACACATTTTTTTCTATCTTAATTTTGTCTTTGCGATGAGCCAAAATCAAAGGAAGCCTGTAGAAAACAACTACACAAACCACACTCGATCAGAGTTCAGCACATCTTCCAGCGAAATTTACAAAAACAAATGTATGCAAGGCCAAAATAAAAAAGCTCAAGCCTGTGTTAGATAACACGGGCGCATTGGTCAGACGTAGAATACGTTAGTCATTAACAGCCTTATTCAATAGATTTCCTTAAACAACCTTTAAACGCTTGTTTAGTTACGCACTGTTTAAGGCTTTACGGAGCTTCTATGCAACCTTGCTAACATTGTTATTCATAAACATTTTTTCATTTTCTGCTTATGATTGTAAGGTTTGTGTCTGAACTATAGAAAATCTCTAAAAAAATTAAGAATTCCTATGGATTTACAATGGCATCCGCATAAAAAAATGCTGCAAAGGGCGCATATGGAGCATGTCTTTGATATTAAAAGAAAAGACAAACAAAAATCATGGTTGTATTTACGTAACCTTTAAACGCCAATTTCGGCATTTAAGTTACGCAGCTCTTAAACAACTACGAAAAATGTTTATGAATAACGTTTTCTTGTTTAAAGCCCGTTTAAAGTTACGCTGCCTCTAAAATGTGTTTATGAATAAGGCTGTAAGACATTGAGGATGTCTTAAAGACGTGGCCAACTGGGTAAGCACAATTTTGTTTCTCTGCTTCGCTTATCAATGTTGTATATGTACACATCGTTCGCTACTTGGTCATTATACTTCTTCTCTTTCTCACACTGGTTCTGTGATGAACACACAGATAATCGTACTGCTCTTACACATGATGTTATAATACATAAAATACAAAGCATATGAAAATTAATACAAAATTTGAAGGAGTTAAATTTTGATTTACTTATAGAATCAAAAAAATTATATTTAGCAATATGATTATTTAAATACAAATCAAAAGAAGACATATTAAATATGTTACGACCATACTTGAATTTTCTTCAATGCATGCATAAAGTATTAAAAACTTATAATGAAAGTGACAAACATTTTCTCAAAATTTTGTGCTCCAGATCAACACCCCCGTATAACGTATTCTACGTTAAAAAAACGCTCACTCGATGATGTCGATGCTGAAGCTGATTGTCCCGTTACTTGTGTAACGAGTAATTTTCAAGACATGTAATTTTATTGCATTGAAATTGTTTTTTTTTTTGTTTTGTTTGATTTTTAACCAAACTCAACGATGAGCAACATTTTACGTTTTTTTTTTTTGTTTTTTTAAGCATTGGCCCGCGCTTAAAATTTCTTGGGCCCCACTGATAGAAAGGGTGTTTATATTTTAAGGGCCGATGTTGAATGTAAACCACACCTAAACGTCAAGTTTTTTTCTGCATTTCATTTGACATTTCTCAATTTCAGACTAACTCAATTTGAACCTTGGAAAGATACACAATCGAGCAACGCGTTAAAGTTATTCAGGCTTATTATGAAAATGGGCTTTGATCATGTGATTTGACACCGTTGGACTTCTTTTTTTGGGGTTATTTGAAAGAAAAGGTGTACGTCGATAAGCCAGCAACAATTCAAGAGCTAAATGATGAGATAATTCGGCACATTAACCGCATAGAACCTTAATTATGCCTCAGCGTCTTCGAAAATTTGGACCATCGAATGGAGGTGTGCCGCCGAGGTTGCGGCGGCCATTTGGCCGATATTTTGTTCCATACATAATTGAACCATACCAATATTATCATAATAAAAAGAAATGACAATAATTTCCAAAATAATTTGTGTTATATTTAAAATCAACATTCGGCCCTTACATTTTAACCACCCTTTACATCATAAATGATACTTTTTTAATAGTAAATATGTTCAGAAATGAATCACAAATGATAATGCTAATCATGTGAATGACAGTTAATATTTTGTTCGTAAGCATGTTCAGAAATGAATTACAAATCATATGAATCATAATTAATAATATTTTATTCTTAAATATGTTCGCAAAAGAATCATTTATGATATTCATAATCATATGCATTATAAATATTACCTGTTTTTGTTCGTAAATATGTTCAAAAATTAATCATAAATGATAATCATAATCGCATTTATCATAAATGATAATATTTTTGTTCTTTAAAGTATCGAATATGAATCATTAATGATATTCGTAATCATACGAAACATAAATGATAATTTTTTGTATCGTAAATATGTTCGCAAATGATTCGTTAATGAAAATCATAATCATTTGAGTCATATATATAACATTGCTTGTAAATTTGTTCAGAAATGAATCATAATCATACATATTAATTATAAATGATATTTTTAAGTTCGTTTATTTTCAGAAATTAATCATAAATGATAAGCATAATCATATAAATCATAAATGGTTCTTTTTTACGTAAGTATGATCTGAAAAGAATCAAATATGATAATCATATTAATATGATATAAAAATTATGACCTTTTTGTTAGTTAATATTCTCGAAAATGAATCATAAATGATAATCGTAATCATATGGATCATAAATGATAATTTTTTTTGCCTGTAAATAGTATCGGAAGTGAATCATAAGTGATAATCATGATCATAAGCATCATACAAAATACTTTTTTTGTTCGTAAATATGATCGAAAATGAATCATAAATAATAAAAAAAATCATATTAATCATATATGATAATTTTTTGTTCGTAAATATATTCAAAAATTAGTCATAAATTATAATGATTCATATATGATATTTTTTTTTTAAATATGTTCGGAAATGAACCCTAAGTGATAATCATAATCATATGAATTATAAATAATACCTTTTTATGATCTTTAATATGATCATAATAATCCTATTATATATAAAATGAATCACAAATGATTATCATAATCGTATGAATCATATTTAATGCCTTTTTGTTCGTAAATGAATCATAAATTGTAATCATAATCATACGCATCATAAATAATGCCTTTTGTTTGTAAAGATGTTCACAGATAAATCATAAAGGATAATTATAATCATGTGAATCATTAATGATAATTTTTTTGTTCGCAAATACGTTCATAGATGAATCATAAATGATAATTATAATCATAAGTATCACCAATAATACATTTTTAATGGTAAATGTGTAGAGCAAGGAATCATAATCATAATCATACTAATCATTAATGATAAGAGATCATTATAATCTTAGAAATCATAAATGAAACACTTTTTCCTTAATATGATCAGAAATGAATTATTTTCAATTATTGTAATTATAAATGATAGTTTTTTGTTTGTAAATACAATGGAAAGTTTATCAGAATTGATAATGATAAGCATATCGATCATAAATTATTACATTTTTGTACATAAATATGTTTGGAAAACAATCATAAAGGGTAAACACAATCGTTTGAATCATAAATAATACTCTTTCGATTCCTTTATATGATCCGAAAAGAATCATTAATGTTAATCATAATCTAATGAATCACAAAAGATACTTTTTTGTTTGTAAATATATTCGAAAACTAATAATAAATGGTAATCATTATCATATGGATCATTAATGATAATTTTATTTTCGTATACATGTTGGGAAATGAACCATAAATGATAATCATTATCATTATCCTTATGTGTCATGTATAATATGTGCTTTGTTAGTAAATATATTCGGAAATGAATCACAAATGATAAACACAAGCGTGTTTTTGTTCCTTAATATGATCCGAAAGGAATCATAAATGTTAATCATAATCTTATGAATCATAATTAATACTTTTTTGCTCGTAAATATGTTCGAAAATGAATCATAAATGATAATCATAATCACATGAATAATAAATGATAATTTTTTTTATTCCTAAATATGTTTGGAAATGAATCATAAATTAAAATAATAATCATGTGCGTCTTAAGAAGTACCTGTTTTACTCGAAAATATTTAAAAAAAGGATCATAAATAATAATCATAATCACATGAATCATAACTGATCATTTTTTGTTCGAAAATCAATCATAACTCGTATTCATAATCGTATGAAGCACAAGTGATAGTTTATTTTTTCGTAAATATATTCGGAAATGAATCACAAATGATAAACAGAATCGTATGGATCATAAATAACACCTTTTTTGGTTATAAATATGATCCGAAAGGAATCATAAATGTTTATAATAATCTGAGGAATCATAAGTAATACTTTTTTGCTCGTTAATATGTTCGAAAATGAATCATAAATGATAATCATAATCATATGAATCAAAAATGATAATTTTTTTATTCGTAAATATGTTCGGAAATGAATCATAAATGAAAAGAGTCATAATATGCGTCCTAAAAAATAACTGGTTTATTCGAAAATATGTTAATAAACGGATCATAAATGATAATCATAATCACATGAGTCATAACTGATAATTTTTTGTTCGAAAATCAATCATTACTCGTATTCATAATCGTATGAAGCACAAGTGATACTTTATTTTGTCGTAAATATGTTCGGAAATGAATCATAAAAAATACTTTTTTGGTTCCTACTTATAATCCGAAAGCAAACATAAATGTCAATCATAATCTTATGAATCATAAATGATACTTTTTTGTTCCTAAATATATACTAAAATTAATAATAAAGATATTCATATCGTATGAATCACACGTGATACTTTATTTTTTCGTAAATATTTTCGAAAATGAATCATAAATGATACTTTTTCAAATTTTATGAAAAAAGCAAATTACGATGATTAATTCCAACTGTTGAGTAGACGAACTTTTTAATTTTCATCTTAGAGCAATTCAGTTCCAACTCCAACAACGTCATATTTTCTTGTTATTAAATTAAATTTAATTGATGTAAACATTCATAAAAGCTTATTACCATCTAAGTAATAATCAACTGTAGAACAAACAAAAGTTCTGTACACTTTAGGGGATAAATAAATAAAGACAGCCCCTTGTTTTTTACTTAAGCTTTTCTGTAGCTTTTAATCTAATTAATACAACTAAAACTAGCCAAGCTTAGTCTTAAGCATATAACCACCCAAGTAAAAATTGATGTATATATTTACTATTATATAAAAGCTCACAAACAATATCGAACAATAAGTGAATGTATTTGTATATATTTTTGAAAATGTGTGTCGTTTATTATTTAATTTCAAAAAAATTAATTAAGTTAAATAATATTTAGGAAAAAATTGTAAAAACTTTAACAAGTTGCAAAGCACAACCGAGTTGACAAGAACAGAAAGTGTTAAAACGATGCAAAAACTTACCGCCACGACTGTCACTTTCCGCTGGCTTCAGCTGTAAAGCACGGTTCATCTGCAAGCAAGAGAAAAGAAACAAAAAAATATTGTTAATATGTGTTAATTTCGGAGCGATAAGGTATAATATATCAATATTCAATATATATATATAGGTATATATATCAATGGCTTCAATATAGTCAAAATGTAAAAAGAAAAATCAAAAATTGTAAGATCCTAAAGCGGTTTTTGCACAAAAGCTTTGATTTCCCACAAAACTGCTACTTGCCACGTAGCTGGTAGCATGTGCAAAATGGTTGCTCCATAAATTCCAAATCAAATCCATGGTTTCTGCTGCTCTTTGCTCTTTACTCTATTTCATGTAGTTACTACCTACATTTATTTTGATTTTTCTTTTTGTTTTTCGGATTTTATGTTTTTTCATTTTTCACTTTTCAATCTACAACTTTGCAAGTCAAGCAGAAAATCCTCTACAAATCCATGAAAATTTGTTTAAATGCACAGAGAAAATAAATAGTTTTGCAAAAAATCAGGTGAATCTGTTTAGTTTCAAAACCAAACGAGCAGTGATTGCATAGAAAGCTCATCGGTTTGGTGTTGGTGTATCTATGTGATATATGTATAAGAGTTTGTTTTATGTGTGTGAGTATGGGTGTTTAGACACTGATGTCGGTGTGTTCCGCATGACTAAAAATTGTGGTGTTTTTTTTTTTTTTTTTTGTCTTTACTGTGCTTTTAGTTGTGTTTTTATTGTATTTGTTATGGCCATAAATGCCATTCTGAATAATTTATGCCAAACTATTAGTTTTAAATGCCAAACATTTTTAGTTTTGTTTTATTTGTTGTACTCTTTGAAGTATTTTTATGTTTGTAAATAATGATTGCATGACTTGGCTTAGATTATGGCCAACATTTGGCCATTGGAACTTGGACAAGTGCTGAGCTACAGAGGCACATGCGAATTATTTTATAAGATTTTTATTCTCGAACTTACATTTGATGACTTTTAACTGAGAAAGAATTTTTTATGAAATTGATGACAAAATCAACATACATATATTAACCCATTTAGGCCTAAACCCTTTTTGAAAAGAAAAAGGAGATTTTTTTTGGAGTTTTTTTATCAATTAAGAATGAAAATAATAAAAAGCATAAATGACACAAGGTAAAAAGTTGTTCTCGAACTTTTGAAAAGCTGTACTCGAACGAGTACAATGTGGGGCGAACGTGGGTGATAATTTTGCACCCACACACAGAGTAACAATACATAGCTAGCCAATCCAATTTTTTATGTCAATTTTTTTGATGGCACAAAGTTCATCTCATGAGTTTTTCAATTCTCTTAGAGAAATGAGGTCATTCGGTGGTAGAATCGCTTTTGAGAACAGAACAGTTTCAAGAAGACGATACTGAGTAGTTTCTTAGGTCGAGTCCGAACATATTTTTGGACATATTGCCAGCAATGATAGTCGTGTTGGTATCTTCATCCTTTCTATTGGCAATAATATTTTCAGATCATATTCGTCATAAGCAAAGCCATGGTTGTTTTACTATGATGCATACAGTTGACTTTGCTCCAAGATCAAATTGACAACATCGATGTCAAAGAGCTTTTCGAAAATTTCTACGGTTGATTTTCCATTCAAACTCAATCTCGTTTTTTCATTATTTTGTTCAAAGTCCATGGTAGTGTTCATGGCCATATCGCATCATTCTATTTGACCACTTCGGGGTCAGATTTTCTTTTTCTATCTCTAAGGGAATATCATCTTCCTTTGTTATCGATATCATCATCCCTGCAAAGCATCCTTGTTTAGATTGTCAGGATCTAACTCATCTTCATCAGTATTGTCATCGGCATCAAGATGCATCAGGTGAAATAACAAAAATGTCAGTCAAAACTCGCCGCTCATTACTATTGAGAGCATCCAATGCGCTTTTAAGGTTTCGAAACTTACTTCCGTAAAAGAATGCAGTTGTCAAGAGTAAGCGAATACAGTGCGTTATATAGGTTAGAATTTATATCAACCAGGAATTAAAGCTGCAGTTATAGAAAAATTTTCAAATACTCTAATGAATAGGCTTAGCTTGAGGACACACTTCATTTTGCATAAAATAGCTGAAGAGAAAGTAAAAAATTCACTATGTCAACCATTACAAGATTTTTGTATGTAATATGAATACGAAAATCTGACGAAAATATGACCAGCGGATTACAGAAGTTAAGATTTCATCAATTTTTCCATTCCGAACTAGCTGTAACATCAGGTATTAAGTAAGGAAAATGGTGTTAATTACACCACTTCACAAACAGCATTAAATATATTTTCTCGAACCTAATTTTCCATGATTTCAACAATTTTCTACTCAGATAGTATTACCATTAGATATTGTGTGATATGCCCGCCGGTAAAATTGTAGCAGATGCTACTGTAGTGCATAACTGTAAGCGGTATGTGTCACGAGTCTGATTGTGTTCTTCTAAGGCTAGCGCATACTTATAAATTTTAATTTTGCGAGTTTTACAAATTTTAGTCTAAAAAGCTTTAATTTATTCGAGCAAATTTCAAGAATTAGTTAAAGAGAGCAAAAACAAGACACTTTACAATTTTCCCTCCGTGTACTACGAACTTAGTGTGATAAATACTTAGACGTTCAAGATGCTCCCGGTCTCCAAGTGACGGCACCACCACTCTTTAAATACATGACATTTTTAACGGTTGGCAACCTTGACATGAACACAATATAAATATCAGATAGATCTGTCAGTGTATATTGACATAACAGTGTTCTTAATTAAATAACTTTTGATATTATAATAAAAATGGATATAGAAGAATTTCGTGCCTTGATTGAACATTTCTTTTTGCGTAATAAAAGCGTGAAAGAAACAAATGAAAAGCTCGATAAATATTATGGAGAATCTGCTCCGTCGTATTGTACCGTAAAATTTTAGATTGTAGAGTACAAAAGAGGCCGAATCAGCACAAAAAAAGAACACGCCGGGGGAGCACCAAAAACAGTGACCACTCCAGAATGTTTTCCGAATCCGAAATCCGATACTGAAAGAGCATGAAATAGCTACAGCTGTAGGTATATCAAGTGGGTCTGTAGTTTCAATTTTACATGAACATTTGGGTATGAGAAAGCTGGCTGCAAGATGGGTGCCGCGTTCGTTAACAATAAATAAAAAACACTAATGTGTTCGCACTTCCCCTCAATGTTTGGACATGTTTAAACAAAATTCGAATAATTTTTTGCTTGACTATTATCTGTTTGCAAACGTTAAAAGGTGGCTCCAGTGAAGGAGATTTGCGACGAATGCACAGGTCGAATTGGAAATTGTAGCGTATTTCGGAAATCTTGAGAAATCTTACCACTATCTTACAAAGGGCAACGTAATCTGAGAAAATCGTTGGAATAAATGTATCGAACGGAAAGTGGAAGAATAAACAACAATTTTGGCAAAAATTGTTTTAAGGGGGGTTTTGTTAACCCATTCTAGCCGTGAATGGATGAGAACTTCGTAGATCTTTTCGAGATTTAAACAAGGCACACAGTAATCTGTTTTATCGCGGTGAGATGCCTTCAAAATTATTGTATGACTGCAGCTATTACCTTTCCAATTTCCAGATTCTCTTAGTCTGAAGGCTGCTATGTAAGTATCTTCTCTGGCAAAGATATCAATAGGAGGATATCATAAGAGGAGGAAGGATGAAGCATGACATTCAGAGCACTGGTTGGGGTTGCGGATAATGCTCCGATAATACATGGACTTGCACTTCTTTGAACCTTTGCAAATTGCTGAAGTGCAGTTGTCTTTCCAAGGGCCCTCAACCATACCAGTGAGCCATTTATAAGTATGGGGCGGACAATTGCCGTTTAAATACAGCGTTCTATTTTGGGGGAAATACGTGGCGTCCGTGGCGTAGTTGGTTAAAGTGCGTGGCCGCTATGTCAACGAACTATGGAGACCCAGGTTCGAATCCCAGCAGCGACAGAAAATTATTTGAATTAAAATAATTTTTCTGTACGGCCGCCACCTCTCTGCAGACAATGGCAAACCTCAGGAAGTAACCAAATTGCCATGTAAAGCTTCTTGAGAACGAGAACATTCCGTTCATCGCCGTTCGGAGTCGGCGTTAAACATGTAGGTCCGGTTCTCGGTCAATTGTGTACAAACTTAATAACACGCACAACACAATTGATCATAAGAAGCTAGGTCAAAGTCCTTTCAAGGGCTGAAATGGCCAGTTATTGATTGATTGATTGATTTTGGGGGAAAAACCCCATATTTTACCTATAGATTTTTTACGGGAAAATATCCCGTATACGGGATATAATATATAATATTACGGGAAGTATCCAAAATAACTCCAAGGTGCTTCGTGCTGTAACTAAAGAGCAACCTCGTGCCGTTCAGACGCGGAGGTTCTATGTTGGGGATTTTATATTTCCTAGGGATCTGTTTCCTTTGGTTTTACACTTAAACCATAAGAAAACGCCCATCTAGAAAGCATTAAGAGTGCTCTCTCCTTGAGTTGACAAAGAGTTTGAGGAAATTTTCCGTTAAATTCCGCGATATCAGCAGCATATGTAATAACCTTGTAACCTTCTCCCTCCATGATACACAACAGTTGTTCAACTGTCACGGACCACAGAAGCGGAGACAAAACTCCCCCTTGCGGAGTACCCCTACTTACAAACCTGTGGGTAGAAAATCTTCCCAGTTCTGAGTTCACCATCTTGCCCAAGAGCATCTGGTGGGTGAGACTCATGAGAAAATCCTTCACCCCCATCCTTATGACAAGGACAAGTTGACAGGGGAGAAAGTAATTGAAAGCTCCTGCTATGTATGTCTAGAAAGGCAGCAAGCGCGTATTCTTTATTCTCATGTATATTTTATAGACGAAAGTTTCGTAATAAAATTTGATTTAACCAAAAAAATTTCGCTCACTATCTGGATTAAGGGGATTCATCTGTGATATAAATGGTTTCTTTCGAGACATGCAACCTCTGTAACCATAGTAATTTAAACAATTTCTTAATTCTTGAGGATTGATGGATCTGCATTTTCCTCCATTTTTTTATAAACGTTCGGGACAGCCTTTATCATCATTTCAATTTATCATTCCTCTCTAGCAGACAGGTTGAAATTCCTTATTATTACAACACGGACAAATGCCGTATAGGCTTAATTTCACATTACCCCATGGCAATGGGTTCGAGGTTCATGGAATTGATGTCCAGCAGATAAATTTTTCGGACATTAATACCATGCTTATACAATTACAACGTCCATCATACTTCTCCTGGGCGTCACTTCCATCACTCCAGACGCGACTAACGCCCTGTCATAGTAGTTTCAACACCGGTTACACACCTTACTTAAGTGTATATTCAAAGAATTAAATTTACTGTGTGGATAGCAACCAATGCTGGAACGTAACAGAACCAATTATGGATGATTAGTGGGTTCACCATATTGGTGGAAATCGA
This sequence comes from Pherbina coryleti, assembly GCA_943735915.1. NCBI lineage: Eukaryota > Metazoa > Arthropoda > Insecta > Diptera > Sciomyzidae > Pherbina > Pherbina coryleti. Next base: position 24,263,259 of record OX030952.1, read on the forward strand.
GACCCATCTTACATCTCCGACAATTTGAGTGCATTGCCAGCCGGTGGTTGAGCGCAATTCTACGGCGATCACACACATGTTCGCGTCATTGAACTACACAGCCAGCACGAGACTCACCGAAGGGCCAGCCCTGCAATAATCTCCCCGGGCAAAAGGGATTTGCCTCGACACTCACCAACACAGACTGACACATCTACACAGTCGTTCATGACTGTGATGGCAAAAGTCACCACTATTGGACGTGCTACTGTGCGTAGACCACATCAGTTCTGAATGTGTGTGACACATGGTCACAACTACTTTGCACCTTTGCAAACTGGCACTCCGAGGCTACTAAGATAAACTTTTCACCTCGGAGTATTCAATTCTGACACCTCTTGTCCACCAAATTATACACCATATTAACCACTGTTTTAACTGGTCTTTTTAAGACTATCCATGAAACCAATGTCAATAAGCCGGTGGAATTGTGATATTACGTCTGTAGAGCGTAAAGACTATCCCCGTGCTAACAAATTTTAAGGATCATTGCTATTCCTTCGTAGGCATACGCTACCATCGATCTATTCAAAAGGTCCAATAACTCCGCAGATTGGGCGACCAACTCCAGGATTTGGGTAGTTCCTCTACATTTACACATGAAAGGGCGAACCCGTTGCCTGCGACCATCCTTCTTTATCCTTGCTTTGGACAGGCTGCTCGTGAGAACAGGCGGAGTTTCTCTTACAGACAGTATTTTTATTTCCTATATCTTCCAGTAGCATTTTCAAATGATTTGTTTCGTTCAAAAAATTTTTTTCTACTAATCGATTTCTTGACCAAGGTTTGTCTACAAATTTACTTATTCCTGAATAGCATTTGCCTTAAATTTTTTGTTCGACAATTAATTTTATTACCTTGATAGGCCCATTTTTTGTGTGTTCGACTTATTTGAAATTATTTTGAAGAAATTTTCACCACGTGTTATCAAATGCGATTAATTCCTTTTTATGGCATTGACCTATTTTGATCATTGCTCAAGAACTCAAGAACCATTACTCAATTCTTTTTATTGCACTGTGTATGCGCAGTTACTTGAAATGCAATAATGCGCAGTCACTTTATTGCATTTTTATGAATTATTGAACAAATAAATTTCTCATTTACTACCGAAAATTTTAAAATATAGTTATTAAATATTTTTTCGTTATTTTATAGAGTAAAATGGCCCAAATAAACAAAAATAAAAATCTACTGTACATGTAGCATTGTGATGGAGTGTAAATGGAGAGAAAATTTTTCTAAATTAAATATTTCATCCTTCATTTTCATCCTAAGATTAGGCAAAAGCTTTCCTGCTTCGGATAGCAAGCTCCTGACATTTAATCAGTGCCTAAATATGCCAACAAGCCAGCGCTGCCGAACTTCCGCCTACGAAAAGCATTCCCAACTTGAGCTTTTGCGCTCTAATTAACTTCATTTGAATGCAGTGTTGAGTGCAAATGTTTTTTTTTTTGCTTGTTCTTCTTCAGTTGCTGTAGCAACCAAAACCGAGAAATCTAATTAAAATGCTAGTAAACTAGATTTTGTTGTTGTTGCATTTTTGTGGACACATAACGCAACAACGCTTTCATTACCACGACCTGATGTGGCGAACGTGCCACAAAAATAGTTGCACCTTGGCACCTTCGAGTAGCAAAACAAAAACATTCAAATAAATGTAGCTTTTAATGCAACATTTGTGTAGTAATTAGCGGAAACTTTTAGTTGCTAGTGAGTTAAGGAGCGAGCAGCTTTTGCATAGTTGTTGGAAGTAAGTAAATTTCAGAGTTAATAAATAAAAAAAAAGAAATAAGAAAAAAATGTATAAGAGCTGTTCATGATCCGGTAAAAAAAGTCTAGCATCATAGCAAATGTAAATTATAGTTGCAACTATTGAAATTACACATTTTGCATTTGCTATGATGCAAGACTATTTGCATCATCGGATCGTGATTAGCATTTTTGTATTAGAATGAAAAGTTTATGACAAGTTCTAAGCTTTTATCAGTTTTTTCCTCTATAATTTCCAAAATCTCCTTAAGAAAGCATTTATGATTGAAGCTTAAAAGATAGCTTTTCTACTATTGACGCAGATTTTGTGAAATGTACACCAGAAGATAACAGGATGTAGAAAATATATACAACACTCTTAAAGTTTTTCGCATCTAAACAGAGATATAAACAAACTTTCATAACAATAATAAAAAAAAATCCGCTGACCATAACAACGTTTGTAAATTATAATTAGACCAACATACAAATACACACATCTCACCGTGGAACATAAGCAAATAACATTTGATATCCAACAAAAATGGTGGCATAGAGAGTTTCCGCCATAGCTCCTGCTGCTGCTAAACAAGGTGACCAGACAACAACGGAAAAATGTGGAAAATTAGTAACGCGCTCTAATTAGTTTTGAACACATACAAGTGCGCATTCACAAACACAACCACAACATACAAATATACACACATATGCACGCATACACAAGCTCATATACTAATTACAAATACTATGCAATGCATTAAAAAAGCTTCATGCTCTGCCAAGCTTTTGTAGGAATTCAACAACATAATAATTAAAATGAAATTCATGCATTGCTTTTGCTTCACTTTATATGTGACTGTGCACTTGTGCTCTATTCACATTACGACATTTCTATGGCTTCACATTAGAATAGAATTTGAAATTTTCAAAAATATCTAAACCAAAAATTTCATTGCATTATTTCGAAAGCTCCATCCATCCACCCATCCAGCCAACAGCCGCGGGTGGTGCACAAAAATTAAATTTAATTTAAGCCATAAGTGTGAGTGCTTGATTGCAAATAGCAAACAGCAGCAGGAGTATCTGTAAAGCTACAAATTTTAAGCACACGGAGCATGCTGAAAATAAAAGCACCATAAATGCAATAAAAAAAAAAATGCAATACATCAGCAGCTGCAGCAGCAGTAGCAGAGGTCATCAGTAAGGTCAAATTTTTACTGAAGCAACCAATAACTTTGCCTCAAGCTTTAGTCAGTGCAATCAGTGCAAATAAGACGCAAGCCAAGCATATTTATTTAAAGGAAGAAAAGCTTTACTTCATCCAACCAAAGCACCAGAGCACCTGCTTGGCAACCAAAAAGAGAATTACTCAATCCACACATTTATGGCTTTTCCGTTTTATTTTGGTAATGGATAAAATGCATTTTCCATTATAAGCACACACACACATTCATACATTTATATTGTACATCTACTAGCAAAAAGAAATAAAAATATCAACAGCACCAGCAGCATCAAAAATCAAAACTAATGAAGCCATAAACATTTTTTGATTGTTGTTGTTATGCTTGTCGATTTCTTAAATGTTTTTATTCATTTTGTTTTTCTTTCTCTCTCTCTCTCTCTTTCTTTCTCTTTTTCAATCTATTTTCATGCTTCAGTTGCTGTTATTTTTATATTTGCTCATGTTTTCACTTGTTCAATATATTTATCGATTGATGTATAGTTTAAACTGAAACAACCAATCAATCTTGCAGTTCAACGGTGTATGAATCAATCGATTAATCAAGACATAAATCTATTGCCACCAAAAAAAGAAATTCACAATTGAAATCAATCAACATTTTTTTCAATTTATATAGTTATAAATTTACTTAAAAGCTTCAACAATTTACAATAAAATCATTATCTTTCGTTGTCTGTTTGTTCATCCTTCAGTATTAAGGGGGTATTCTAGTTTAGAAATTTGAAAAAATCGAAACAAATTTTTTTTCGATAGTTAAGATATTTAAAAATATATCCTCAAAAATATTTCTAAAAATTCAAATTATTACGTTATAGTTATAGCTATTTCCGTGACGTAACAACTAAGCCGGCTCTATAAAACTCAAAATGTAAACGCGTTTTTCACAAGATTACTTTTCCAACGCGTTTGACATGATATCTCTCAAGTTCTAGTGGATCAATTTACTTGAAATTTGGTGTGAGCCTTTTTTATAAATATACATATATATCTCTCTATAACCCGGACTAGCATCATGTAAAAATTTAGATTTTTAATATTTTTAAAAAAGCACAAAACATTTAAAAAAATGCCAAAAAATAACATTTTTCAATCACTCGCCATTTCGCGAAAAAAATTTTCTAATTGAGAATCTTTTGCGTTTTTTTTTAACGTAAAATACGTTATACGGGGGTGTTAATCTAGAGCACAAAATTTTGAGAAAATGTTTGTCACTTTCATTATAAGTTTTTAATACTTTATGCATGCATTGAAGAAAATTCAAGTATGGTCGTAACATATTTAATATGTTTTCTTTTGATTTGTATTTAAATAATCATATTGCTACATATAATTTTTTTGATTCTATAAGTAAATCAAAATTAAACTTCTTCAAATTTTGTATTAATTTTCATATGCTTTGTATTTTATGTATTATAACATCATGTGTAAGAGCAGTACGATTATCTGTGTGTTCATCACAGAACCAGTGTGAGAAAGAGAAGAAGTATAATGACCAAGTAGCGAACGACAACCATGATAAATACAACCATGATTTTTGTTTGTCTTTTCTTTTAATATCAAAGACATGCTCCATATGCGCCCTTTGCAGCATTTTTTTTTATGCGGCGGCCTTTGTAAACCCATAGGAATTCTTAATTTTTGTAGAGATTTTCTATAGTTCAGACAGAAACCTTACAATCATAAGCAGAAAATGAAAAAATGTTAATGAATAACAATGTTAGCAAGGTTGCATAGAAGCTGCGTAAAGCCTAGTATGCTGTAGAAACGAAAATTTCTTGGCATATAATTCTATACCCGAAATATTAGTGTAGAGTCAAAAATGTTTGTGTGGAGAAAAAAGCAACTACAGTACGACCTAGCTCAATGCAACTAATAGAAATTCGGCCAGTTGACGTAGTTAATGTTGAAGAAACGCAATTAAACTTCTAAACATAAAGCTTTATGGCTCTGAATCCTAGATGTTGTAGTTTTATGTATTAAGATATGCACTTAGTTTCCTTAAATATTGTTTAAAGAGATTTTTCGTACATCAAAAATGTATTTTACAAGAAAAGAAGAACTGAAAGTAAATAATATAAAAGTTTATGGAAGTGTACGCAAATGGAAGTTGCGATAATTGTGCATTTTTTTTTAAGTTGCGTTAACTGAGTCAACAATATAAATTTTTGAGTATTGCGATAATCGAGTGTTGCGTAAAGCGAGGTCGTACTGTTTTCTTATTGAAATGTCAAAATTCTGGCGCCAATTAAATGCCCGGACATATAATCGACAGCGAAATTTTGACATTTCAACTCTCCACATGGCGGTTGTACTTGCTAGCATTGAACAAATTTTTCACCTCTACAGCGTACTAAGTAGCGAAAAAAAATTCCGCTGCCTTTTCGCTGTCAAAAACTCAATGCATTCTTTATGGAAAGTTTCTTTCCGCTTCTACAGCATACTGGGCTTAAAGCCTTAAACAGTGCGTAACTAAACAAGCGTTTAAAGGTTGTTTAAGGAAATCTATTGAATAAGGCTGTGAATGACTAACGTATTCTATGCTGACCTATGCGCCCGTGTTATCTAACACAGGCTTGAGATTTTTTTTTCAGATGACTAGAAGGGTTGAAATCGTGTCAAGATGGAGGCACCCTTTTTTTAACCTGTAATTTTAATTTATTTTTAATTTTTTTTTTAATTTTTCGTGTATTATTGAAATATTAATAAACATATAATAAAAAATGAATAGTAAAAAGATTTTGAAATGTTTAATCGAAGAACGATTATTGCCTGGTCGGGATTCGAAGCTGGGACCCCTGAAGAGACTGTTAAGCGCGCTACCCACAGGGTCGGCCAAATATAATTTTTTTTTTAATGCAATAAAATGAACAAAATAAAATTATTTCAATGTATTATGGCTTTAAGTAGTAAGAACAAACAAAAAAAAAACAAAAAAAAAAAAAAAAAAAAATTAGAACAAACATTCCCATTAATTATGGAATACAACGTCGTTCAAGTGGCTACTTGGGCTGGCTTCACAGTAGCGCATTCTGTCACTCTAATTTCCAAGACCTTGTTGATGGTTTCGGGCTGTAGCTCACGGATTGCTTGGATGATATTAGCCTGAAGTGCTTGAATTGTTTCCGGATTGTTGGCATAAAATCGGTCCTTCACGGTCACCCAGAAAAAAAAAGAGTCCAAAGGGGTCAAATGGCAGCTCCTAGATGGACAATTGACATCACCAAGACGGCTGATAACAGAATTTGGGAATTTAGTGCGCAAAAGATCGTTTGTGGCATGGTCTGTGTGGCATGGGCTGTGTGGCATTGCGCGCCATCTCGCATGAACCAGAGGTCGTCCAAATTCATGTCTCCAATTTCAGTAAAAAAAAAGTTGGTTAGCATGGCTCTATAATGCCTATAATGTCTATGAGATCTATGTCTCATTTTCGAAGAAAAATGGTCCAATGGTGCCAACACTCCACAATCCTCACCAAACTCTCACTGTAGATGCATCGGCTTCTCGACAATAACGTGCGGGTGCTTCATTTCGGCCAAAACTTTGTTTCAAATAACGCACTGTTTGGGCTACACAGCACTCATTTCGGAAATAGGTTTCCAATATTTTCCAACTTGTTCCAGCGTAAAGTGACTCATTTCTTTCCACGGAGGTATGATACTGACTTTATGCCAAGATTTTTACCATGAACAGTGTCAAAATCTATGATTTTAAAAGAAACCACTAGATGTCGCATACTCCTGTACTCGACTTTCGAGACAACTGACGGTTGGAGTTGAAAGCTTTGTTGAAAATATAAACTTACTTCTTGTAAAACTTTTGAAAGCTTATAAAGGTTAAAAAACACACTCAAAATGCAGATTTCGATAAAATTTTTATTTTGTTATAATACAGGGTGTTTTTTTTAGGGGTTTGTTTTTCGAATAGAGATAAAACTGGCATTTTGTGGTCAAATCTGGCAACTCTAATGTCATTTATGTTCAGTTTGGTTTGCTCATTCATTAACAGGTTGACAAAAGAACAACGCTTGCAAATGGGCCGAAAATGAGGTTGATCTCGATGCTGATTTTCATCGCAACATTTTGTTCAGTGATGAGGCTCATTTTTGGTTGAATGGCTACGTCAAAAAGCAAAATTGCCGCATTTGGAGTGAAGAGAATCCACATGAGACCCTTGAGACGCCATTACATCCACAAAAACTGACTGTTTGGTGTGCTCTATGGGCTGGTGGAGTCATTGGGCCATACTTCTTCAGAGCCATGATAACCGACTATTTTGTTCCCGAATTGGATGGCATGAATGTGGATGAGTTGTGGTTCCAACAAGACGGCGCTACATGCCACACAGCGCACGTCACAATCGATTTATTGAAGGAAACATTCGATGAGCGCATAATTTCGCGGAATGGACCTGTCAATTGGCCACCAAGATCGTGTTATTTGACACCATTGGATTAATTTCTTTGGGGATATGTGAAGTCGCTCGTCTACGCCAACAAACCAGAAACGTTAGGGGACTTGGAGGCCAACATTCGTGGCGTTATTGCCGACATACGGCCCCATATGCTCGAAAAAGTGGTTGAAAATTGGACCTGTAGAATTGGCTTTATTCGAGCCAGCCGCGGCGGCCACATCCCCGAAATCATATTTAAACATTAATGGCATAAAATTATCCTTCCAATAAAGCCAAATTGATGGACATTAAAACGATTTTCTTGTGTTTTATTTCAATTCGAAAAACAAACCCCTAAAAAAAAACACCCTATACCTGGACTTTGCCATTATACGTGAAATACAACAATATTCAAATGTTCTATACGGGAGTTTTTGCAGGTCTCAATGCGGTGGGGTGAAGCGTTTCGTCAGGTGAAGCGTTTCGGTGGGTGAAGTGTTTCGCCTGTGTAATTTTGACAGCACGCTTACGTATAACCAAGTGTCATACAGTCAAGCGTTGCTTTCATTGCCGCACAGTTTTTTATGATACAGTGAAGCGTTCAGACGTACATTGTGTTGCTCTTCGAAATCAGTGGTAACATTTTTTTTCCAAAAGTTTTTTTGATCGAATAAATTTATCGTTTTTTTGTGCCAACTACTCAACACAAATTCAAGGTCAATGTATCAGTCGTGCTGGTTTAATGCTGTTCTTAAAAAATATGAAGTGTTTCTAAAATATCTATCGAGTAGTTGTGTGATTCCAGCCGTGTTTTCAAAATGAAACGTTTCACTCCACCAACTTCGTTTTAATACGTATTTAGCGTTTTTGTGTGTGTTTACAGCGTTTTTATTGGTTTTTTGGCATTTTTCAATTCATAGCAACAAACGCGACCGTCCATATCACTTGACATGCGGTGACATGGCAACCGTGGCAACTACACCTGTCGAAACTGCGTCTCTGACCTAGAACTTCTATTCAGTACTTTAGTTTTTTGTTGACTTGAGAGTCTGCCCGAGGCCATTAAACCGATTTATGTTGATGTTTATAATGAAAACGGAAAGATTTTTTTGGTGAAACGATTTACACCACCATTTTTTAAAAATCGAAAAACGAACATTTTCGAAGTATCCCAATAATTTTTTGCCGAAGTCCAAAATGTTCAAATCTGAGCGCATAGAAATTAAGAAAAATATCCATTCTTGCGATTTAATCCAAAAACCATTAAAAATTTATAATTTTTGGGGGTGCTGTAAACCTAAAAAAAAGGCGAAACGCTTTATCCTTCCGCAGCCTATATTCATGAATCAAATAAAAAGTAATAAGCCAAACAAATCAAAAAGTGACTTTTAGAACACCCTGTATTTTGAATAGTTGGACAAACCAGATTATAAAATAGTAAGATATCGAATTGTTGAAAGATCGACATAGAGCTAAAATGAAAAATTATATCAAATTTTTATCATTAGGCCAAGGACTTATTGAACAGTCTTATATCCTAGAGGTTTGTTGAAATCTTTGTATTGCATTTTTTAAAAGGATCTTCCTTCTAAGTTAAAAGTAATGTAATTCAAAAGCAGCGCATTAGTGACATTGTGAAGAAAATTCAACAATTCGACAGCGATTTTTGTGTTGAAATCCTTACTGACAGCAACGCTGTTCTTATATGCTTAACAGCTGTCAACTTTTGTTGGTTTACTTTTTCAATTTAAAGTTTATCGCAACTTAAAGCACAAAAAAAAAGAAAAAAAAAAACAACTTAATAAAATAAAATCGGTGAAAATTTAAACTAAATACATTAAAAGTGGAACAGCTTCCTTTTACCGCTTGCTTCCTTGACTGCCATAGTTGACACGAACCCTGCTGTCAGTTTGACAGTTGCGCCATATTGAGTGTCATGTTGACAGCTGGCGTAGATAAAGTTAACGAAACAAACACATGAGCACGAGTTTTTGTATTTTTGTTAGTCGTTTTTTTTTCTCTTTTTTTGTCAACTAAAGCACACAAGCACATATTTTTACGAAAACACACACACAGTTATGCTTATATTTACTATATATCATACGAAAGACGCCTGAATTTGTTGAAACCTCGTAGGTAGTAGTACGAAAAGCTTTGCTTTTGGTAGCAACACAAGACAGCTTCAACTTTTTCCATTGCCCTCTATTATGTTGGTACCTTAAATTTATTTATGCATGAGTTTGTGTGTGTACATTTTTTCACAGTTCATTGATTATTGGAAAATTTATGTTACGCAGTGAGTGAGTAAAACTTTCTTGGTATATGTGAATGTACAAATATATTTAACTTATATAAACGTAACTATATATGTGCGTACATACATATGTAAGCTAAGATGAAGGCCGCTGTGTGGGTGTTTATTTGCCTGGGTACGCTCGACAGTGGTTTACCTCATATAACTTTAGCGAACAGCAGCGTCGAACAGTCAACATTTTATTAGATCTTGATCTTATATGCATAAATAATCATGTATTTGTAAACCTCTGTGTGTGTGTGAGTGAGTTTGTTTATATGCGAGTATGTAAGCTTTGTATGTGCTTTACATGCATGAAGCACACTCACCGGCATACATGAAGCATATTTGCACATAGAACTTTTTATTATTTGTGCGAATTGCTGAAATATTTGCATGAGCAGCAAATTTTTTTTATTTTTTTTTTATCATCATCTTCATCATTTTATCACTTATTTTTTTTTCTTCTTTTTTCTGCATATTTTCTTTTAATAAATTCTCTTATGTTCAACTTGTCAAGGAAATCGATAAAGGTAGTGTCAAGCGCACACATATGTACACAAGCTCATACATCATTTCAAGCTCACAACTACTAGCAAAACTACAAATTTAACAGCACTATTTTGCAAAGCTTTCATCTTTGTCTTATTTTCCATTTTTGTTTTTTTGCTTGATTGAGTAGCTGTCAAAAATTTCAGTGCAAATTTTAGAAAACCTGCTAAAGCAGGGTGCGTAGTTATTGTTGTGGGTGTGGTGGGTTGTTGTTGTTGTTCTAGACAAAGCTGCTGTTTTTGGCATGACTTTGAAGTTTGTTTGTTTTTTCTTTTTTTGCAATCAACGCTATAGATGAATGACAGCTTGTTGTGCAAAACGTTAATAGTGCTTCCTTTAAAGGGCTTCTACACGGTACAATCGTTGTACAATCGCTTATCGTACATCAGTTTGCAGTTTCAACCATTCGACCGTGCAATATTGCAAACATATCGTCGCTTGCTTGCATCCAAACAATACAATAATTGCTCACAACCATCAAATAGCAAACGATATTAGTACAGCCGTTGTATAGTGTAGAAGCACCTTAAGATCTTAAATATTTGTTTTAGTAAAAAGCTTTTATTTAAAAGTTCTTTAGAAAAAAATGTTTTGTCAAGCTTTCTCTTGATAAGAAAAAAAAAAAAAAACGTTGAGTCAAGTTAAAGAGTGATGTTCTGAAAGCACAATATAAAATATTTATTCTTTTATATCAAAATATTAATATCAAAAAAGCTCTCCAACAACAACTTAAAGCTTTTAATTGAAGAAAAATTTAATTTTTTTTTTAAATAGTTTGCCTTAACTTTTTATGAAATTTTTACTTTTTGTTTTTAACATTTTTGAAAAGCTTTTACTTTTTCCTAAAGCTTTTGGTTTCGAAGGTATTCTGTCCAACTATTTTATTGTTTATAATTATCTAATTTTGTGAGGACTTGAAAAGCAGATTTAAAATTTATAAATTTAAATTTGAAAAAAAAAATACATTTTTGGTAAAGCTAACTCACAATGATATTTCATAAATTTGTTTTAGATAATACCAGGCCTAGATAACTCTTTAGTCAAGAGTTGTTTTCGGTATTCATGACAAAAAAAAAAAAAAAAAGAAAATTCGACCTGGCGCATTCTATTGTTATTATCATTCTTTAAAAAAAAAACTAAATATTCATCTAAAATCTAGAATAAGCTTTTATTAGTATCTAGCAGTCTTGTAGAATTTTGAGCTTTTAAATTCATAATTGCTTATAATGCACTAAAGATTTTTGATACAAAGTTTTTCTTGAATAAGAAATAGAGCTTAACATGGATCAACTTGCCTATTGAAGTTTATTTAACAGATATTTTGAACTGTTTTGTTAAAACAGAGGTACTACGTGGTACTACGTCAGTGATGTTCACGCAATACCACGCGCGGTTAGACTCGAAAGCTTTATTCGAGAATCGAGACACGTACACGATCGATTGCACGAAGTTCTCTCAATCAGTTGGCGCTGAAACTTCAAGCTGGGTGGTTCGCGCCGCTTGGTCGTGTGTTTTGCACTGCACGAAAAGTTTGAGGTATATGAAAATGAGTTTTTGTGCACTTATGAGTGCAGAATAATATTATTAATAATAATAATGATTCTGATAATGACACTGACGATGACTATTATAAGGATACTGATAATTATAATGATAATTATAACACAATTCTTGCTGAATACATGCACTACAATTTTTGTCAGTGCATAGAGCGAGAGAGCTACTAACACAAGTATAAATGTTAAAAATTGTAGTAGTATGAGTGTGAACACCACTGTACTACGTGTACAGCACTGGTTTAAATCAGGGCTGGGCATTCTAACACAGTCACAATTTATTTTGTCTTGTTAGTATTAGTGCGCTCTAGAATCGCGCACACTGAGCGAAATAGGTGTCACAATTATTTAGATTTGTAAGTTTTTATTTTTTATTTTATGTTTTTGTTTTTAGTCATCGGTATTATTCACTATTTCTTCTATGAAATAAATTTATACAAGTAATATGAATGAATAATGTAAGGAATCTAAAAAGGTAATATGGATGAATTATATGAAACCTTAATATATAATTATTATTAAAATATTATAAAATCTTAATATATAGTAATAATTAAAATTAATAATAAAAAAATAAGTAAGTAATAAGTAAGTAAACAAGTAATCAAAAAATTAATTATTAAAAAAGTGATACAAGATAATAAATGAACAATACAAAGAATCATAAAATATAATATGAATGTATGAAACCTTAATATATGCGAATAGAATTAAATTCTATAAAATAAATAAATATATGCATGGCTTTCATTATTCTACAAACCAATAGTTTGGTTTTTTAAGAGTGTACTTAAAATATGCAGTGCAAAGCGACCCTCTGAAAATACATAAAATCACACGACGCTCGTGACCTATGGTAAGCCATGCAGTGATGACCACTATTTTCAGATCTAATAAACTTCAAGCTGAAAAACTTTTCAAGATAAATAACTTTCAACTCTCCACTCCAATACGTGGGCCTATTCGGCAAAATCTTTTATTCTGTTACGCATTTTCTGTTATCATTCATGAAAGATGCCGATCATAAAAGATCTGTTAAAATTGATATTAAGCATGTTGAGGTTTTATGGCCCCTTTTATCAATCTTCGAAAATAAAAACTGCTACAATTCCGTTAACTTCTGTTATGAAACAGCTGGTTGCTGTAATAATAACACATAAATCATAATGCAAAGCGAAAAGAAAAGTTAAGGAAGGTTTTAGGCAAAAGCCGTTAAAATTAAGGCATATTTCGGAAGATGTGTCCTACAAAAGATCAGCATAGATCATATTATTTTACATATTCAGTATATTTTGAAAATTTGTTTTTGTTTTTTACAATTATTTTCATATATAAAGATAGTCGCTGAAGTTTGTTTATTAAAAAATAAGGTGCAAATTGGGTCACATTATAGCTCGGCTCCGGATTGTCTGAGGAAAAAAAAAAAAAAAAAATTCGTTCGAAAAAATATACCTGAATGCACATCTTTTACAAAATTAAGTGAAATTCTAAATATGAAATATTAAGGAAATTGTGAAGAGCGAATGTGTTGCTTAGTTTGGTAAAATATGTGTATTCTATACTATTATATAAAAGGTTTATCACGTATCTTCGTGTACGCTAAACTAAAGAACTACTGAACCGATTTTAATAATTTTTTTTATTAATACAAAGCGTAATTTTTAACTTAAGCTATTGCATAATTTATTTTTCAAAACCTAACCTTAAAAGTTATTAAAATTTGAGATTAAATACCATCTAAAAAACTTCACAGAAAATTATTCATAAACACTGCATTAAGCAGTACAAAGCTTTTTCTTTATTTTCCATTGTGTGTTTAAAAGCTCTTTGATTACGCCTTGCTTATAAACATGAACGAAAAAATTAGCTTATGAAGCAACAACAATGTTAATTGTAATAAAGACAGAATCTATTTCTTTTTTAATGAAATTCGCTGCAGCAAAATGCTAAAAATAATTAAATATATAAACATAAGCATATGTAAGTAAATATAATTCAGTGTCTATGACGTAGTACTCTCGCAAAATAAGCGATACTTCGTCTTTATACGAAAACATGAACGAGGAAATGAGACAAATGCTGTTGCTGTTTTCGACTCAGACTCAGTGCTGCCAAACATTAGCAGCGGTGCTGCCATCTCTTATCAAGTAGCTGATAAAAAGGTTTTATTAGCAGTGTTGCTAAGCTCACATTAAAAAGGTTGAAGTTTTGATAAAACACGATCAAGATCCATTTTTGTGCCTCTTTTTTATGTGTGATGATACCACGGCTACGACAAAATAATGGTTATACTAATTTGATGAAAGTAATTAATTCACATTAGCTAACCAGGAATAGCAGAATACCTAATATTGTTTATAGCTAAGTATGTGCGCATTTGTTGATAGTTGTAAATATGAAATCTATTTATATAAAAAGTAGTGTATATTTTGATGTCACCACTTGCTGCGGAAACGGGTCGACCGATTTCAACCAACATTTCAACAAACGTTGAAGAAGTTTGAATCTGGAAGGATTGTTAAGATTTTCCCATATCTACATATATAAAAAAAGTCGTATATATACAAAAAATTTGTGTTTGTAATTCCATAACTCAAGAACGGAGCGTCCGATTTGCTTGAGGTTTTCTTTGTTGTGTTTTTATTGGCCGTACCATGGTTTGTATGTGAACATTTGTTGTACCATGCCCTTTTACCGCCCACAAATTAATGAAAGTTTTATATTTCAGACGGTGAGGGTCTTATCAGACTAAAATTTCATACTTTAATTCATATGGTCACTCTTGGCAACAGTATTACAAATGGGGGAGAGCTATACAAATATGCTGGGGGTTGCCCTTCTCTTATATATGTATATCTATCTATATTCTTCTCTATCTTGGTTTGTTCGGTTGCTTAAAACTTGAAAACGACTGGATCAAATTGGATATTTCCTTCTGCGAATATGTGATATCGAATATTTTTGAAATTATAGGTCACACAGCATCGAAATTTGATATTCGAATGAAATTTTCACGTGCCGTTCCACTGGTGAAAATTTATCGGCGTTGGACGAGGGGTGTGGCACAGCAGCCCAAATTTAAGGTATAACTCTCAAACTATAAGTCACATATCAATTTAGTTCGCCAAAAACGTACAATTTAGTTGTGTGCTTTGACTGGCAAAATTGAGTGACCATTTGACAAGTGGGCGTGACACTGCCGATACAATTCAAATTTAGGTATCGAATAGCTTTGGAAGTAGAAGTCACATAACATTGCAATTCAGAATGGAGAATGTATTTCTACAAGAGAACTGGGACGGGCATAGGAAAAGGGGTTATGGCTTCGACCACACAAGTCAAATTTTTGATATTGAAAAGCTTTGGAACTAAACGTCGCATGACAATAAAACTCAGTATGGAGTTACTAATTGCCAAAGTCTTTCTAGTGAAAAACTGGTACGTGCATTGGAAAAGGGGAAGTGCCCCGATTTTCTATACAGAATAGCTATGGAAGTTAAAATCACAGGACATTGAAACTCATAATCAAATTGCCAACTGGGAGTGATGTTCTGCGACTGGGAACTGTAACGGGCAGTGGAACATGCGTCTGATGTCAGACTAAAGGACTAATAAAAGTTTTGAATTTACTTATTATTTCCAATATACTTGCCGGGTGCAGCAACGTGCGCCGGGTATCGCTAGTACATTATAATTTAATTTAAGAAAAAAAAAATAAAAAAAAATAAAATAAGCAAACAAACTAAATCGGTGGATTAGTTTGCTTTTCGGTATATGTACCTGTGGGTTAAAATACCGGATAAAAGCTCTTCTAATATTATTTACAAGCTCATGAAACTTTTAACTTTATAAAAATTTTATCCATTGTTTTGTTCAACTAGACATTAATTAAAATGCATATGTTTTAAATGTAACAGTAACAGTAACAGTAACAGTAACAGTAACAGTAACAGTAACAGTAACAGTAACAGTAACAGTAACAGAAATAACCAATTAACATAGAAAAAATAGCTTTAAAGCACTCTTATACACAGTGCACCCATTAATCATGTTTTTTACCTTTGAAATGTATCATGCTGTGGAATCTGCTGTAAATGCGTAACTTTTTACTATTTCTGCTTAAATTATTCAATTTAAGCTTTAAGCTTTGGGATTTATAAAGTTTTAAGGCTATGCTTTATATAATGATTTGTGTTTTTAAACTTTTGAACACTTTTCTTCGTCAGTAAAGCACTTAAATGTGCTGCATGCAGCACATTTAAAAATAAAAAAAAAAAAAAGAACTCTATAGAAAAGTGCTTAAAAGCCCAAAGCGCTTTTAAACAGTGACATCTCCACTTACCCCCACCAACAATAGCACACAAATTATTGCATATGTAATTACAAAAAAGCTAACAATATGAATCGTTTGCTGAACAATAGCAAAAATTGCAAGAAACAAAAAAATGATCGCTATTGAGTGCAACAAAAATGTGGAGGCAAACATTTTAGATCTATGCTAGTAGAATTGAAGGTAGAGAGTATAAAAAAACAAAAAAAAAAAAAAAAAATCAAATATAGCAGCACTTTTATCACTAGCAATGGCATCGACAACAACGATGTCCGTCGGCCACGTCCTCGAACTACATAAAATCGTATAACGAAAATGCAATTAAAAAAACGTTTTATGGCTTTTGTGAAGCACTTTCATTGTTTTCCAAATTGAACGTGCTGCTGAGGGATGACAAGACGATGAGGCTGGACGAGTGGGCGCTAAAGTGTAGCGTAGCAAAATGCATGCTTTTCATACTCTTAACTTGGAGGAGGACAACAGCAGCGTAGTTAGCGGAAGTTGCTGCAGCTAGACTGACCGAAGCGTAGCAAAGCTAGCTAAAAGCGTAAAACATGAAAACATTAAGAACAATAAAAACAACAACATATGGCTTTGTTGATAGTTTTATGTGCACAAATAAAGATAGAGCAGAAAAATAACACAGAGCAAGGGGGGAAAAAAATAGTGTAATAAAAATGCGAAATATGGCAAAACAATAGAAATTGTTAAGGAATATAAAGCAAAAACAATAAGAATAATAAAAATTGCTATTTTACTACGAGTTTGGCGATAAGAATTTTAGCAGAAGCGGGGTACATTGGTGTAGAATGAAATAAAAAAGCTTTTGAGCAACTACTCGTAAAATAACACCATCTACGAGAGCAACTTAAATGAAAATAGTAACAACAACTATGCGGGATACGTTGCTCAACGCAGCATGTAAGCTTGCGGCTTTGTACTGCAGGATCAAGTAAAATATGATGCACCGCTGTTGTAGAAAAAAGGAAAGAACAGAATACACAAAAAAAAGCTATGAAAAAAACTAAGTACATTGTAAGACAAAACGACAACAAAAGAATAATACCGGTAAGAAAAGCTTAGTTAGGGCAAAGTGCACCAAATTCGAGAGAGAGAGAGAGAGAGAGAGAGAGAGAGAGAGAGAGAGAGAGATAAGGAGAGAGATAGAGATAGATAGAGAGAGAGAGATAGAGAGAGAGAGAGAGAAAGCGTGTGTGATTGAAAGGTGGTAAGAACAGTGTTGCCAGAGAGACGAACTGAAATTTATCATTATTTGGGAAAAAATGTACCACTTTCGGAGAAGAGCGGATATTTACATGTTTTACACCGAACGGTGTTAATTTACACCGCTTATCCGGTGTGAAATAAGGAACTTATCCGATCGGTGTGAAATATGAAAGGCAATGAAGAAGAGCAACATTGAAATCACATTATCATTGACAAATAAATTAAAAGTTGAAGTTTCTATGACTGAAAGTGAGCTATTAATTAAAGAAAAAAATATTTAAACTAAAAATTAAACTTTAGTGCTTTAGTGCTTAGTTAAGTGAATTATTTGTGAAGTTTTTGTGAAAATCCTGTTGCAGTTTTGGTGAAAATGTCTAGGCGGAGTTCGAAAGCAAGTCCAAATAAAATTTGAAATGCCTCTTTTTTGCAACAAATAATTAAAAAATAAATAATTTAATACATATGTGATAAAAATATACAAATTTATAAATATGTTAATTATTGCTTTTAATAATTTATGCTAGTATAATATATATGTGTATGTATACTCGAAAGTATTGTTCTCAGAGAAAAATTGAATAAAAAACTCATTAAATTAAAAATATTTGTCTTTTTTATCGTAATCGTCGATTCGATTACACCGAAATTAAACCGCTCGATGTTAAACAAAAAATCATAATTTGTACAACATTTGTAAAACAGGGGTACAAAATAAACATCCTATCTGATATTTACTTTTTTACACCGATCGGTGTGAAAAAAATATGCCCTTTCGGATATAAAATTATAGCACTTTGACACGGTGTTTTTTAACACCGAACGGTGTAGGACTCCCTGGAATACCGATCGGTGTAAAAATGCTATACAAATTTTTTAGTGTGTAACAACCGTTATATTTTTTTTCTTAGTACACATCTATCTATATATATAAAACAAAGTCGGGTATGTTACACCATTTATAACTCAAGAACGGCTGGACCGATTTTATTTATTTTTTTTTTTTATTTGTTAGATTTGTGTTCATACCGAATAGCAGATTAACGATTAAAATATCGGAAAAACTCAGGGGGCGTGGCACCTCCCATACAAATCCAATCTTCTTTATCGAAAAGCTTTGGAATTATAGGTCGCACATCAACGGAATTCGGTATTCGACCTTAATTTTCACTTGCTGTTCTTCTGGAAAACTTTTATGGGCGTTGGACGTAGGGCGTAACACTTTTTGATCAGCCCAAATTTTCAGTATAACTTTCAACTAACTTATAAGTCACACATTAATGAAACTTGGTTAGAACGTACTATTTAGTCGTGTCTTTTGACAGGAAAAATTGAGCAAGTATAGGCCAAAGGGGTGTGGCACCACCCATGCAATTCAAATTTATGATATCGAATAGCTTTGAAACTAAATGCCGTATAACAATGAAATTCAGTATAGAATTGCCACTTGGTGATATCCTTGGCCATTATTGACTCCGCCGCCTGAGCCATTGCATTCATTGCTTCGTGGCGAAAGACCAGAATCAGGACATTTTCTAGCGAACACTCAAAAATACAATGGCTGTTTTCAAATGACTTAATTTGGGGCAGACATATCAAAGAACACGGATTTAATCCAATTTTTTGAATTTATTATTTTTTTTTTTTTTTTACCTTTTTCCGTTTTTCCCCCGAGTAAAACCGGGTATATCAGCTAGCATATTTATAAAGAAACAAGAAAAACATGAAAAAATAACTTTTGTACCATTCACACACCGAAAAGCAACGCTGATCCAACAACAGACAACCGTTCTGGACGCGTTCTCAGCGGATTTCTCCGAGAGAGTATCGCCAACCGACAGCCGCTTTGGTTATGTTCGGGCTCTTAAATTGCTTGAGAGTATGTTCAGAGAGGTAACAGTGCTGCCAACAACTCAAAAAATTAACAAGTCTAAGAAAATAATTATTTTCGAAAAATTAACCCTTTTGTTCAAAAATTAACTTTTTAAACCTCTGCCCAAAAAATGAGTCAAAAATTAACTCAATTAGGGAAATTAACCACAATCTGGCAACACTGGATAAGAAGAGTGCTGTAGAGAGAGAGAGAGAGAGGGAGAGAGATAGAGAGAGAGAGAGAAAGAGAGATGGTAGTAAGGTAGGGGGTAAACAGTCCAAATTTAATAGACTTGAAGTACTAAATGTTTATTTGGACAGTCTTAATTTTTGAAAACTTTCAATAGCTTAACGTTAATTTATTTTTATAAAAAATTTAAGCTCTGATAACGAATGAATTGTGGATTCAAACAATATTTGACTTTCTAAGTTTATTAAACTTTTTTTTCTACCTCTGAATCAAGGATTTCAGGTGTTACACCTATTCACGTCAAGTCTGTCTTGGTTCGTAAGATTGTTTTTTTTTTTTTTTTTGCAACACATTGAAGAATTATATATGAGCGAGATCTTTTGTGACCTATAATCATTGAAGTCAGACGTGGTGGTGATGTCTTTTGGCCTCCATGAATTCCGCCTGGCCACACCCAGCGTATCCAAAGTCAGGATAAAGAAGGATTGGTCCAGATAAGGGAAGGGTTACACACCCTATACCACACACAATAAACATTCCCTGTAAACACACACTAAACAAGAGAAGGAGGGAGCATTCTTTTACGAATCCGAAAACTACCAGTATTTTTCAAGTGATTTTGATGCATTTAAAAGGTCGGATGTCAATTATGAAGTGACAATTGTTATTTCCGACATTGGGTTAGAATTTGGAAATCACGAAAACCCCCTGTCAGTCAAAAACATAAAACCAGGAGTCATTCTAGAGCTTTCAACAGTGGAGGTCTGGCATA
This sequence comes from Pherbina coryleti, assembly GCA_943735915.1. Classification (NCBI taxonomy): domain Eukaryota; kingdom Metazoa; phylum Arthropoda; class Insecta; order Diptera; family Sciomyzidae; genus Pherbina; species Pherbina coryleti. The sequence continues at coordinate 24,283,474 of OX030952.1, forward strand.
CCTCACTTTCTACCTCCGATATCTCGAAATCTGTTCATTATTCGACTTTGTGCCCATGGAGACTTTTGGTCAGGAGCTCGAATAGAATAACATAACGTGCTATCCAACCAGATAGCAAATTTCTGGCAACAGTCTCTGCTGTCATATCTGGTATTGGCATTGCCTATGGCCATCTCGAATGCCTGTCTATTATGGTCAGAGGCGATTCCAATACCAGATATGACAGCAGAAACTGTTTCAAGATACTTGCTATCAGATTGGATAGCTCGTTTCGGAATTCCAAGGCAGATAACGACTGACCTTGGAAGGCAATTCGAATTGGACCTATTGCGTCAGCTTAACTCTCTGCTCGGTATCAAACACTACAAAACCACTCCGTATCACCCGCAAATGAATAGAATGATAGAAAGATGACACTGCAGCCTGAAGGCAGCCATTACGTGCTATGAAGACGATAGCTGCTGCGACATTTTGCCGCTGATACTACTGGGTTTCAGACTTGGTGCACTCAGGGTTTGTTGTGCCTTTGGAACGGTTTCCGGGGACGTAGGAATGGTTCTGGCAAGCTCAATTCCTATCGATCTCCTCGTAGACGAAACGGTGTTTACCACCAGTAACACTAAAGCAGCTAGTCCAACCGCTAGTAAGCTAGTATTTCGCTAAAGAAAGAACCATGCTCAAGTGGCAAGACAACTGGGATAGATCAGCGAAGGGTCGATGGACTCATCAGCTTATCCCAAACCTGTCCAATTGGTGTGGCAGAAGTCATGGCTCTGCGAACTTCTACATCACGCAGATTCTCAGCAACCACGGGTGCTTCAGAGCATACCTGCACAAATATAAGCACGCCGCAGACCCCTACTGCAGTCACTGCGCTGGAAATAAAGTAGAAGACGTGAACCATATCCTCTTTGCATGTCCAAAGTTCCACAATATCAGAGAACAGGCTTCGGCGAGCGTCAGCGGAATCGTGACGCGGCAAAACTTAAATATCCTTATGTTGGTAAACGAAGCGAACTGGTCAGTGGTCAAAGCCCTAGCAAGAGTCGTTATCGATGAACTCCGAAGAGTTGAGCGCTCACAAAAAAGGTGATACAGAAGTAGGCTATCCCATAATGACTTCCCAGACAGAAGACGAACACTAGTCGAACAGATTTCAGCTAAGTGCTATTCCCATGCCCCGTGAAGTGATGCTTTACGGTGGTTTCACGGGGAGTAACTATGGACGACGTTTCAATGCGGAGGTTCAGGTTTAGTGCGTACGAATCGCACACTCCCACCTGCACGGTGGAGCCTTTTGAAGGTTCCCTTTTCGCGAATAAAATAAATAAAAAAAATCAAGGAGGACATCAAGGAGGACATTGGAGCAAAGCCAGCAGAAATGGTTTACGATGAAACTTTAAAAACTCTAGGTGAGTTCCTTACACCTTCTTCAAGAAAATCGGCGAAGCTGATTTCGTTATAGAATTGCGCGAGGCAATGCAAACAATTACCCCGGCATCGGCCAGACACCATGACAAGCCAAGGGTATTCGTAGAGAACGAATTGAAAAACTGCACTCATGTGTTTGTTAGAATCAACAAAGTCCAGCGCCTGCTTTTGCTACGAAGCGTCAAATATTTAACCATCAACATCAAGGGAAAAATGGTACAGCGAAAATCTCGGTCGACAGGTTAAAAGCAGCATTCATGCCTAAGGTACTCGACGACCTCAAACCAGGTCGGTTTTCGAACATTGCCAAGACTTTTTCTGGCACACCTTTGAACAACGAGGATTCAGTTGGTAATAAACCGAGCTATCGAGATGCGTTGCTGCCTACTCCCGTTCTAGCTTCCGTTCCAGCACCGTAAGGCCAGCGATCAAAAAGCCGACGTTTGTGAAGAAGGTCGTGACATATTCCGACCCTCTGAAAGACAACGCGGGACATGCGAAGCTCTCGTCCAAGAGTCGAAAACTGGTCGTGACCTTTCCTACCAACCGCTGGACACCGCGGGACGTGCGAAGCCCTCGTCCAAGAGTCGAAAACAGGTCGTGACCTTTTCCGACCCACCACTAGACACCGCGGGATATTCAAAGGTTAATAAACATTATACATATACATATTTAATATACTATGGTGGTATGGACTCTGGTCCATGCTACCCTAATAATTAAACAGTTAGTTCTTTTTCACGCGTTGAACCAATCTGCAGCATATCTGCTGCATCGGAATTAAATTTTTTGTGAATTTTATTATATTGTAAATAAAGTTAGGTTAACATTAACCTTCATGTTGTAAATTTTTGTGGATGGAACAATAATCCATAGAGCTTTACGCCGACATCGACATAATTAAGCGCATAAAAATTGAGCGACTTCGTTGGTAAGGTGATGGTGAGCGCACAAAAAATGCACAAAAAATGACGCTCCAGAGTAAAAAATATTCGATTCGGTACCCGGTGTATATCAACGTAGAAGATAACGCCCACGTCTCCTTTGGAAGGATCAAGTGTTAGACAACCTGACCACGCTTGATGGTTCAAAAAATGACTGGCAGAAATTCTAAGACGAGGCCAGAACCAACTCACGGTTGGTTCGTTGGTTAGAATATGTAAGGTTTCCCCGCAACTTCTCTAAAAATTTTGTACCTGTAGCTCCACCCAACCCCAAAATATTGCAGCATGGAGAAGGGGAAGAAAAATATAAAGATTTTTCGATTTTGGGGTGATCTGTTAGGCAAAGGGTTGAATCTACCCTTGAAAGTTAAGTACTTACTGAAAGTCACATTCATTCCCTTTTGAATGGTTTCTTGTAAAACAAAATCGATTGCATAGTTTTTCCAGAAAAACTTCGGAAGTAAAAGGGTCACCGGTGTCCCAGTGGTCATCAAAGGATTAAAGATCACCTCTAATTGCTGCCTTGAGTTAGCCTGCTTAAGAAATATCCAGAAAATTATGAAAAATCGTGTAAGAAACCGTGCTTGTCGCTAAATTTTTTCGACACTGTTCAATTTAAGCACGTCAAACAGTCAATGCAATAAGCTATGAACACAAGCGCTATGCTCAACATTCCAGGCACCCCCCCTAAACCCTATTAGGTCATTTGTTTTTTTTTTTTTTTAATTTTGCTTAAAACAAGGGCTCAAATACTGCGGCCTGGATGCGTGATCCTAACGTAAGCGCACATTTACTCTCACACACACATAAACACACCTGAAAACACATAGTTACTGGCACCTACAAAAAATAGCACTCACACACATATATACACACACATGCAACTATGCCGGAAAACAGCCAGAAAAGCGGCTGCAGTTCATCGACCACTTAATTTATAACCGCGCGACTGGAAGTTGCTGTCGTTGTTGTTAGTTGAGCTGAATTGAGTTGAATTGAGTCGAATTGAGTTGAGTTGAGCTGAGTTGAGCTTTGCTTAAAGCTCATTTGTAGAACAACAGCTTCGCTGCAGCATTGTTGACAACAGCAACACGATGACTGAGCAAATGCATGAACAACAAAAACAATGCTGTCTACAACAACAACAACGACTACAGCGACGAGAAAAAACCCAAACGCAACATTTTCAATTAAATTTTAATCAGAAAAATCCTTTTGGTGTTTTTGCAACATTTACAAGAGCGTTGAATACGTTGCGGAAAACATTATATGCGCTGGCATGTGTGTGTTTGCCTGTGTTGATGTCGCTGTTTGTGCTTGTGTGTGTGTGTGTGTGATTTTGCGGTGGTGTCGTAGTTTATTTGGCGCTCAATGTAGCGGCATTTTTTTAAGTTAATTTGAAAGCTCAGTGAATATTTTCGCCATTACGGAAAAATACCATTTGCCATGGATTTTGTGTGGGTGTGAATGTGGGCAACTGTGTATGTGCGTTAATGTGGCTGTTGGCCAAACTCTCTGTGGGTGAGTGGGTGAATGTGCGTATGTGTTGTAGTACGTATGCTTAAAAACTGCTTATTCATTATGCATTAATGTAAATACGGCAAATGTTGTCCAATCATTAACATAATTGAATTACAAACAAGTCGACTAAACATTTGCTAAATGTTAATAATTTGAGTGCATGAAATTGTTGTTGTTTTTGTTATACTATTTGCTGTACACACTGCAGAACGAAATCCAGCGTGAAATGGTGGAAAATAGCTGTGCGTTTAAAATAATTGCTTACGTTTTGTTTATCTTTACTTTACTAAAGAAATTAAAAGCTTTGCTTTAATATTGCTTTTAATAGATTGGGCCAAGGGTTGTGAAGTCCACAAAAGTTAACTATAAAATTATGTGGTTAAAGTTAATGTGACGTTTTTTTTTTCATTCAGTTATATTGAGACTAATTTATGAGCTCGAGGCCAAGTATGTTTATGAAGAAAACAACTAACAACATCAGTAAAGTCTTGCATGGCTTTCATTGTGACTCACTCATTTATTTCAGTCTGACTTATACTGCTAATTTGCCTCGAAAGTTCAAGGAATTCTTGGCAGAGAGAACAAATATTTTCCATTAGTAACTAGAGTTCTTATTTACTTTTGATGCGTACTGTACCTGTACCTATACTGTACTGTACTGTGCTGTTTACCTTGATCGTATTATACTTTAAGGCATAGCCTTTAAATTATGTGTTGCAGTGAAAACCATAACGTTAACCAAAGCATCGCACAGTGATGCGAAAGGGCATGCTAAACGGAAAAAAGTCGAAATCGAATTTTTACATTCTGACTATTTAAAACTTTTAAATAATATCCATTGATCTCAGGAATATTTTTTTTATTTATCTGCGCTTTCTACGAAAAATGCAAAAATTCTTGAAAGTTGGCCCGAAAGGTGATTTCTTGAAATTTTTGACGTGACGAAGTTACGTTATACTGCTCTAGTTTCCAAAAAAGTTGAAAAATGAATTTTTTAAAAATTCATCTGCGTTTCATTGAATTGTTATTCGCTGGGTATAAGAGCTATGATTAAAAAAAAAATTTGACCGTAAAGGTTAATTCTTTGGCTATATTCAAAAAACAAAAAAAAAATTTAATACGGCATAGGCACGTAGTGGGAGCTGCGTAAGCAACGCTACTGAAAATTTGTTACATGGAATTATTACTCGCTGAGTATTAGCGCTAGGATTAAAAATACGATACGCCAATAAAGGCCTACTAAAAGCCCTCACAACAAAATTAGACAAAAAATTTCTGACATAATGGGGATGCTGAGAGAGCCGCTCAAAGATCGATAACGCAACATTCATGCAGCGGCGTTGCATTGAATTTTTACTGAATGAGTATATAACCTACGATAAAAGTTTAAAAAGGAAAATAAAGTTTTTATACATGGCTTTACGACAAAAATAAAAAAACAATTCCGGCGTCGTCAGGTCGTGAATATAGCAGCTTATGTAACAGAAATGTAATATCGTTGCATGGAATTATTACTCACTCAGGAGGAGTGCTACGGTAAATTTTGTTTTACGACAGCAGGGATGTGTTATTACGCTTCACAACTAAATTACAAAAAAAATTTTGTTGTCATGATTTCAGGGATGCAATCACATAATGCAGTAAAAATGCTACAGCCATGAAAAAACGTTGCATGGATTTTTAACTCTGTGACTACTGGTGCAACGGTAAATTTTAAGGAACGAAAACAAAGGTGAGGTCTTCGGGCATATGACAAAAATAAATAAAAAAATTTGACGGCGTGTCAAAAACCCCCAGGGAACCGCCTAATGTGACGCATATGCATCACTTTTGCTGGATTAATTGAAATTAGAGCACAACCAATGGGGAAGCAAAAAAAAGCTAAACGAAAAGCACCAACTCCAAATCCAACAACAACTCCAACACCAATACCAACACCAACACCAACACCAACACCAACACCAACACCAACACCAACACCAACACCAACACCAACACCAACACCAACACCAACACCAACACCAACACCAACACCAACACCAACACCAACACCAACACCAACACCAACACCAACACCAACACCAACACCAACACCAACACCAACACCAACACCAACACCAACACCAACACCAACACCAACACCAACACCAATTCCAACACCAACACCAACACCAACACCAATACCAACTCCAAAACCAACACCAACACCAACATCAACATCAACATCAACATAACCATTAACATCAACATCAATATCAACATCAACATAACCATTAACATGAACATCAACATCAACATTAACATCAACATCAACATCGACATCAACATCAACATCAACATCAACATCAACATCAACATCAACATCAACATCAACATCAACATCAACATCAACATCAACATCAACATCAACATCAACATCAACATCAACATCAACATCAACATCAACATCAACATCAACATCAACATCAACATCAACATCAACATCAACATCAACATCAACATCAACATCAACATCAACATCAACATCAACATCAACATCAACATCAACATCAACATCAACATCAACATCAACATCAACATCAACATCAACATCAACATCAACATCAACATCAACATCAACATCAACATCAACATCAACATCAACATCAACATCAACATCAACATCAACATCAACATCAACATCAACATCAACATCAACATCAACATCAACATCAACATCAACATAAACATCAACATCAACATCAACATCAACATCAACATCAACATCAACATCAACATCAACATCAACATCAACATCAACATCAACATCAACATCAACATCAACATCAACATCAACATCAACATCAACATCAACATCAACATCAACATCAACATCAACATCAACATCAACATCAACATCAACATCAACATCAACATCGACATCAACATCAACATCAACATCAACATCAACATCAACATCAACATCAACATCAACATCAACATCAACATCAACATCAACATCAACATCAACATCAACATCAAACATCAACATCAACATCAACATCAACATCAACAACAACAACAACAACAACAACAACAACAACAACAATAACAACAACAACAACAACAACAACAACAACAACAACAACAAAAACAACACCAACACTAACAACAAACAAGAAACTTCGTCACGTCAAAATCTACGGGTGTGTCCACGACACAGTCAACTCTTCTTTTTGCTTATGAGTTTTCTAGTTACACGTAATTATTTTTTTTTAAATATTTCCCAATATTCAAAAGAATTTAAAATTGGCAAACTTTATGACTATGATAAGATCTTTTAAAATAAAATATGTTCAATAACCTATCTTTTGAAATATTTGCGCTATAAAACGGTATTTATCGATATAACTGCGTAAAAAATGAACATTTGATAAAATATTTTGGAATTTATGTCTTCTCTGAGCTCTAAAAGTGTCAAGGTCGGCAAATGACCAGTTGCCTTGTTTTTTAACCTATTTGATGGTTTTAAAAATGCATGTATAAACTAGATCCTGACCGTTTTGTATGAAATGTATTGAATTTGAGGTCGACTAGACTGTATGTGGTGTTTAAATATACTCAACACATTACAAAGTATTTTTACACTAAAAAAATATTGTAATATGTACTAAATAAAAAAAAATATTTTATCTCAGGTTTTTTTTTTAAAAAAAAAGCAAAAACTGGTAAGATATTTTGTAAAATTAAAAAAAGGACCATTTTATATTTTTTAAAATATATTTTTTATTTAACCATTATTATATCTTATTTAAGCTCTTAAAGTGTCAAGGTGCGCAAATTGCCGGTTTCCGTGTTTTATAACCTAGTTGATGGTCATAAAAATGCTATTTATTTTCATTTAAAAACCAGGTTTCAACTGTTCTTTATAATTGTAATAAGCCGATAGCCCAAGCTGCTAGTGCTTTTAATATTCATTGTAAATTTAATTTATAATTAGTAAGAAACGATCTTCGACTGGGCCGAAATTAAAATAGCCCCACAACCGAACAAAAGTATATTCAAAGTCACTTTGTATGTGAGGTAGGCGTGGTTTTCACCCGATTTCTCTGAATTTTATACTCAGAGTGCATATTAAATATCGAAGCAAAATACGCAAAATTTCAAGTCCATCTATTAATTTTTGTGGAATTCTAAGACATTTTACCTTTTCATTAAAGCCACTTTGTATGGGAGGTAGGCGTGCTTTTCATCTGATTCAATTGATTTTTATACTCATTATTAAATATCGAAGTTCATATGCAAAATTTCAAGTCCATATATTAATTTTTGTGGAATTCTAAGAGATTTTACCGTTTTGATAAAGTCACTTTGTATGGAAGATAGGCGTGGTTTTTATCCGATTTCACTCATTTTCGAACGAGACCTTAATGTTTTAGACAAAAGCTTAAATATCGATTTTCGTTATGATTGAGTGAAAATTACGGCTGTAATCATGATCACAGACAGACGGTCAGACAGACAGGCAGACGGACATGGCTAAATCGACTCATGGGTTGATGCTTATCAAAAATATGTACATATATGTTTTTCTGTACCTACCACGTATACCTTCGTTTTCATATCTTAGTTATGGACCAAAATATAGTCCACATGTATGGCAGCTACCACGCCCACTTGTTCAATCGCGCGGAATTTTTTCCCGCTTTTTTTAATTGCATACAAGACGTCTACATTAAATTTTGTTACTGTAGATTAACTCATTTCTAAGATATAGCGAAAAATGTGATAAAGTTGTATGGTAGCTGCCACGCCCACTTCTCCAATAGCGCCAAAATTTTCTTCGCTTTTTGGAAATCACATACAAAAAATCTACGTTTGATTTTGTTGATGTAGCTTATCTAATTTCTAAGATATAGCACAAATTATTTTTCAGTTGTATGGCAGCTGCCACGCCCCCTTGACCAAAATTTCTGAAATAGATTTTTTTGTATTTTCCCATACCTAAAACACCGAAGACTACTAAAACAATCCACAAAATAATATTTTCCGTCTAACTTGTACCAATCGCATCACTGTGCATCGCTGGTTTAACATTTTCGTAAAGTTTTTAAAATTTTTAATGCATTTTCGTTGAGAATGGTGCTTCATAAATGTCAAATGTCATTGAATTTGCGACTGTGGCGCCAATCTTACCCTCCAACATCATCTAGGTACGGGGTTGAAGATAGTTCGTAGCGTATATTTATATCGCATGCATCCGAGTACTCACCTTAGACGGTTGATTCTGAGACTGTTCATGAGCCGTACATGACAATGAAAGTCAAGAATGAAAAAGGCTCATTGTAAGGCGCATTGTATGGCTCACAGAGGATTTAAGAATCTTTTGTTGGTTCTATGTACTCCAAGGTGGATCGAAAAAAAATTTTTTCGACACTCATATTCTGGGAGCTGGATTCAAGTATATCTTAAATCCAAGAGGATATCAAAATCGGTGTTACCGTCTGCCAACGGTTTTGATTTGACGAAAATCACTTTTTAGTGAAAATCATTTTTGAGGATCAAAAATCACTTGGGATCTAAGGCCCCAAAGTTGTGAACAGGAAATTCTGTAAAATTTATTGAAAATAGTGGATTTATAGCGATTTTTTGAAAAATTCCTAAAATTTTGATCGAATTCCGAACACTGTTCTACTTAAAAAATTTCTCGAATCTAAAAATCTTCCTATTCACAATTTTGGGGTAGTTCTTTCAGCTTCATAAAAACTTACAGCGAAAACCCTTGTTTTTTGATGAAAAAGTGATTTTTTTTCCAAATTTAAACCGCTGACAGATTTTAACACCGATTTCGATATTCTTTTGGATTCAAGATCTACCTGAATCCAGGTCTCAGATTATGAGTGTTGATCCATCCACCTTAACAGGTTAACAGTCCACAGCCCATATATGCACCAACAGTCCAAAGCCCATATGTGGTTTATAAAAGCTAAAAATATTCGTAGCCCAGAATAGTAGACCGTAAAAGTGGTCTGTGGACTCAGAAGGCGATTTATAGGAGATTTTCTTTCAGGGAGTCCACAGCCTATATATGGGCTGTTAAAGAAACACCTTTTGAAAAAACACCCTTTATTTTAAAACATGTAGGTAAACCCCTAACACACCGATAAACAAAAAAAAAACAAAAAAAACAATGGAAGTGTGAGGCAATCCTCACCTTGCCAATCCGTCTATAAATTGGACTGTTAACCTGTTAGTGGACACTTTGCACAAAGATCGATGATTCTTTGCCAAATGGGTTCCAATACTAGTAGCAATGTTTCACAGTTGGAGTGGTATCAGGTTAAATGAACTTCTTGAACAAAAAACCATGATTCTTTGATGAATGGAATCCAGTGGGATTTGTTATGGAATAAGTTGGTTCACTGAACTTTCCCTTGATTTCTATGAACTTCTTTATCTATGATTATTTACAAATTTCTAATATGTTCCACTAGAATTGAATATGGTTTTAGTTGGACCAAAGGACCTTAATGGACTACTATGAACTTCTACAGACTACTTGAACACAAATCGTTGATGCTATGACGAATAGGTTTGAAGGAACCAGATGGGTTAAAGTATTTTTATCATGTTTAGTGGACTCCTTGGACAATTTTTTTTTTATTTTATTTGTATTTTTATTATTATTCTATTACTATTATTTATTATTTCAATTTCAATTTCTTTTTCAATATCAATTTCAATTTGAATCTCATTTCAACTTCAACTTCAATTTCTATTTCTATTTCTATTTCTATTTCTATTTCTATTTCTATTTCTATTTCTATTTCTGTTACTATTTCTATTTCTATTTCTATTTCTATTTCTATTTCTATTTCTATTTCTATTTCTATTTCTATTTCTATTTCTATTTCTATTTCTATTTCTATTTCTATTTCTATTTCTATTTCTATTTCTATTTCTATTTCTATTTCTATTTCAATTTTGATTTTGATTTTGATTTTGATTTTGATTTTGATTTTGATTTTGATTTTGATTTTGATTTTGATTTTGATTTTGATTTTGATTTTGATTTTGATTTTGATTTTGATTCTGATTTTGATTTTGATTCTGATTTTAATTTTGATTTTGATTTTGATTTTGATTTTGATTTTGATTTTGATTTTGATTTTGATTTTGATTTTGATTTTGATTTTGATTTTGATTTTGATTTTGATTTTGATTTTGATTTTGATTTTGATTTTGATTTTGATTTTGATTTTGATTTTGATTTTGATTTTGATTTTGATTTTGATTTTGATTTTGATTTTGATTTTGATTTTGATTTTGATTTTGATTTTGATTTTGATTTTGATTTTGATTTTGATTTTGATTTTGATTTTGATTTTGATTTTGATTATGATTTTGATATTTGTTCTTGTTCTTGCTCTTGTTCTTGTATTTAAAAGCTTCTCAAGAATTGACAGTTTTTTTTCAATTTTTGGTAAAGCTTCTTTTGAGCTTCTTAATAGCTCATTATCAACTAAGTGTGCTTTTGGCTAAGCAAAAATTTACTTTTATTAAAAAAGTGTCCTCGTTGATTAAAAATACCTTGAATAACGCATGTAAATAGTTTATCAGGTATGACCCATTACAATCACATTAGATCCTTTTAATGCTCCGACGGCCTAATCAATACTGTATAAAGTTTATAATTAACTTAGAGGCGATTCGCCTATAAAAAGCATTAACTGCCAAAATGCCAATCCTTTCATCTAACTTGCTTTAGAACAAAATGCTGACATATAAAACGTCACACACATACACACACACAAAGAAGATAGACGCCATAGTGTAAAAATACATAAAATAAATATTAAATGAAAAAAAAGAGCCAAGTTCAGCCCACAAATGCAAATCAATTCGCGTTTAGTTAATTACATGCGTGTTTTAAATGACAACCAAGAACCAAGAACCAAGAACCAACAACAACAACAACAACAAAAACTACAACAAATGTAGCGTAAAAAGGACACGCACGCATGTGCTTCAATTAAATGGCTTTTATTTGGTAGTGTTAGTGGGAGTGTGTGTGTGTGTAAGCGTGTGTATGTAATTGTATTGATTTGCGGTCAACAAAATAAGCACACACACACAAATACACATACAAACACACTCACATAATATGTGCAGAAAACTAGCGCTGCTACTTAATGGCTAACTAATGATGGCGTTAAGAAGTGAACTTTAGATCTTTACGAATAATTAATGGTGAAATAAAGCTATTTTTTTTAATAAATATATGTATATATATCTATACATCATATGCATATATATATATATATATATAACAATTTTGCATTCCTATAGTATAAAGATATCCGTTTTAAAAGCGGAGTGGATTTTACAGAGTGTGTATCAACAAGAGGTTAAGGATTTATTTTTTTAATAAAACAAATAGTTTTATATATATTTTTATAATTTTTTTATTGAATAATGAAGTAGATATATGAAGATTAAATACAAAAATTTGAAATTATCTTTAAAAACTACCAAGTGACTAGCTTCGCCAAAAAAAGAAAGCACATTTGTAATCCCACAACTCTTGTTGATACACCCTTCAGTATGTAAGATATTTACGTAGTATGTATGATACACCCTTTAATATGTTGAACAAATTTGGTGGTTTATGGCCTCTCAGTGGTGCCCATAAATTACAACAAAAGCTAGATTCAGCCGAAACGGAAATGGAAATAAAATATTTAACCAACAAAAAACCACTTTTAAGCTTGTCAATATTTCATGTTAAAAGGTACAAAATATTTTAATTATAATTAAAATGTTAGAGCTGCGGTTTCTTCCCGCTATTTTCTGATGGAACATCATATATTTTGGCCATTCTTGTTGACGGTTTATAACTAAATGACCACAAATTAGGCTAATTACAGGCCATTTAATATTAACATAATTTTGGTGCGTGTTATTGTTGATAATTGGTAGGTACCAAACGGTGTTTAAATGTGAATTGGGCGTAAAAGAAGAAGAGGAAGAAGAAAGAGGAGAAGGAGGAAGAGGAGGAGGTGGTACAAATTTGCATAATAAATATAGCGTGAAATTATGAAGTAATTCATAAGATGCCAAAGTGAGTTATTATTTAAGTCCAAAAGGGTGGCTTCATCAGGAAAACTTTAACAGCTAAAGCTCTTAACAAAACTTTAAGGAAATTTCCTTATTTAAAGCATTTGACATTCATTCTCATTAAAAAGCTTTTATATGATTGTGCTTTTCATGCATAAAATAGACAGCTTTTGATATCTACTTTGTTTTGAACTTTCAACAGACAGACTTTTTGAAAGCTCTGCTTCTTTTACCAAAATTCGGTTTTATACTTAATTTTAAATAGTAGCTTCTTATAAATTAAAGCTTTAGCAAACTTTAAGGCTTACTTCTCTTATGCAACTTTTTTGTAAAGGCTTATGTTAGCCTAGCTCTGCTTTTTTTCTTCTCTAAACTAAATTTTCGTATCTAGTATCTACTAAAATTTTAAGGAAAGCTTCTTATAAATTAAAGCTTTAGCAAACTTTAAGCCTCAAGCGCCTAAATATTCTGCACATATTTTTAGGCTTATTTCTCTTATGCAACTTTTTGCAAAGGCTTGTGTTAGCCTAGAGGAAAAACAAAAAAAAAAAAAAACAAACCCAACTCAAACATATTCTAGGCTGTCAGCCTTTCATTCCTCTTCAGTGACTGTTGCCTGGGTACAGCTTTAAGCTCAATTAGTTACGTAATCAAAGCACGTCTTTTAATTGATTTCTATCTGAGCTGACAAATGAGCGAGCGCAGAAAGAAAGAAGCGCCTTCGATGTGGAAATTAAGCAAGCGGAATGCCAGCCAGCTCTAGAATGTGTGCTAGTCCACAGCGCAGCAAGGAGAGTGGGACGACGGATGTTCTTTTAGTTTGTTATGGCACAACATCAAAAAGCATTCAACAGCTACGCTATACAAATATTTTAGCAGGCATCCCAAACCAGCAGGCAAGGCGATGATATCTGTTTGTTTTTTTTTTTTTTTTGCAAAGCTTTTCTGCATTTTTGTTTTTTTTTTTTTCGTGTGTCTTTGCTTTCTACCGCTTTCTACCAACGTCAACACAACACTCTGCAAACAGAACTTAAAAGGACGAGCACGACTGCATCGCATACATGTGCGCCATGGCCGTTCAATTGGAAAATCGAGTTGAATTTCGATGTTGAATTCAACAAATTGAAGCAAATGGCAAGCATTCAATTGATAATTGTTTGTATATCTGTGTGTGCTTGTGTGCTTGAGTGTTCATATGAGTGTCTATATGCTTGTGGCTCAATGGCTGTGTGTGTGTGCGTGTATGCGGCTAGCTTTCGTAGAAGCACATAATACAGCACGGTCCAAACTCAAAATTAATTGGCGTATAAATTGGGGCAAAATTGTGTTGGAATAATTGATGAAATCTGTGAAATCAATAAAAAGAATGGCCAAAAATTAAGACAGAGTGAAAGAGAGAGCGCTATTGATACAGAGATAGCAATATCGATTTGTTTATACATTTTTTTTTTATTTTTTCAAAAACATAAAAACAAACAAAGAAAACATTAAAATTATAGCTCTCCACATACTACACATTGCAACAAACAAAAAAAACAAATTGTGCTTGAAGGCACAATTCCTTAAAGAAAAGACATTAGATTATTTATTCATAGCCCAATTCATCATTGTGCCTGGTAAATGACTGATTGCAGGAATTCGCAAACAGATTTGCAATCATCTCAGAGTCTTCCAAGCAAATTTCTATTAAAGAGGACGTATAATTAATAGATTACTTATTTATATAAACTAGTTTCGCCTGTAGTCGAAATTCAATAAATTATCGTAAAGAATTCATGTTTCGAACGCATTCGCATTTTATTCAAAATAAATTTGAAATTTCAATTTGAAATAAAATTCGATACAAAAAAAAAAAAATGAAAAAAACATGTTTTTCAATTAAAAATTGGCTTCACTTTAACTTTCCTAATGAATTCGCCACCAGTTCTCTCGCTCGTAAGAGAGCACAATGTTAGCGAGCATACTTAAAATATAAAAGAGTCTATGTTTGCGTCAATTGGTGAGCTTTCGTTCTCTTCACTTTGTGCTGAGCGTTTGAATGGAATTTTCTTTGTGTATACGTTCTGAGGCCTACAAATATACACAGAAAATTGTTTGATTATGTGCGAACGTAACCGAACAAATATCACAGCGTCAAGAAATAGAAAAATTTAATGAAACAATGCCGAACGTGGTTTTTTTTTTCTTACTCTCCTTTTTGTGCAGATCTTCTGTTCACATATGAACTCACAATGAAAAGACAAGGTCTAGTTGTCAGCCTATATTTTAAGTTTGTCTATTTAACTGATAAAGGGCAGCGTATGGAATTTATCTTTCAGATAATGGATTTAAGTAAAAGGTGAGATTAGTTCAATCAAAATTTTCTCAAAATATAACCGTATCAAATGGGTTCAAAAAATCTAAAACGATAGCGTCTACTGCAAGCTGATAGTGAGACGTAGATTCATCAGAGTGAAAATAACAGTAGCTACAAATAAAGTATCAGTGGTTTGAAAATTGTATTTCGCTCAAAAAAAAAAAAAAAAAAATTAGGACGTGAACATTTTTGGGATTTTTTACGATTTTCGAGGTGTATTGGAAAGAAAAGAATGAATCGGTCAACTTAGTTCGACTTTTGGAGATAAAGCACTGCATTCAGCGACTTTAAAACTCTGGTTTAATGAGTTCGAGCGTGGTCGTCGTTCTCACCAAGACAATTTCGTGAAGGTCATCCAAGAACTGTTGTTCTGCCAGAACATCCTCTTTACTGTTCCGACTTGGCACCTAAAAACTTCTTCGTATTCACTCACATTAAGAAAAAAACGGATGGCGAGCGTTTTTCTAATAGGCCATTGAGGCCTTAATAAAATTGATTTCATAGGTACCTACTTCAGAGTGGAAAAACATTTTCGAAAATTGGTTCAAACGAATGCAAATGTGTAATGATCATCTTGAAAAATACTTTGAAAATCAATAAAAACGTTTTCACTGATAACCCACCTACTGTTTTTTCATTGTTAGGCGCAAGACTTATAAGACAACCGTCGTTTATATATATAAAGTTGAGTCGAAAGAAGGGACGAAACGATTATGAATTGCTAAAGGTTCACCACGACGAGAGTTGTGATCATCTTTATTTAATTCTTCGTCTCTGATTACCACTGAGGCCTTGTAGTCAGAGAAAAGATTGGAAAATATTGGAGAAAAGATTTGAGAAAGTTAAGGCAACACATACATTTGTGTGCGTATTCCTCTTACATTTTGGTAACAGAGAGTAACAAATAGTGGGGTGCAATCTGTATTGATAAGAAATAATATTTTTGCAACTCTTTATGAAAGAGTCCCTTTTTTATGTAAAGGGACATGTTTAGATCTTACGTAAGCGTAAGATGTCAAGACCAAGAATATCAAAATAATTTTTGACTTGATTAATTGTTAAACCACTGTGCTCGTGAAAGCGGTTGAAAATATGACGCTAGTCCTAAACTTTTGAAGAAAGACCTTCTTGCTGAATCAATACTTTAAGGTAAGTCTTGGTTTTATCTTCTATACAAGTAAAGGGTGTCTCAAAAGTCGCTGACATTTTAAATTTGTTAATAAATCCCAGCAAACATTACGTCAAAGACTCTTTTAGGACTCATATAAATTAGTTTTTATTGTCATAATGCGGTCAAAGAAGACTCTTTTATGAGTACATTTTCGTAGGTTATGGGCCTCAAAATATGATTCATAATAATGACTGCTTTATATCTCATCTTGGACTTAAAATTAAAACTATTTTAAGACTCATATTTAATACTCTTTTAAGACTTGAGAACTCATAAAGAAACATTATATTGACTCTTTTAAGAGTCCTATTTTCCTTAAGGAGTCTTTTTGTTGCATGCTCATAAAACACGCATAAAAAAATACTCTTTTTAGAGTCTTATTTCTGTGCAATCAGCTTACAATCATATCAAAGACTCTTTTAGGAGTATTTTTATTGCATACTCATAAAGCACGCATAAAAAAATACTCCTTTTAGAGTCTTATTTCTGAGCAATCATTTTACAATCATATCAAAGACTCCTTTAAAATTATAAATTAGAGACTAGAGGTTACTGATGGAACATAATATCGCTCAAATGGCCACCTCGGCCTTACTTACACACGAGAGTTCTTTTCATCAAATTTTCCAAGACATTCTGGCATAATTGGTCAGCACGTTGCAATATCGGGCACCATTTACAGTAACTGCGGTTTCAGCTGCATTTACGAGGAAAAATGGCCTGATGAAACAGCCAGCCCAAAAGCCATACCAAACAGTGCACCATTGTGGGTGCATAGGTGCAAGTGTGCGAGTTTTATGAGCCATCTCTGTTAAAATTTTTATTATTTTCGTACTGAATTTCCAAAATTTGTACGCGTTGCTCAATAGTAAATTTCACCATGACTAAGCCTTCATTGTTGCTGTTGAGAGCTGTCAAAGATTAAGTACTCTACGCTGATCACAGAAAAAGTAATGTCGGAATCAAAATTTATCAGTATATTCTGGGACATGCTTTAGAATTCTGTGCTTTATGGACATACATACATATATCTATGTCAAAAAGAGAAGAACGTTGTTGTTGATAAGGTGCCTCCCTGTGGCAAGTCAGAACATATCTGCCTTCTGCGAAAGAATTTAACGTTAATTTTACTGTGTTAAGTAAAGGATGATCTACGAAGGTTGCTATATATATCGCTGGCCTTGGCAATAGTAAATGGCATTTTTGGAAATGTTGAAAATACCCCGTTTCAGAAAATTTGAATAAATAGAAGATATTTTAAATTGAAAATAGCGCGATTTTTGCTGTTTAAAGTTACTTGTAAAATTCATCTCGGGCAAAAAATGGAATTAACTCGAGAACATTTGCGTGCGACGTGGATTATCAAGACATGAATGCATCGATGAACTTAATTTTTTATGCGGCGATAAAGCATCACCCTACAGCACTAGCAGTCGTGGCCAAATTCACTTGGACAAATTCTGTGCCAGAAAACATCGATGCTGTGGGTGAACTGATAACTCATGATCGTCATGTGACATACTATGAGATGGAGTAATCTTTAGCTTTTAGTATGATGAGCATCAATAAGATAATGCATGATAATTTGGCCATAAAAAGAGATATTTTGGATTCCAAATAAACTGACAAACCATAAAAAAGGCTAGTGTCGATTGGTACAAGTCCATGTTGAGAAAATACGATCAATGTGCGTGAAAGTTAGAGTTGTTCGCAAAAAAAAAGCACATCGAAGCAAATGGTTGCCAGTTTCGTCTGCATTATCGACAATGCGGTGGCAGTGGCGTTAGAGCAACGTAGGATGGTCCATTCTGAATGGTGCACAACCATTTGTTGGCCACAAGTCAACGGAGAAATTCGAAAAAATTGGGGAAATCTCTTTGCTCAAAATGCGGCGGAAAAAATCACTTTTATCAAATTGGGCGAAAAAAAAGAGCCCACAGCCATCTACCTTTAGCTACAAGAACTGATAAACAGTGCTCAAGAGCAAATCAGTCACCACATGCAGCTATCTTCCGGTAATAGTTACACAAAATACCTTAGATGAAGAAGAAGCTGAAGTGATTCCGCTAATTGTACCAGCATGCAAAAGGCGCGAGCCACATCTTTAATGCGCATTGGATAGCAATTTCTCTGTGGGCTATTTTGATTTTGAAACACTATCACTAGAATGTGAATTTTGCAAGGCTTTACATCTTGACTGTGAAAAAGTTGGAACAGAATTAATTTCCACTTTAGCAGCTGATGTCATGGCAAAAAGGTTTTTTTTAGCACTAATTTGATCTCGCAAGCTTTTGGAGAACATGTTGAAAACTAGTAACTATAAATCATCAAAAGAGACATTACCTCGATAACATAAGAAAATACAACAGCGCGATGTCGTTTGCATCCTTAAGGCAAACGTTAAGGAAATTTTTCGATCTGCAGGTCATGATCCCTACACTTTTAAAACTAATCATCTTCATTACAAGTTTGGGCCACTGCATACCCAGAACCCTTCTGAGAGATGCTTTGCACAACTTTACATAATCAACACAGCTGAGTCAATGGAAATGAGAATAAGAAGCAGCAATACAACTTGCAGCCCTACTCACATGGCACAATTACATCAAATGATGGTCGACTTGAATCCTTTAGTACAAAAATATAGAATGACTAGCTTTTCCCGGCGCGCGTTGCTGCACCCAGCAATTATATCGCAACATAATAATTATATTCGAAACTTTTCTTAGACCCATAGTTTAACACCACTGTCATTTTCCACTGCCCGTTACAGTTTCCCAGTTACAGTTACAGTTTAAATAGTAACTCCATTTTGAGTTTGTATGTAAATACTGCTACTTTTACTTTCAAAGCTATTCGATAATACAAATTTTAATTGTATGGGCGGAGCCACACCCCCTTATATAATGCCCGTCCCAGTTTTCTAGTAGATGGACATTATCCAGTTTTAGTACAGTTGCCGACAGTGAGCATACAAACTAAATTACCAAAATGTAGCCAAATCGACGAAAACCATAGGAAATATAGCATTTTTATTGATTTGTGGGTGGTAAAAGGGGTGTGACAGAAATTAAAACCATCTTGTACTTGAAAAAAATGTACTGCCAAAATTTCAGTTCTATCGACTCAGCAATTTTGAAGTTTCCAGCCAACACACAGACATCATTTTGCTCTTTGTATATATATTTTGAATAAAGGTTATTGGCTATAACTTTTGATTGGTAAGAGATACTGAGATAATTTTTTTTAATAAATTATTATTTTAGCTTGTAAATTTATTCAAAAATATAAAACCACAATATTGGAAAAAAAAATTTCTTCAAAAAAATCAAGGGTAGGCCTTGTTTTTTGAATCACAAAAATGGTTCTTAATTTTTGCGTAAAATTGAAATAACTATTGCTTATAAATGTTATAATTTTTGAATAGAGTTGAAAAGTTACGAATTTGAATTTAAATTACTTTTACAACAAAAACAAATTTTGAGCCTTTTTGTGAGGAAAACTCCGAAATTTCAGACCTTTTTTGAAAAAAATATTTAAAATATATATACTCAACTAACGGTATTTTTGCAATAAGATGTTCATAGTACTTTGATGAAGCTTTAAGACGAAAAAATAATTTAACAAAATGTATACAAAAGCAGCGGAGATATTTGACTCGAAAGTCGCAAAATTAAATTTCTGATTCTTTTTTTATCATTTTTGAGCAACGATGTTGCATTAAATATATCGTTGTAGTAAAATTTTTCATAGTTTTCAAGATATGTTCATGTTTTTGATGTCAAAATAACGGTAATTTTTTAGTTTTACTAAATTTAAGAAATATTTTATATTTTGTAAATATTTTCACATGTAACCTAAGAAAACAACTAAAAATATGCGATTTTGTAAAAAATTTGTACTACAGCACCTTCTGGTGTCCAAGGTGGGTCAAAAGAGATAGTGCTGAAAAGCTCATCGTACCTGAAAACTACTATATACCAATTTTTATTCTAGTCGCATGAGCGGTTTGGGAGTTTTAGGTGGTTTCGTAAAAAATTTGTACTAAAGCGCCCTCTGGTGTTCAATATAGGTCAAAAACGATAGCAGCAGAACACTCAACGTACATGAAACTCACTGTATACCACTTTTCATTCTAATCGCATTAGCAGTTTATGAGTTTTAGGCAGTTTTGTAAAAAATTTGTACTACAGCGCCCTCTGGTGTTCAAGGTGGATCAAAATTGATAGCCCACGAACACGCACCGTACCAAAAAATTTCTATACACAAATTTTCATGCTAATCGGATGAGTAGTTTAGGAGTCTATTGCGGCCTTACAAACATAAGTTCCTTTTTTATATATATAGATAGATAGATAGATAGCTTTTCCCGGCGCGCGTTGTTGCACCCTGCAACTATATGGGAACATAATAGGTGTATTCAAAACTTTTCTTAGACTCATAGTTTGACACCACTGTTATTTTCTACTGCCCGTTACAGTTTCCCAGTAGCAGGAGATCACCAAATAGTAACTCCATTTTGAGTTTGTATGTAAGTATTGCTACTTTTGCTTTCAAAGCTATTCGATAATACAAATTTTAACTGTATGGGTGGAGCCACAACCTCTCATATAATGCTCATTCCAGTTTTCTAGTAGATGGACATTACCCAGTTTTAGTGCAGTTGCCGACAGTGAGCATACAAACTAAATTACAAAAATGTAGCCAAATCGACGGAAACCATAGGAAATATAGCATTTTTATTGATTTGTGGGTGGTAAAAGGGGGTGTGACAGAAATTTAAGTCATCTTGTACTTGAAAAAAATGTGCTGCCAAAATTTCAGCTCTATCGACTCAGTACTTGTGAAGTTCCCAGCCATCACACAGACAGCGTTTTGCTTTTTGTATATATATTTTGGATAAAGATTATTGGTTATAACTTTTTATTGGTAAGAGATACTAAGATAATTTTTTCTAATAAATTAATTTCTTAGCTTTAATATTTTTACAAAAATATAAAAACACAATATTGGAAAAAAAAATTTTCTTCGAAAAAATCAAGGGATAGGCCTTGCTTTTTGAATCACAAAAATGGTTTTTAATTTTTGCGTAAAATTGAAATAACTTTTGTTTACAAATGTTATAACTTTTAAATAGAGTTGACAATTTGTGAATTTGAATTTAAATTAGTTTCACAACAAAAACAAATTTTGAGCCTTTTTTTGAGGAAAAATCCAAATTTTAGACCTTTTTTGAAAAAAAAAATTTAATATACATATACTTAACTAACGGTATTTTTGCAATAAGGTTTTCATAGTACTTTGATGAAGCTTTAAGAAAAAAAAAATTTAACAAAATGTATACAAATGCAGCGGAGATATTTGAATCGAAAGTCACAAAATTAAATTTCTGATTGTTTTTTTCTCATTATTAAGCAAAGATGTTGCATTAAATATATCGTTGTAGTAAAATTTTTCATAGTTTTCAAGATATGTTCATGTTTTTGATGTCAAAATAACGGAAATTTTTTAATTTTACTAAATTTAAGAAATATTATATATTTTGTAAATATTTGCATATGTAACCTAAGAAAACAACTAAAAATATGCGATTTTGTAAAAAATTTGTACTGCAGCACCTTCTGGTGTCCAAGGTGGGTCAAAAGAGATAGTGCTGAAAAGCTCATCGTACCTGAAAACTACTATATACCAATTTTTATTCTTATCGCATGAGCGGTTTGGGAGTTTTAGGTGGTTTCGTAAAAAATTTGTACTAAAGCGCCCTCTGGTGTTCAATTTAGGTCAAAAACGATAGCAGCAGAACACTCAACGTACATGAAACTCACTGTATACCACTTTTCATTCTAATCGCATTAGCAGTTTATGAGTTTTAGGCAGTTTTGTAAAAAATTTGTACTACAGCGCCCTCTGGTGTTCAAGGTGGATCAAAATTGATAGCCCACAAACACGCACCGTACCAAAAAACTTCTATACACAAATTTGCATGTTAATCGGATGAGTAGTTTAAGAGTCTATTGCGGCCTTACAAACATAAGTTCCTTTTTTATATATATAGATAGATAGATAGCTTTTCCCGGCGCGCGTTGTTGCACCCTGCAACTATATGGGAACATAATAGGTGTATTCAAAACTTTTCTTAGACTCATAGTTTGACACCACTGTTATTTTCTACTGCCCGTTACAGTTTCCCAGTAGCAGGGGATCACCAAATAGTAACTCCATTTTGAGTTTGTATGTAAGTATTGCTACTTTTGCTTTCAAAGCTATTCGATAATACAAATTTTAACTGTATGGGTGGAGCCACAACCTCTCATATAATGCTCATTCCAGTTTTCTAGTAGATGGACATTACCCAGTTTTAGTGCAGTTGCCGACAGTGAGCATACAAACTAAATTACAAAAATGTAGCCAAATCGACGGAAACCATAGGAAATATAGCATTTTTATTGATTTGTGGGTGGTAAAAGGGGGTGTGACAGAAATTTAAGCCATCTTGTACTTGAAAAAAATGTGCTGCCAAAATTTCAGCTCTATCGACTCAGTAATTGTGAAGTTTCCAGCCATCACACAGACAGCGTTTTGCTTTTTGTATATATATTTTGGATAAAGATTATTGGTTATAACTTTTTATTGGTAAGAGATACTAAGATAATTTTTTCTAATAAATTAATTTCTTAGCTTTAATATTTTTACAAAAATATAAAAACACAATATTGGAAAAAAAAATTTTCTTCGAAAAAATCAAGGGATAGGCCTTGCTTTTTGAATCACAAAAATGGTTTTTAATTTTTGCGTAAAATTGAAATAATTTTTGTTTAAAAATGTTATAACTTTTAAATAGAGTTGACAATTTGTGAATTTGAATTTAAATTAGTTTCACAACAAAAACAAATTTTGAGCCTTTTTTTGAGGAAAAATCCAAATTTTAGACCTTTTTTGAAAAAAAAAATTTAATATACATATACTCAACTAACGGTATTTTTGCAATAAGGTTTTCATAGTACTTTGATGAAGCTTTAAGACAAAAAAAAATCTAACAAAATGTATACAAATGCAGCGGAGATATTTGAATCGAAAGTCACAAAATTAAATTTCTGATTGTTTTTTTCTCATTATTAAGCAACGATGTTGCATTAAATATATCGTTGTAGTAAAATTTTTCATAGTTTTCAAGATATGTTCATGTTTTTGATGTCAAAATAACGGTAATTTTTTAGTTTTATTAAATTTAAGAAATATTTTATATTTTGTAAATATTTTCACATGTAACCTAAGAAAACAACTAAAAATATGCGATTTTGTAAAAAATTTGTACTGCAGCACCTTCTGGTGTCCAAGGTGGGTCAAAAGAGATAGTGCTGAAAAGCTCATCGTACCTGAAAACTACTATATACCAATTTTTATTCTAGTCGCATGAGCGGTTTGGGAGTTTTAGGTGGTTTCGTAAAAAATTTGTACTAAAGCGCCCTCTGGTGTTCAATATAGGTCAAAAACGATAGCAGCAGAACACTCAACGTACATGAAACTCACTGTATACCACTTTTCATTCTAATCGCATTAGCAGTTTATGAGTTTTAGGCAGTTTTGTAAAAAATTTGTACTACAGCGCCCTCTGGTGTTCAAGGTGGATCAAAATTGATAGCCCACAAACACGCACCGTACCAAAAAACTTCTATACACAAATTTGCATGTTAATCGGATGAGTAGTTTAAGAGTCTATTGCGGCCTTACAAACATAAGTTCCTTTTTTAAATATATAGATAGATAGATAGCTTTTCCCGGCGCGCGTTGTTGCACCCTGCAACTATATGGGAACATAATAGGTGTATTCAAAACTTTTCTTAGACTCATAGTTTGACACCACTGTTATTTTCTACTGCCCGTTACAGTTTCCCAGTAGCAGGAGATCACCAAATAGTAACTCCATTTTGAGTTTGTATGTAAGTATTGCTACTTTTGCTTTCAAAGCTATTCGATAATACAAATTTTAACTGTATGGGTGGAGCCACAACCTCTCATATAATGCTCATTCCAGTTTTCTAGTAGATGGACATTACCCAGTTTTAGTGCAGTTGCCGACAGTGAGCATACAAACTAAATTACAAAAATGTAGCCAAATCGACGGAAACCATAGGAAATATAGCATTTTTATTGATTTGTGGGTGGTAAAAGGGGGTGTGACAGAAATTTAAGTCATCTTGTACTTGAAAAAAATGTGCTGCCAAAATTTCAGCTCTATCGACTCAGTACTTGTGAAGTTTCCAGCCATCACACAGACAGCGTTTTGCTTTTTGTATATATATTTTGGATAAAGATTATTGGTTATAACTTTTTATTGGTAAGAGATACTAAGATAATTTTTTCTAATAAATTAATTTCTTAGCTTTAATATTTTTACAAAAATATAAAAACACAATATTGGAAAAAAAAATTTTCTTCGAAAAAATCAAGGGATAGGCCTTGCTTTTTGAATCACAAAAATGGTTTTTAATTTTTGCGTAAAATTGAAATAACTTTTGTTTACAAATGTTATAACTTTTAAATAGAGTTGACAATTTGTGAATTTGAATTTAAATTAGTTTCACAACAAAAACAAATTTTGAGCCTTTTTTTGAGGAAAAATCCAAATTTTAGACCTTTTTTGAAAAAAAAAATTTAATATACATATACTTAACTAACGGTATTTTTGCAATAAGGTTTTCATAGTACTTTGATGAAGCTTTAAGAAAAAAAAAAATTTAACAAAATGTATACAAATGCAGCGGAGATATTTGAATCGAAAGTCACAAAATTAAATTTCTGATTGTTTTTTTCTCATTATTAAGCAACGATGTTGCATTAAATATATCGTTGTAGTAAAATTTTTCATAGTTTTCAAGATATGTTCATGTTTTTGATGTCAAAATAACGGAAATTTTTTAATTTTACTAAATTTAAGAAATATTATATATTTTGTAAATATTTTCACATGTAACCTAAGAAAACAACTAAAAATATGCGATTTTGTAAAAAATTTGTACTGCAGCACCTTCTGGTGTCCAAGGTGGGTCAAAAGAGATAGTGCTGAAAAGCTCATCGTACCTGAAAACTACTATATACCAATTTTTATTCTAATCGCATGAGCGGTTTGGGAGTTTTAGGTGGTTTCGTAAAAAATTTGTACTTAAGCGCCCTCTGGTGTTCAATATAGGTCAAAAACGATAGCAGCAGAACACTCAACGTACATGAAACTCACTGTATACCACTTTTCATTCTAATCGCATTAGCAGTTTATGAGTTTTAGGCAGTTTTGTAAAAAATTTGTACTACAGCGCCCTCTGGTGTTCAAGGTGGATCAAAATTGATAGCCCACAAACACGCACCGTACCAAAAAACTTCTATACACAAATTTGCATGTTAATCGGATGAGTAGTTTAAGAGTCTATTGCGGCCTTACAAACATAAGTTCCTTTTTTATATATATAGATAGCGGAAATTGAAGAAGCGCAAAATGAACAAGCTCTTATCGAAGGAAGGGAGTAATATAATAGTGAAAATGAACAATTTCTTATCGCAGGAAGGGAGCCATATAAAGTGATCAGAGTTAAAACCGGTTTCATTTGCCGAAGGCTGCTATCAATTTACTACTTGAGACGGCGATCCTCCAGGAAACTACGATTTAAAGGTTTTTCCAAAAAATCTTGTACAAACAACCTTGAAAACATAAACTCTCTGCATCAACTCACTGACCCTATGCTTCATCATTTTTTCTTTCCCTATGGAGAGCGTGGATGGGATAAAAAAAAAGAGTTCAAACGTTCGCTGGTCTACAAGACTACCTATACATCTGAAGATCGTGGAATCAACCTGAAAAAATCGTCATCTTGCCTTGCTATTTTCAAGGACTAACCAGAAATATGAGCATGAACTACCAGGACAGCACGTGCCCCATTTCGAACAAAGTCTAACTTAAATAAAAAGCTTTCTATCAAAATAAGAACCCAATTGTTTATAAAAAATTTTTTTATATCATGAAGGTTTTAAAAATTTAAGATTTATTGTAATATCTGAGATGCAGTAATAAATCAGAGTATTTTTCCTTTGCGTTATTTTTTAAAAATCGAAATATCTCTAGCTAAGGATTTATGAGAACACGTTCTTATGAGATTAATCGTTTATTTTGAATTTCTCCTTAATTTCAATGTTTAAAGACAATTACTATCATTGCTTTCTTCATAAAAAAAAAAAAATAAATAACTGGCCATTTCAGCCCTTGAAAGGACTTTGACCTAGCTTCTTATGATCAATTGTGTTGTGCGTGTTATTAAGTTTGTACACAATTGACCGAGAAATGGACCTACAGGCTTAACGCCGACTCCGAACGGCGATGAACGAAATGTTCTTATTCTCAAGAAGCTTTACATGGCATTTTGATTACTCTCTGAGGTTTACCATTGTCTGCAGAGAGGTGGCGGGCGTACAGAAAAATTATTTTAATTCAAATAATTTTCGGTCGCTGCTGGGGTTCGAACCTGGGTCTCCAAAGTTCGTTGACATAGCGGCCACGCATTGCTTTCTTTACCTAATATAAAAAAAAGGAAAGTCGATTTCGACGGGTACCACTCTAGTATTCTTTAATTTTTAATTTTTTAATTTTTTATATAATAATCTGTACTTGTCTTCAATATTTTGTTTTCGAAAGTTTTTTTTTTTAAACAAAAGCTTAGAAAAAAACTGCTATTAATAGAGTTCTTATAGTTTTCTCTGTTAAAATAATGTTATTTTCTTAAATGAGCTCTGTTAAGTTTTTTTCGCCGGATGCTACATTTCGCCAGATGCTAATGTCACACAATTAATGACAAAGACAGTTGCAGATTAATTTTGATATTTAAAAGTTTATATTCAAAAGCTCATTATAAAACTGCTAACACAATTATAGCGGATATGTGACGAATAAAAACTTAAATCCGAAAACGAGTTTAAAGCACGTCACTCTTGTCTTGTGGAGTTGAAGAGTTAAAGAATATTTTTTGCAATTTTTCTTTTCAAGTTTATATCGGGTGTGGAGAGTTTTGTCTTGCGTTATTTTGGAAAGATAAATCCATTCTATTTTAAATAAATTTATAATTTTCAATAAATCGAATAAGACTGAAAAAAACTATAAAGTAGAACAATCAAAAAGCTATTATATATTAATTAGTAATTATTATTTTTTTTTTTTAATTTGATAGTAAGCGTCATGCAAGCACCATTACATTCATGTTAAAATTATTCTTTCTTAAGTATTACTTTTGTTATTGAAGTCAAAAGAACAGTTTATATTCTATTAAAACAGAATAATTTAATAAAGTACAGCCTAAAATGATGCAACATATAATTTTAACATTTTAGCTAAGCGCATAATTAGACTATATCTCAAAACTATTATCAACGACCTTCTGATAGTTTTCCCAAATGAGTATGATTAAGGAAAACACACACAAACACTCATAGTTATGAACGAAGCAACTGAATTAGCTTCCGGTCGTACTACCCTCTGATTTACCTCATTATTATTAAAACTAATAATAGTGCTGCTTCAGGAATGATAATAACTGAATGAATGGGGATGTGAGTGGGTGTGTGTGTATGTGTGTTTTGTATGGCAGTATGCAGCAGTATTTGCATGAATGCTTCTAACCACCACCACCACCGGTGCCAGCACACTTGACATAAAACCAAAAAACAATAACTTAAAAACGAGTTTCATCCCCCGCAGCGAGTTTCACTTCACAAAATGCTAACATTAAAAAATAACAATAAAAAAATCCCTCCAAATGCTGTCTTTAGCGTTTATAAATAATTCAATGAATGTTGACAGAAAAAAAAAAAATAAAAAAAATTATACTTTACGCAATTTTAAATCGAACTGTAGCTAAATAATCGGGGTTAATGAGATGCAAGCAGTAGAAATTCACAGCCAAAGAATTAATGACTGATGAAAAGAAGGCGAAACAGAGATAAATGCTTCAAAGCATGCGATTAACTCTTATGAAGTCAAACAATTTGAATTTCCAGATAAATTTTTGGATATTTTATAGCTCAACTTAGCTTGAGAGGAAGATCAGATAAAAATTAAAAAAAAAAAAATAAAACCAAAAAAGTATGCTACAAAAATTTCAAGATTTTTGTCAAGTTCCGTGCAGTCAAAATTTTTTTCTGAAACTTTCACGCAGCACCTTAAAAGTATGCCACAAATTGCATTGACATAATTTATATATGTGCATACTTTATACATATATTTTTATATATATTATTCATTTGATGTAAATTATAATTTACACACATCAATAACATTGACGACTTTTTTCTTTACACAGACATTTTCCATTATCTTCATTGATTTATATATTAAGTTGTCAAAGACGAAAAACACCAAAAAGCTTTAACTTTGAGCTTCTAAAAATTTCTTTTGATCAAATTTTATCTTACATTTCCATATTAATTTTGCAAAGTGCGTTCTAAGCATCTTTTGTTTGTGTGTATATATGTGTGTGTGCAGCTTCACACTCTTAGGCATGTCTTTGTCTTGTCAGCACAAAAATACATTTATATGTTAACAGCAGAGCAAAAGAAGAAAACAAAAAAAAAAAACGCAAACGTTTGAAATTGCAAATATTTCGTTTATTTGTGAAATCAAAAACCATGATTAAATGAAATGCGAATAAAATGCAGAGAAGCAGAAAAGCAGAGAACAGAAAAGTACAGAAAAAAAAACGAAAGAAAAAACGCACTGAGTCAAAATATAAAGTTGTATCAGATAAATTGACGAACCGACCGACAAGGTTTTACAATTTTAATTTCAAAGTGTTTGCAAGCAGTTTATTTGAGCACACAAACGCCGGCACACACACGCACCCACTCATTTACGCACTCACGCACACTCAATTTCGCATTCACGCACCCTTCAATAAAATGTTGCTGCATACTTTTTGGCAATAAATATACTTGCCTTTGATCTTTTATTAGGTTTTGTCAATTTGACTCAGCATTTTCACCAAAGTCGTTTTCGTGTCTTCTGTCAACAGCTAGCAAAACAAAAAAAATACATATTTACACCCAATGGAGAAAGACACACACACTTACACAGCCACATGCAGCTGACACATTTCTGTTTATGATCAAAGTATACTCTCGGGCACATCAATTTATATAATTTCACATGTGCTGCAAGGTCGCAGCATGTTTGCCTAATAAATACAACAGGAAGAAGGAAGAAAACCAGAAGAAGATGGCAGCAGCAGTAAGCAACCCAACCAATTTCTTTTCGGTTTGGCCTGGTAAGCCGCGAAAGTAATAAAAGTTGTTTGTATTGGTAAGAGCTGGTTTAGCATGGTAGGCAATGTGCTGATTTTTCTTTTATTTTTTTTTCCTCTGTGTAAAGTAAAGAAGCTACACATGGGAGTAACTTTATTGCGAGAGCATAGAACAACAATGTAAACATCCTTTGCAATAAAGTGTTAAAAGCTTTGCATATTTCAAGGCGTGTTCTTGAAGCTGCTTCAATGCTGTCAGACAAGCTTTTCGTTATTTTTGGGAAAGTAATTTTTGCCCAACCTAATGATAGAGCAAAGGTTAACATTGTAACTCGAAATTGAATACGCATTCGAACTCAAAATCGAACTTCAACACTAACTTAAACTCAAACTCAAACTCCAACTCAAAATCAAACTCCAACTCAAAATCAAACTCAAACTCAAACTCAAACTCAAACTCAAACTCAAACTCAAACTCAAACTTAAACTCAAACTCAAACTAAAACTCAAACTCAAACTCAAACTCAAACTCAAACTCAAACTCAAACTCAAACTCAAACTGAAACTCAAACTCAAACTCAAACTCAAACTTAAACTCAAACTCAAACTCACACTCCAACACAAGCTCATACTCAAACTCAAACTAAAACTCAAACTCAAACTGAAAATCAAACTCAAACTCAAACTCAAACTTAAACTCAAACTCAAGCTTAAACTTTAACTCAAACTCCAACTCCACCTCAAACTCAAACTCAAACTCAAACTCAAATTCAAACTCAAACTCAAACTCAAACTCAAACTCAAACTCAAACTCAAACTCAAACTAAAATTCAAATTCAAACTCAAAATCAAGCCCAAACTCAAACCAATTCAAATTCAAATTCAAATTCAAATTTAAATTCAAATTCAAATTCAAATTCAAATTCAAATTTAAACTCAAACACAAATTCAAACTCAAACTCAACCTCAAAAAACAAAACATAAAATGGCCATTTCAGCCCTTGAAAGGACTTTGACCGAACTTCTTATGATCAAATTGTGTTGTGCGTGTTATTGAATGTTTGAACAGAATTGATCGAGAATTGGCCCTACTAGTTTTATGCCGACTCCGAACGGCTAATGTGCATGTTCTCAAGAAGCTTTACGTGCCATTATTTACTCTCTTAGGTTTACCATTGTCTGCAGAGAGGTGACGGCCGAACAGAAAAATTAATTCAATTGAAAAATTTTTCTGTGTCAGATGGAATTGAAGCAAGATTCTCTGGCGTATGGGTCACGACTCTACCCACTGCGCCACAGCCGCCACACTCAAACTCAAACTCAGACACTTACTTAAACTTCAACTCAAACTCAAGGTCAAACTCAAACTCAAACTCAAACTCAAACTCAAATTCACACTCAAACTCAAACTCATATTCAAACTCAAGCTCAAACACAAAATCAAACTCAAACTCAAACTCAAACACAAACTCAAACTCAAACTCAAACTTAAACTCAAACTCAAACTCAAACTCAAACTCAAGGTCAAACTCAAACTCAAACTCAAACTCAAACTCAAATTCACACTCAAACTCAAACTCATATTCAAACTCAAGCTCAAACACAAAATCAAACTCAAACTCAAACTCAAACACAAACTCAAACTCAAACTCAAACTTAAACTCAAACTCAAACTCAAACTCAAACTCAAACTCAAACTCAAACTCAAACTCAAACTCAAACTTAAACTCAAACTCAAACTTAAACTCAAACTCTAACTCTAACTCTAACTCTAACTCTAACTCTAACTCTAACTCTAACTCTAACTCTAACTCTAACTCTAAATCTTACTCTAACTCTAACTCTAACTCTAACTCTAACTCTAACTCTAACTCTAACTCTAACTCTAACTCTAACTCTACCTCTAACTCTAACTCTAACTCTAACTCTAACTCTAACTCTAACTCTAACTCTAACTCTAACTCTAACTCTAACTCTAACTCTAACTCTAACTCTAACTCTAACTCTAACTCTAACTCTAACTCTAACTCTAACTCTAACTCTAACTCTAACTCTAACTCTAACTCTAACTCTAACTCTAACTCTAACTCTAACTCTAACTCTAACTCTAACTCTAACTCTAACTCTAACTCTAACTCTAACTCTAACTCTAACTCTAACTCTAACTCTAACTCTAACTCTAACTCTAACTCTAACTCTAACTCTAACTCTAACTCTAACTCTAACTCTAACTCTAACTCTAACTCTAACTCTAACTCTAACTCTAACTCTAACTCTAACTCTAACTCTAACTCTAACTCTAACTCTAACTCTAACTCTAACTCTAACTCTAACTCTAACTCTAACTCTAACTCTAACTCTAACTCTAACTCTAACTCTAACTTTAACTCTAACTCTAACTCTAACTCTAACTCTAACTCTAACTCTAACTCTAACTCTAACACTAACTCTAACTCTAACTCTAACTCTAACTCTAACTCTAACTCTAACTCTAACTCTAACTCTAACTCTAACTCTAACTCTAACTCTAACTCTAACTCTAACTCTAACTCTAACTCTAACTTTAACTCTAACTGTAACTCTAACTGTAACTCTAACTCTAACTCTAACTCTAACTCTAACTCTAAGTCTAACTCTAACTCTAACTCTAACTCTAACTCTAACTCTAACTCTAACTCTAACTCTAACTCTAACTCTAACTCTAACTCTAACTCTAACTCTAACTCTAACTCTAACTCTAACTCTAACTCTAACTCTAACTCTAACTCTAACTCTAACTCTAACTCTAACTCTAACTCTAACTCTAACTCTAACTCTAACTCTAACTCTAACTCTAACTCTAACTCTAACTCTAACTCTAACTCTAACTCTAACTCTAACTCTAACTCTAACTCTAACTCTAACTCTAACTCTAACTCTAACTCTAACTCTAACTCTAACTCTAACTCTAACTCTAACTCTAACTCTAACTCTAACTCTAACTCTAACTCTAACTCTAACTCTAACTCTAACTCTAACTCTAACTCTAACTCTAACTCTAACTCTAACTCTAACTCTAACTGTAACTCTAACTCTAACTCTAACTCTTACTCTAACTCTAACGCAAACTCTAACTCTAACTCTAACTCTAACTCTAACTCTAACTCTAACTCTTACTCTAACTCTAACTCTAACTCTAACTCTAACTCTAACTCATACTCTTACTCTAACTCTAACTTTAACTCTAACTCTAACTCAAACTCCAACTTGAAAACATTTTAAAATTATACTTAAAAGTGAACGGATCAAAGAGTTTTATTTGTAAGCTTTTCAATCACTTTTGTAAAAATTTGATGTTGTAATAGTTTTGTTCGTTTGAATCTAAATTTTTTAGCTCTTGAGAGAAATTTTAATAAAATCATATAAATGACTTATTTCGTTTTTGTGTACAGTTGGAACGTTGTAAACTATATATATATATTAAAAGAAACTCATGATTGAAGGAGCCATTGATAATTACTGATTAAACTGAAGTATTCTTATAAACTTTAAAAATCTAATCGTTCAATTCAATATTAAATACGGAGAAGAACTTTAGGACTCTTTTTATCTGCACATAAATTGTAAGGTACTTGACCTTTAGCAACACCTTGAAAGCAATCACTAAATAGTTAACATTTTTTTTACCATAAAAAATTTTAAGAGTACATAAATCCTTAATAACTATACTCAACATATAACTCTCTCAAACAAATGCTTTGAGCAAACTTTGCATGCTTGTCAGCTGCCTAAAACTATAAAAAAAATTATTATATTTCATTTTGGCTACATTAGGAACGTTTATGAACTGCGGTTAGATGCGATTATTCTAATATGAATAATTAAGTTATATGTATGTGTTATATGTATATTTATTTTACCTTTGCGCCTAAAAGCACTCTTGTGCCCTGTACCACTCACGCACAGTAAAATATAACAACCTGCCTTAATTCATCTTATAATGTAAGGGAACAATATTTTTTTGTTGATTTTTTTTTTTTTTTTGGGCTAAAAGATAGAGCCAAGAGCTGCCAACCGCATAATAATATAGTGTACACCGTCGACCGCTTGCACCGCAACACAAGCTCTTGAGGGGTGAATAAAAGATAATGTCTGCATTTAAGCGCTTTTAACACAACATAAACGTGCATGCGGCTGCTTATTTTTAACTGTGTGTGTGTGTGTGTGTAGTTGTGTGAGTGATAATGTTTTGTTGTTTTGCTTGCAAAGGTCCTGCGTTTTGCTTGTTTTGTTGTAGCTTCT
This sequence comes from Pherbina coryleti, assembly GCA_943735915.1. Classification (NCBI taxonomy): domain Eukaryota; kingdom Metazoa; phylum Arthropoda; class Insecta; order Diptera; family Sciomyzidae; genus Pherbina; species Pherbina coryleti. Next base: position 24,317,548 of record OX030952.1, read on the forward strand.
TTTTAATTTTTTTTTTCTGTATATTTATATATATAACCAAGGATATTTTTTATTTTCTAAGCTGCTTTCTTACTTTGTTAGCCTGCTTTTAGGAGTTCTTTTAAAAACGACTTCGTTACTTATTTATGTGGCAAGGCAACAAACAGGCACTAAGTAGCTGAGACCTTGTTCCAATACAAGCGCACTAATGCACACCAATACCCAAACACACACAAACACACACATATATTTATTTCAGCAAAAACAAAGCACATCCTTATCTCAGATACAATATATTGTGCTCTATCTCTTGGTATGTAACAAATGAAGGTGTGTATGTGTGTCTGTCGGTCTATCCATCTAAATGTGTGCTTGTGTAAAATGCCGTCATTTATGTTAAAAATCACAATGGGGCTTCGTGTGCGAGATAAACCGAAATAACCATGATTTTTATGCGTTTCGTGTTGTGTTGTTTCCTTGTACTTCTTATTGTTGTTGTTGTTGTTATTTTTATAAGGATCTGTTTTGGCATATCCTGCGAATGCTTATTATTATTTAATGGGGCACAAAATGCATTTTTGCCACGGCACGCTGTTCAACTCATGGAAGCCACACGAAAGAAATCTCGCTGAAGTTTATCATTGCCAAGAATGGTTGTATATTTATAACGGTGTCTGTGCATACTATATGAATAGCACAGCCTGAAAAGCAAGGTTAAAGAGGACATTTATGCTTTGTTTTCTTTTAATGCGTTAGCGGGAGGCATAAAAAATTAAAAATTTATTTGTCGGAATGTTTTAATGTAATGGATTGTAAAGAGCGTTACTGTTTTTTCTCGTTTTTTTCTTTTTTTTTTTCTTTTTGACTAATGCCTTATTTAGCAAAGCGCCAAAAATAAATCCGAAAAAAAACTGATTGTTATTATAAATGTAAGGAGGTCTTTTGTAGGTTAGCTAAAGGAAATCTTTAGATTAGAAGAACATCTCATGGAAATTATTGCAAAAGCTTTTGTCAGAAAGAAAAAACAACAAGAAGTGTTTTTTAAGGGAAAAAACGTTAAATGAAGGCAAATATTGAGCAAGAAATCTTTAATAAAAAGAAGTCTTAAAGGTTTGAAAGCTGAAGATCTTGCAAATATGCAAGGAAAAGTAAAAAATTAAAGCTAACAACAAGAAAGTTGTTGTGTCCAACAAAAAAGTGAAATTTTGCATAAAATAAAATATGGAGCATCAACATAAGTTCTATGCAGCGATTCTAAGGTGCTCAAGTCGACAATCATATGAATAAGAAAAAAAGAGGATGCAATTATGAAATATGTCAGAAATTTGTAAGCTAGGCCAGGAAGACGTTAAACTCGAAAATCCTGTGAATTTCCAAAAGTGGAAAACGATCTCTATATATGGTTTTTAAAACAAAAAATGAAAACCTGAGAAATTACAAGAAAAGGAGGGATCTTTCAACACAGGTAATGGTTGGGTGTCTAATTTCAAAAAGAAGTAAGAATTTGTAAGAAAGAACTTCGCGACTTAAGGATTTGTGAAAAGGAGCTTTCCAATAAGTCAGCATCTGCCGAACTATTTTTAATCCAGCTTAGAAATTAAATCAATAACCTTAGTCTTTCAACTGAACAGATTCATAATGCTGATGAGGCCGGATTATTCTTTAAGCACACTCCAAATAGAATACTAGTGAACTGCAAAGAAACTTCTGCTCCCGGTCGCAAAACTATCAAGTATAAGATTCATTGCCTGCACAAACGCATGCGTCTGGTACACACAAAGTCTAACTTTTTGTAATTCCTAAAGCATTCAAAATTTTCAGGAAAGAATACATTGATAACTTTTTTGCTCTTTGAAGACTGGTTTTATCATACATTTCTATCTCAAGTAAAAATAACAAAACAAATAAATACTAGTATCGCCTTTGGTCGAAATTCGACCATATAAAAATCGATTTCTGTTTTTTTTTTCTTTATTAATTTTTTTTATTTTTATTGAAATAAGTTTGGTAGAGTTAGAAACATTAAACTGAGAAATAAGTACTTTTGGGTAGTACCGTGAATAAAATTAAAATGAATTGTTATTGAAGAGATTATATTGAAAAAACTAATTGGCACGCATGCATAGTGAACTGTTGTTTATGTTAAGGTTTCATAGTCTTCTGGATTGGTAACAATAAGCTTTCCAGAAGAATTAGACTTAATTTGAAATTTTAATTTTATTGAAATTAAATTCGATACAAAATTAATGTGAAAAACATAAAAATTTTGGCATCACTTTTACTTTCCTAATGAACTCGCCACCAGTTCTCTCATTCAGAAGAGAGCACAGTGTGAGCGGCAAACTAAAAAAAAGAAAAAGAGTCTAGTTCGGCATCAAATGGTGAACTTTCTTTCCTTTCACTTTGTGCGGATCGCCTATATGTTCGTTATATCGTTTGTCTGGCTAGGTTGACATGCGTGAAGAGTTGACGGTCAATTTTTTCATATTCCCTTTTTAACTTGACGCTTTGGCTTACACTCGTCAAGAGTTGACGGTCAATTTTTCTTTGATAACGCCGAAATAAAATTAAAAATAACGGAACAATGAACAATACCGTCAACTCTTGACGTGTATACTAGAACGTATCACCAAAACTAACCTATATTTGACCCCACCTCAATCGTTAGACATTTTAAAGACATTTTCAAAAAAAATTTTCCCTATGGTGCTTTTTTCTTGTTTTCGTTATATCTTCTGTGTTTCTTGTCCGATCCCAAAGATTTTTCATATATTGTTTATTGTTTATTATTTTTTTGCACTTTTTTCCTGATTTTATTTTTTCGCGAATCTTGTTTTTTTTAAATTGTCACCCACCTTATCTCAGTTGCTACTATGTTAACAAAATCTAAGAAGAGCAAATAACTAAAGCTCACAAAAAATCATTAAGACCATGGAAACAAATGATATCCATAAAATTTATTTTTGGTGCAGTTCCGACCGATTTTATCCCAAAAATAACACTTTCGAATTGTTCGTCACTCATACTCGACTTTTTATTAAACAAATAACTTGGATTTTTCAATCACAACTCTTCTCATAAGATAATTAATAAAAGCAAAGATATTGATATCAGATATCAATATCGTCGCTAAACTTTCGTCTTTTAGATGGCGATTCGAAGTAAGAAAAATCTTCCTCTAAGTGCTCTTCTACTACTTCATTTAAATTAAGTGTTGGAATAGCACCAGATTTAAGTTTTTTCTTTCCTATAAATGAGCTAAAAAAATGGCTGTCGCAAATGTACAAATTTGAGCCGTAGTCCAAATCTGAAATATTGCATTTTTCTCGCCATATTTGACCTATTGCTAAATCATGGGAAGGAAATTTGAATAATTTAATATTCGGAAAATTTCTTTTTGATTTTTTGCATGTCTGCACACAGCATTTAATGCCAGACTTCAGATTGTTTTTTTTTATTATATTTTTTGACATCATAACGACTTGTCGCATCAGCAATTCATATAATAATAAAATTTCAAAAAGGCCAGCAAAGCTATGAATGCCGATCATGCTAAAATGATCAAGCTCACAAAAACATTGTGCGCTTTGTCAAACAACACCACTCCTGTTGCAACCGTTGGTTGGTTCGCGCCAAATGTTCGATGTTGCTTGATGTTGCTCACATCGCATTTTCGTCTTGTTGCTACCCCCCGCATCTATGAGTAAGAAAGAAAAATGTTTGCGTTTTGTGCCAAGATGCGCATTCTATATATTGTATATTCTTTGATAAAAGTCAATTACATATATCGAGTGTTGAAGATTGCAAAAACCTTTTATATTTGAAATTTGATATTTCCTAGAATTGTAATTAAATCTCTAACAGCCTTATTCATAAACACATTTTGGAGAAAGCGTAACTTTAAACGGGCTTTAAACAAGAAAACGTTATTCATAAACATTTTTCGCAGTGGTTTAAGAGCTGAGTAACTTAAACGCCGAAATTGGCGTTTGGAAAAGTTTTGGATCGGACACGAAACACAGAAGATTTAATAAAAACAAGAAAAAAGCACCATAGGGACCATTTAAAAAAAAAAAACAAATTTTTTTTTAAAAATGTCTTTTAAATGTCTAACGATTGAGGCGGGGTCAAAATGGGTTTACTTTTTTGCCATACAAGGTGATACGGTCTAGTGTATACATCGGAGTCTCTATTTATATACATATTTCGTTTTTTATTTTCTTCTTCGTCGCTCATGTTCGAACGTAACCGAACTCACGCCGCAGTATAAAGAAATAAAAAATCTAACGAAACAATGCCGAACGCTTTTTCTTTCTCTCCTTTTTATGTGGATCTTCTACGTGGATATGAACCTACAATGGGTGAAATACATACATTATACTTACATCATGTCACCTGTTCAAACCAGGTATTTAAAAAAAAATATTCGGAGCACTCCTTGTCTCTGCTCTAATTGATTCAAGAGTCTCCAAAGACTACTCTATTAGTCTTAAATAACGACCCGTGGCAACCTAAAAATAATGATATGAAAAGTGATGATGGGATGATAACCGTTACGTATCATTCAGCTCACACTACTGCCATTCTTCAACCAGTGGATCAAAATGTTATAAACTAAATAATAGCTTATTAAAAAAAAAGACTTGACTGGACACACCCATAGATTTTGACGAGACAGTGTTCTTTATCCTTGTCCTTATCCTTATCCTTTCCTCTGTTTCCAAACTTATCCTCATCTTTCCGTGATTGTTTTATATGTCCAAATAATTTTCCTACTTGATGTTAAAATTCTTGGTTTAGTCCATGTCCAATCTTAATTCTTGTCATAGTGCTTTTTCGGTTTCATAGTCCGCAATGAGTGTCAAAATTACACATAAAAGTGTTAGTTTGTTGTTTGTGACCAGTGTTGGTTTCCACGAAAAAAACTTTTGGAATCATAAATTTTGTTTTCAGTTTGTCGGAACTTCATTTGATTTTTGTCATTGTTGTTGTTGTTGTTGTTGTTGTTGTTGTTGTTGTTGTTGTTGTTGTTGTTGTTGTTGTTGTTGTTGTTGTTGTTGTTGTTGTTGTTGTTGTTGTTTTGTTGTTCTTGTTGTTGCTGTTGTTGTTGTTTTTGTTGTTGTTGTTGTTTTTGTTGTTGTTGTTGGTGTTGTTGTTGTTGTGTTGTTGTTGTTGTTGCTGTTGTTGTTGTTTTTGTTGTTGTTGTTGTTTTTGTTGTTGTTGTTGGTGTTGCTTTTCCTTGAGGGCACTCATGACGTCCTCATTTCTTTCTTTTTAATTTTATCATATGCTCGATGACCTCACTTTCATTTTCGTTCCATAAAATGTACCATTGCGCCAGTAGTTACAGAGTTAAAATGACATGCAACGTTTTCTCATTGTTGTACCATTTTCATGAAGTGCTACATAAGGTGGTTGCCACCCTATAGTCATGATGATACAAATTTGTATATATTTTCGTTGTGAGGTTAAATAGACATCTATGTTATTGTGGCGACCGTGGCGTAGTTGGTTAAAGTGCGTGGCCGCTATGTCAACGAACTTTGGAGACCTGGGTTCGAACCCCAGCAGCGACAGAAAATTATTTGATTTATAACAATTTTTCTGTACGGCCACCACCTCTCTGCAGACAATGTCAAACCTCAGAGAGTAATCAAAATGCCATGTAAAGCTTCTTGAGAACGAGAACATTCCGTTTATCAACGTTCGGAGTCGGCGTTAAACCTGTAGGTCCGGTTCTCGGTCAATTGTGTACAAACTTTTGACAATTTCATAAACTTTACTTTGCAATAGGTATCGACTTGTTAAAATATCGCGGAACGAATTTTATCGAGCTTGAAGGATATGAAGGAAAAGGTGTGATTAGAATAAATTTATAACGTTTTTCTCAAGAAGACCAAGGGACTTACTGAACGGACTAGTATGTGAAGAAATTTTTTTTTTTGCTTTGAATCAAGGGTTTCAGGTGTCAGTCAAGTCTGCCTTGGTTCGCAATGGATTGATAGATAAGTGGGAAGGAAGAGGCAATCAAGTCGAACATGTTGTGATGGAAAGCCAAAGGATTTGAATATGAGGGAAGTGTTATGTCTTTACCTCAGTCAATTCAAGTTATAGGGCAATGTCATCCACAAACTTGTCTACCATCAACAATAACTTCAAGTCGTAAATATTGATGCATTTTTAATTTCAATTGATTAAGAATGAGGATAAGAAATGTAGAAAGGTTAAAGCATAAGACCATACATGGCCTGGCCGTGAATCGAATCCGAGGCTTATGGGGTGGCAGTCGAGCAAGCTACCTACTCAACTACCGAGGCCGTCAATTAAACTATGTCTTTCCCAGTTAATTCTGTTATAAGGAGATCCCAATCACCAACTTTTCTTCCAACGATTACTACTTTTAAGTCGTGAATATTGAATAATTTTAGTTTCAGTTGATTTAAAATTATGAAAGAAATGGAGAAAGGTGAAAGAGTAGGACCATGCTCTGGCCGTGATTCGAACCCGGCTCTTCTGAAGTTGCAGTCAAGGCTTTCGAGTCAAATTCGAATCTCCAAATTCATACAAACAATAATTTTATATCTATTTTTTTTTTTTTTTAAATTTCTAGAATTATTTGTTTAATTTCACTGCTTTAAAAAATTGATTTGATCATAAATGAATTGGTCGGTTTATTATTTTTATATCAATAAAATTTCTTTTTTTATTTAATGATTTTTTTCTAATAAGAAATATTTGATTGTTCCTGTATGTAATCCTAGTTCGGTGAAAATTCTGGCTATTATTATAAACATTTAATTTAATGCTTAGCTTTTTTCAAATTGCAAAATGTCGCCCTCAACTAGCTCACAACGTTGCGCTTCAATTCCCTCTATTGAGTGGGTTAAAATTGAATAAAATACTCTTGTATTCAGACAATTAATCAAACCCAACAAAACAAAACTAAGAAATTCCCAACGTTTTAATCAATTTGTAAGCTTGGCACACATACATACAAAAAAAAAATTGATTGACTGTTGTTGACTTTTTGACAGCACGTCCCCTGCGTGTAGAGTTAGCTCCAAACAATAATAATGAACACACAAAAAACGGCAAAATTAATAAAGAATTTCGAGTTGTTGTTGTTTTTTTTTGTTGTTGTTGTTGTGCCATTGTTGTTTTGGCACGACTCACAACACTTAACGTAATCAAATCTCACATACAATTTATCACAAACAAAGCACAAACTGAAGTATATCTATCGTCTTCACGAAACTGATTAAAAATTAACACCCTTCAGAAAAATCAAGATATTTTACGCCGAACCTTTTAAGCCCAACCCAGTTATGAAAAGAAGAAAAAGTTAACAAAAAACTGTTTTGCCTGTTAGTAGGCTTAACCCACTCATGCTATGCGCCGCTAGTAATGAACTTGATACTCTTAGTGCTGCTGCTGCTGCTGCTCTAATAAGAACTGCGCTGTTGTGTTCTCTTTTTGCTGCTTCTTCTCATTGTCTTAATATAATATTCAGCCCCACTTAACACCTCATAAAAGAAGCATCAATCTTCATGTACTCCAGCATGCATGAAATTTCCGGCGTTTGAATATTTTTGATTTATTTTAAGGCATACTTTTTGGAGCGCGGGCGCACGTATCAAAAACATGTCCTTGTTGCCAAACAATTTTCTCTATAGTATTTAAATGATGGCAAACCTTTAGCAGGGGTTCTATAATCGCGTGCAATTTTATTTTGTTATTGTTGTTGTTGTTGAGGGTTAAAATTTGAAAATGTTGAAATTTTAAACAAAATGAAAAAAAAAATAATCAAAATAATAACATTGAACAATACAGGCCTGCCGCGCCCACTAGCGTGACACGTGCGTTAGCTTTGTACGTTGTCATTGTTGTTCTTGTTTCAGTTGCTGTTGTTGTTGTTGTTGTTGTTGTTGTTGTTGTTGTTGTTGTTGTTGTTGTTGTTGTTGTTGTTGTTGTTGTTGTTGTTGTTGTTGTTGTTGTTGTTGTTGTTGTTGTTGTTGTTGTTGTTGTTGTTGTTGTTGTTGTTGTTGTTGTTGTTGTTGTTGTTGTTGTTATTGTTATAGCAATTCGGTTCGAGTACGCTAAGAATTACAATTGAATTAGAAAAGACAGAAAACAAAAGAAAATTTTGAAGGGTTGTTGACAGTGTTGGAAGGTGTTAAAAAACATACAATTTTCACAAGCAAGCAGTGTTGGTAAACATTTCAATTTTCATTATAACTATACAACTATACTAAATATTGAAAGCAGCTTCAAAATATTGTTGAAACAGTAACGGTTTGAACGGGTTTTTGTTTCAGTTTTAATTGAAAAATTGTCAAAACTTCTCGAAATGTCAAATGTCAAAGTGACAGCTGTTGCTTGCTGCTGTATATGTCAAAATGTAGTTGACAATCTCTTGTGCTAGCAACTTCATTTCTTATCAAATGTGTTATGTAAGTGAATGTGTGTGTGATTGTAAGCGTGTGAGTGTGTGTGTTTATTTTTTTCTTCTTTTTTTATACTATTAGGGTTGCTTTGTTTATAACTAAATTAAATTTGTGAATATTTTGCTGATTGCTTTGGTGGTTGACGTCTGTCAAAAACTAGCTTTCCTCCTAGCTGTGTGTCAAGCGTTACACTTTTGGGGGGTTGTTATTGTTGTTTGTGTCATAAACTAGAAAAGTTTTAATTATTCCTGTTGAAGGGTTAAATTTTTGATACTTTATCGTGGAAAGCGTGGAAATTAAGTTATATCGACATTAGTTTTATGATAATTTCTATATTTTGAGGGATAACATTTTATTGCTTGCTTGGATGAGCGTGAAATTGAAAATTTTGGAAAATCGAAAATTGTTGGATACAATTCTTGAACAGTTACAGGAACATTTCATGAAGTAAAAAAATAATTTTTTCCATTTAACTTCACTTTCTTTAAAATGCATTAAAGAAAATAGTAACCACATGATGGTTTTTTCATACAAAACTCCGCAATTTTTTTTTTTTTTAGTTTTTTGTTTCTTTTATTGAAAAGACTTTTATAATTTTAAATCCTTACATTTTTTAGTTTTTTAACTTTCAAAAAAAGTAACATTCATTTTTTTATTAATCTTATAAATAACGAAATCCTGTTCAATCCAAGTGCTAGTACTTGTAGTAGGCTTGTTGTCCAAATTCTCGTTCTAATCCTTGTCCTTATCTTTTTCCTAGACCTTGCCCAAATCTTTGTCTTAGACCACGTACTAATAGCTGTCCTAAACCTAGTCCTTATACTGGTCATCAATAAATTTCTTGTCTTATTATTACCCTGTTCTAATTCTTTTCATAATTCTTTTCCTAATCCTTGTACTAATTTTGCCCTAACCTAGTCCTCATCCTTGTCCTCGTAATTTCTTGTCTTATCATTACCCTGTCCTACTTCTTTTTCTTATCTTTGTACTAATCTTGTCCTAACCTGGTCCTAACCCTTGTCCTAATAATTTTTTCTTATCATTAATCTTTGATTTTGATTTTGATTTTGGTTTTCGATTTTCGATTTTGATTTTGATTTTGAATTTGATTTTGATTTTGATTTTGATTTTGATTTTGATTTGATTTTGATTTTGATTTTGATTTTGATTTTGATTTTGATTTTGATTTTGATTTTGATTTTGATTTTGATTTTGATTTTGATTTTGATTTTGATTTTGATTTTGATTTTGATTTTGATTTTGATTTTGATTTTGATTTTGATTTTGATTTTGATTTTGATTTTGATTTTGATTTTCATTTTGATTTTGATTTTAATTTTGATTTTGATTTTGATCCTGATCCTGATCTTGATCTTGATCTTGATATTGATATTGATATTGATATTGATCTTGATCTTGATCTTGATCGTGATCTTGATCTTGATCGTGATCTTGATCTTGATCTTGATTTTAATTTTAATTTTGATTTTGATTTTGATTTTGATTTTGATGAATTTGAGTTTGATTTTGATTTTGATTTTGGTCCTGATTTTGATTTTTTGCTTTTGCTTTTGCTTTTGCTTTTCTGATTTTGATTTCAATTTTAATTTTGATTTTGATTTTGATTTTCATTTTCATTTTCATTTTGATTTTGATTTTGATTTTGATTTTGATTTTGATTTTGATTTTGATTTTGATTTTGATTTTGATTTTGATTTCAATTTTAATTTTGATTTTGATTTTGATTTTGATTTTGATTTTGATTTTGATTTTGATTTTGATTTTGATTTTGATTTTGATTTTGATTTTGATTTTGATTTTGATTTTGATCTTGATTTTGATTTTGATCTTGATTTTGATTTTGATTGTGATTTTGATTTTGATTTTGATTTTGATTTTGATTTTGATTTTGATTTTGATTTTGATTTTGATTTTGATTTTGATTTTGATTTTGATTTTGATTTCGATTTTGATTTTGCTTTTGATTTTGATTTTGAATTTGATTTTGATTTTGATTTTGATTTTGATTTTGATTTTGATTTTGATTTTGATTTTGATTTTGATTTTGATTTTGATTTTGATTTTGATTTTGATTTTGATTTTGATTTTGATTTTGATTTTGATTTTGATTTTGATTTTGATTTTGATTTTGATTTTGATTTCAATTTTAATTTTGATTTTGATTTTGATTTTGATTTTGATTTTGATTTTGATTTTGATTTTGATTTTGATTTTGATTTTGATTTTGATTTTGATTTTGATTTTGATTTTGATATTGATTTTGATTTTGATTTTGATTTTGATTTTGATTTTGATTTTGATTTTGATTTTGGTTTTGATTTTGATTTTGATTTTGATTTTGATTTTGATTTTGATTTTGATTTTGATTTTGATTTTGATTTTGATTTTGATTTTGATTTTGATTTTGATTTTGATTTTGATTTTGATTTTGATTTTGATATTGATTTTGATTTTGATTTTGATTTTTTTGATTTTTTGATTTTGATTTTGATTTTGATTTTGATTTTGATTTTTTGATTTTGATTTTGATTTTGATTTTGATTTTGATTTTGATTTTGAATTTTATTTTGATTTTGATTTTGAGTTTGATTTTGATTTTGATTTTGATTTTGATTTTGATTTTGATTTTGATTTTGATTTTGATTTTGATTTTGATTTTGATTTTGATTTTGATTTTGATTTTGATTTTGATTTTGATTTTGATTTCGATTTTGATTTTGATTTTGATTTTGATTTTGACTTTGATTTTCATTTAATTCAATATTTCATGGGTAGTTTACGAAAAAGTTGGAAACACTGAACAAAATATATTTGCAGTGAACTCCCTTAAAGCGACTCAGTAACTGCAGGAAAATTCCTTAACGTATGCATTGAAAACAAGCAAACTTATTGAATATGAAAGCAGCTTACGTAACAGTGGCACCACAGCGAAGCTACTTATAGGGCGCCTGCTGATATGCTTTGTAAAATGATTGTAATTTATAAATTGCATTCCGTTCTGTCGCTTTTCATTTAGAGCTTTGATATATGAGAAGCGCACCAAAACGAAGCTGCCAACACACAGGACCGCATATTTTCTTATTGCTTCGTATGCTACTTTATCTTATTCCCCCTCGAAGCATTACACAGCAGAAAAGCAGCGGCAGCAGAAGCAACAACAATAACAACAGCAAAGACTAACCCTGAGGTTGCATTGGGGAAAACAAGCAGCTGATAAGAAGTTGGAAGGATGTGTGCCTTGATTAAAGCAGGCAACAGGACGTCGGGGCAAGATATTGAGTGCAAAGCGAAATCAAGCGTTATCCTTTAATATATGTGATAGTATAAAATATATATCTTTTTTAGTAGGTATATCACACAGTGTGCCAGTCAACAAACATCGTAAGATACGACGCAGCTTTAAGCACACAAGAGCTGCTTTTGCTGTACCAAGTGGGAGTGCTTAGTGCCGCTCTCGGCCCCCATAACACGAAGACACTGTGTATTTTTTTTTTTTAACTGAAGTGTGTGCACACACATAATTCATATGATATACGCTGGCTGTCAGAATGTTGAATATATGTATGTTCATATCTATATATTTCCATAAATATATTTATATGTTTATTTATACATATGAGCATGAATATCATTTTTTTTCATACTGCTGCTGCTGCTGCTGATTCTTAAGTGGCTACGAGTTGACGTACGACCATTGAGTATATCTTCAAGTTTGAAGCTCCTGTTGCTGTCGTTTTTAGAGTTTTTGTTGCTGCTATCATGCAAGTGAAGCATACTTCAAGGATAAGCATGAAATTATCTCAAGTATTTTTAATTTTCTTATTACAGTTATTGAGCAGTCGTTGTTGCTGCTGTGTGGGGTATTTTCCTTTCTGTGGCCTGCAGGTGATATGAAGAGATTATTTTTTGCATGTTTTTTTTTTTGTTTCAATTATCGATATATTAGAATTGATTAAATTTTTGTGATTGACAACAAGTGGTAACTAAAGATAACGGATATGAAGGAATTACAATGGAAACAAATGAACCCTACAGCTCTTTATGGCGACATTGCTTTAAACCTGCGGTACGTTTCAAAGTTTTTATTTTTTTTTATTTTTTTTTAATGCCAAGGATAGCGTTGAACTGATTCTAAGTGTATCCGTTAAAAAATATTTTTTAGTAAATTATATAAAACTTTTCTAGTGAAGTACCCACGTCTATTTAAAAATATGGATTTTTTAAATTTTTGTGAATTGAGAACAAATATCAAAATACCAAATAACCAAGTAGGTTTGGTTGAGAGAAATGGTACAAAAGGATAACTGTAAATCAAGTATAAAAATAATGTGTACCTTTCTATATAATTTATCTTAGAGTTGAACTAAAAAGCTTAAGTCAATAGGATAAAAATTGGTTGAGTTACAATTTCTGTAGTTTTGAAGAAAGGTGTTAAATTTTTTTTTAAATCATTCTTTAAGCCAGGAAAATTGTTGAATGTGTTCTTTATAGTTTTAAGAATATACACACACATTTTCAAATCGATATTTAAGAAAAAACAGAAGTTATAACGGGTTTCGTTAACCTATGTCTAAGCTCCATACAACAAATAAAAAACTTTAAACGCGATTTCCTCGAAACTAGTTTTTTCAAAACGGTTCGATAGATAACTCGAAATCTATTGGTTCAATTTCAATGATTTTTGTTGCATTTTCTTTGTTATTTTGTCCTTTTGCATCCCCCTTAAATTCAAGTATATATTTTTTTTTTGTTTTTTTTATATAAACAATAAAGCGCGCGAAAATGTATCTATTTTTGAATTTTTTACTTCAACTTCCGCCATAATTAAAAAAAACACCCGGGGGTCTTGCGTAGGGGGGATGCTTAATATAAGGTCTATGCTTTAAAATGTCATTAGATTTTTTTGTTTCCGATACATGGGAAAGGCCATATCCATCGAACCGTTTTGGATGTCTTTTTTTCAATGCCATTTTCAGCGCCCTCTATATAAAAGCCGGAACTGTATTTAAAAAAATATTTTTATAAAGTATTTTTTACGTACAATAATCTGTATAAATTTAAAAAAAAAATAATAACTTCTTATATCTAAAAAATTTTTTTGAAAACAGCTCCTGGTTTTGGTTGCTACACGTATATTATACCCTAAATGTAGATACCCGTAATAGTACGATTTGGCGTTCGCTCTCCCTTCTCTTTATCATTTTACACGTTTTTCGGGTCACTGATTCAAAATTTTTCATCATGTAAAATGAAATTAAATGTAAATTGAAATCAGATCGGGGTTTGAAGCGAGCAAAAAGCATATATTGTAAAGAGGTTTCATGAACTTAACAGAGCACTGTTAATGTTAACTATAAGCAAAGAGCATATACTGTAAAGAGGTTTCACGAACTTAACAGAGCACTGTTAATGTTAATTATAAGCGGCCGAGTTTAAGTCCTATCGAAAGCATCACCGTGAATGACATTTTTTCACTCTCCCACGAGCGCATACGTTTTTGAGAGTGGCAGCTAAAACTTGAGACGAACGCATGAATGAAACTTCCACTACCCTGCAAACATTTTCTGAGTACCTCAAAAAAATGACTCTAAAAAGAGTATTTCTTTTGCATGTTTTATGAGTACGCAAAAAAAGACTCATAAAGGAGTCTTTGATATGATTCTAAAATGATTGCTCAGAAATAAGACTCTAAATAGAGTATTTCTTATGCGTGTTTTATGAGTACGCAATAAAAAGACTCATAAAGAAGTCTTTTATATGATTGTAAAATGATTGCTCAGAAATAAGACTCTAAAAGGAGTATTTGTTATGCGTGTTTTATGAATACGCAATAAAAAGACTCATAAAGGAGTCTTTGATATGATTCTAAAATTATTGTTCAAAAATAAGACTCAAAAAATAGTATTTTTTATGCGTGTTTTATGAGTACGCAATAAAAAGACTCATACAGAAGTCTTTTATATGATTGTAAAATGACTTTAAATTTTTCTACTATTACTTTTTATTTGAAATGTTTAAAAAAAGATGTTGTCGGTTTTTTTTATTTTTCAACTATCAAATATTTTAAAGAAATTTTAACCTAAAAGTATATTTCAGTTTAAATGGATCATAATTACTTCTACGAGTTCTGAAGGAATCCTCAGTATGAGTCTTTAAAATTCCATTCCATGATTCTTAAATATGACTATCAAAAGTGTCTTGATTTTGAGTCCAAAAGACATTTACATATATGAGTTCTAAAAAATTATTTAATAAAAGTCTTTATTATGAATCTTAAAAAAGTATTTAAAATGAGTCTTAAAATAGTTTTAATTTTGAGTCCAAAAAGACTAATTTATATGAGTTATAAAAGAGTCTTTATTATGAGTCTTGAAAGAGTCCTTATTATGAGTCTTAAAAGAGTATTTAAAATGAGTCTTAAAGGAGTCTTCATTTTGAGTCCAAAAAGACTAATTTATATGAGTTCTAAAAGAGCCATTATTATGAGTCTTAAAAGAGTATTTAGAATGAGTCTTAAAAGAGTATTATATATGAGTCTAAAAAGAGTCTTAATTTTTAGTATTAAATGAGGCATAAAACAGTCATTATTATGAATCATATTTTGAGGCCCACAACCTACGAAAATGTACTCATAAAAGAGTCTTTTTTGAGCGCATTAGGACGATAAACGCTCATTTATATGAGTCTTAAAAGACTCTTTAAATGCATCTGATAATTTTTGGACATACTTGTTCAAGTTCGAAAAGAAAACAACTTTAACAAAAAATATGCACCTCAAATGTTGGTATTCTTATAAGCATATCCTATATTATTTTAAAAATTACAAAACATTATTTGAATAAAATTTACAAAATTTAATCTTGTTAATTATGATATATTAATAAATAATTATTAATAATAATTATAGTAAAAAACGTATTATAACATAACTTGGTAAAGAATTTTAGAATTTCTTCAATATGGTTCAAAGTTCCTTATAGGGGAAATTACGCTCATAGGTTAGTTTTCATTTATATTATGTTTTAGACTTGCAGTTGCTGAAATATGAGAAGAACTGGAAGCTATCGATAGTGATTTGGAAGATATTGATGTTTATACTATTTCTCCCCTGGATGGAAACGATACAGACCAAGACTCGAATGCAAGTGATGACGAGCATGAAGGAAACCTCATTCAACTTGGTGGAAAATTCTCATCTAAGCTCAATCTGCTAAGAGTCTAACAGACTTGTGCCAACTTTCTTTTTTTTTTCTGAGGAAATACTTATTCACTTTGTTGAAAAAACTTATTTATATGCTCTTTAGAAAAATATTGATTTGAAAAGGACTATTGATGAAGTAGAACATCATCAGAACATAGGTATCTGCACATTTGTTACAAAAAGAGATGGTCGTACTAATATGTGCCCACTTCGTCCCAATTGGGTCCCATGGGCAGCGTTGAAGAGATGGATCAGTTGTTGACTGTTTATCGGTCGCGAATTAGGTAGCGTAAGTGGTGGTGCCCAATATTTGTTTATTTCTTGGATGCATAAGTTGTAAATAGATGGTTGCTCATGCGGAAACTTCAACCAAAAGATTCTAATTGTGCGAGCTTAT
Organism: Pherbina coryleti; assembly: GCA_943735915.1. Taxonomy (NCBI): domain Eukaryota; kingdom Metazoa; phylum Arthropoda; class Insecta; order Diptera; family Sciomyzidae; genus Pherbina; species Pherbina coryleti. The sequence continues at coordinate 24,333,590 of OX030952.1, forward strand.
TAAAATTTTGACACTATATAGCTACATCCTACCTGGAAACATTTGGAGTACCCTCTATGAGAGACATCAGCCGGACAAATATTAATACTTATGTACGATTTGATGGCAGGAATCAATCAGTGAAATACCCTAAAACCGATAAGCGATGTGAAAATTGTGATAAGAAGTCGAATTTTATTTGTATTAAATGCAATAAGGGCCTTCATCGGAAAAAATGCTTCAAAATCTTCCATTCGACAAATGCTGATAGTGCATAAGTTCCCTTATAAGGGACACCAATTAAAACTCAAGCTATTCTTTTTCTTTAAATAAAAATTTTAAAAAACATTTTAGTCGGTTATTTAATATCATAATAAAAAAAAAATAATTCAAAAAGCTGTTAGGAAGCCTCATTCACTAATGGGTTAATTTGGAATCCGTATTATGCAGTTGGTACATATTAATCACATTGAACGTGTACAAAAAAATCTCTACCCGTTATACTTTACGATCTTTAAACTAAAGTCAACCTTTTCCCTCATATAACACTGTGCGACAGTCCAAAATACCTGGGAGATAGTGCTGTTTTTCTTGTAGGTCTTGTCGAGTTAAAGAATTCTCTATGCTTCAAATTTGCCGGACACCCCCAAAATCTCAAAATGTTTTACCGAAAATGTTTATTTGGAAAAAAATCTCTTTTCATGAAAAGTTGAATAACTTTGTCAATTTCTGACCAATTTTTAAAAACTAAATTGCGTTAAAATTCCTAATAGATGTTTTCTATGAATCCGTACAGGACTAGTGTGGTCTCAATATAATTTAGTGTATACAAAAATTGTCAAAGTTGAAAAAAGTCAAAAAAATTAAAAAAAAAGTTGTATTTGCTGAGTTAATACACACAGATTTCTCAAGTTTTCCCGAACAATATATATATTGTTAGCAAGGTTCAAGTATCGTCTTTGAGGATCTGGTTAAATTTTTAAAATCGGTTGGCAATCAGGTAAGTTATAAGCCAATAAGTGGGCAAAGGTAGGCAAAATCGGTTTTTTGACCATAAGTCCAGATTTTGGGGGTGTCCGGCAAATTTGAAGTATAGAGAATTCTTTAACTCGACAAGACCTACCAGAAAAATAGCATTATCTCCCAGGTATTTCAACTTCGTTCCACTTTGTCGCACTGTGTAATGCTCGGTGTTTTCTTATAACCCTAAAATCGTTGCAAAGCAGAGGAACTATACTATCGCTAACGTTAATTTTTGATTTAATTAGGGACTGTCCACGTCTTTTAGAGATGATAGCTTTCAATATTCCTAGCAGAAGTCTGCGCTCATTTGATATATTTTATATTGGAATGTGTATGTAGAACTGTTCTAACCCATCTTTGAAGAAGAGAATCGCCCCATTTTATATGTGCGCTACATTTTCAATTAATTGTGTATTTTCAAAAACAGAAAAAAAAATTTAATGAACTTATATTTAATGAATTCAGAGTCTAAAAAACACGCACTAAGCCGTTTATATTAAAAAATCCTTAAAAAAATTGCATAACTTAAAAACCCAAGCCGCTGCTTTAGCTTAATAGAAAATTTAAATTAACGCTTAGCTACACTGTCGCTTGTTGAAACTTAAGCCCCAAACACAAACAAAAAAAAAATAAACAAAAAAAAAACTTCCAATGCTTTGGGCTGCAATTTGTAGATATTTGAATAACGGTTCCTGCTCTGAGGACGCGGCGTTTTACAAAAATCATTTTTGCATAACATTAAAATTAAACAAAATAAAATCAGCACGAAAATATATGCTAAAAACCTAAAAAACAAGTACTTTGCTATTATATAAATATATATATATATATATATATATATATATATATATAATATACATATAAAAAGCGCCTAAAAGCATATTTCAATTAAGCTATCACCTTGAATTATTCTCACAGAAATTGGGGGACAATAAATAAATAGCGTTGGTGACGAGCAACAACTGCCTTCTGGCGGCATTTTAATTTCTCTGTGTTTTATTTTTTTTATTTTATCCTGTGCTTTTTCTGTTTTTTTTTAATATTTGTTAGGTTTACTTTGTACACTATAAAGAAAAAAAATTGTATATTAAAAAAATAATAAAACCTAAAAATTTGCATTTAAATGAAGGCTCATCAAATTTGCATGCGCTGTTGTGGTGGGCTGTGTTTTTCCTTTTTCTTTTCCATACCAATTTTTTTTTTTTGAGTTGTTTTTTCTGGTTAGCCATGCTAAGTGTTGCCAACCGAAAATAAAATAAATTTGTATATGTAAATAAATGCGGGCAGCAGCAGCAGCAAAGCAAGTTGACAGTGCGGGTCAGTTGATGGGGTATATTTTTATTTGAATGTTTTACTTTTTAAATGATGTTCCATTGAAGACAAGAGTTTCATAATAAAAGGGAAAAAACAAAAAAAAAAATTTTTTTTTGAGAAAGTATAACATTGAAAGGGAAAAAGTGAGTATTTTTACAGGTGAAATTGAGGTCAATTTGCAATTTGTCAGGCAGAGCAATTTCTCATTTGTTTTTACTCAATATTGTAGGCCTTGGAATAATTTTCTTATCTTTGACAGTTAAACTGTCTGGTTGGTTGATGGAGAACCATCAAATTACAGCCATTTTGAAAAGGACAAAAAAACAAATATATATTTACCCACCAAGTCTGTCTGCATTCATTTTTAGGCAGAAAAAAAAAAACAAAATAAAAATAAAAATATCTCTCTTAATTTTTATGAGCTTTAACCACACCCTGTTCTGTTATTTTAGCAAAAGTGTTGGTGAGCATCAAATATTTAAATGACCGCAATCAACCCGAAAAGCAAGGCCAACAGGAAAAATGGCAAAGGTGTAGGAAAAATGGTTAAAACACCACACCTTGACACAATAATAAGCTCACAGGTGGGAGAGAGCATATAAAAAAGACTGGGCCAGTTGAGAAAACTCTTTTTGAAGCTTTAAATAGAATTGGTTTTTATCCACAAAAACTTTAAAGCTTTCCAAATTTCGTTTGTAGAAGATATAAGGATATTTTTAAGGAACAATTACTACAAATTAGATTCTTATGTCTATAGTACAATTATATTGATGATTCTCTCAAAACTAGGTTATAGCTGGATGTTTTTTTCTCAATGTGCATGAAGAAGAAATTTAAAATATAAATCGCCAAAAAAGTAATCAAAGATCTCAACAACAAACATTTGTAAGGTCTCATGGTGACTCAAGAGAGAGCCCTGCGATATTTGAAAAACCCTTACTTATAACATTTTAGATCCAAAAATACTATCTATCTATCTATCTCTAGTTGTCACTCCTACCTTGCACAATTGTATCATGCACACGACAATCAAATGATTCATATTTATTGTTGCTTGTCCAGCTAAAACAAAAATTAATTCTCTGCGAGAGATAAATTAACTTTGAGTACTTCATCGATTCAATCAAAGTTTCGCAAAGTGTCGCAAGAGTGAGAGCGAGTGCCCATAAATGTCAAATCGAAGTTGACATCTCATACAAAAACTGAAAACGAAAATTGATAACATGTTAAGCCGATGAAGTTGTTGTTGTTGCTTTTCATTGATTTTGACAACTGTGGGTACTGAGAAGAGAGACCGATTAGCCCCGATGCAACCTTATGAATTCAACCATGGTTTTGACCACGCTCTAAACAATAATCGTTCAGTTAAAGCGTTGCAAACTTTTACTCGGCTGCTGCTTAGTAGTAAGTTATTGATAAGAAGGTTCAACAAAAAAGTACTTTTATGAGTAGAAAAAGCATAAAAAAGCAGGCAAAACGATACTAGTCACAGACAGTAGGTAGCAAAAAAGCCTGCGTCGGAGGTTCAATCAAACAATACCGTTTGAGCAGACTTCATATACTTCAATACTCTCAGAGAGAGTACAAAAAACAAAAAAAAATCCGTTATTCTTCAATCATTTGATTGTATTGTGCATGATACAATTATACAAGGTAGGAGTGACAACTTGCTTTTTTCTCATCAGTACCTTACATCGACTGTCATTTGCCTGTATATTTTGTTTTCTATTTTCTTTTTTTCTTTTTTCGTTCTCTAATTTATACTATTCTTGACAGTTGGCGTAAGACGAAAGAACTGTCACTCCTACCTTGTATAATTGTATCATGGTATTGTGCAAGATACAAATATGCAAGGTAGGTGTGACAACTGTCTATTTTCTCACGAGTGTCTTGCACCGATTGTCTTTTGCCTGAATGTTTTACTCTCTATTTTCTATTTTCGTTCTGTAATTTATGCTATTATGCTTTGTGGCGTCCGTAGTGTAGTTGGTTATCAAACTGGTCATTTCAGACTCTGCTTGTAAGTCATAAAAACATGTACGTTTTCAATGCTTACCGCGTAAGCAGATTAATTTTTCAGCAAGCTAGCTGCTCTGAATTTGAAAGCCAAACATTCAACAAGTTTGAGGCAACATTGTTGATACCCATGATACCAGGTAGACTTATGTATATTGGAGAGCAGGGTGCGCGAGTTGTCAAAACCAGCTAATTATTTCGAGTTTTTCTAATTGCTGTTGTTGCTTTCTTCGTTTGACGTTTGTAGCTCATACAGCTTTGTTGTTGCAAAATTTCACATTTGAGCAGCCATTTTAAAATGAGCCTACCTTGTAATTGTATCATGGTCGATACGAACCCTGCACAAAATGCAAACTGTGCAAAAGAATGCGAAGTAGAGCATTTTTTGTTATTATCCGACGATCGTTTAACGAATCATTGTTTCGGTTTCATTTGTGTCTCTTCGTCACTCAGACTGTTTGTTTTGTTTTGTTTATAGTTTCGCTAGTAACCAGTGTTGCCAGATTGAGGTAAATTTCCCTAATTGAGGTAATTTTTGACTCATTTTTTGGGCAGAGGTAAAAAAGGTAATTTTTGTCCAAAAGTGGTAAATTTTGTGGAAATAATAATTTTTTTAGACTTGTTAATTTTTCGAGTTATTGGCAGTACTGTCACCTCACTGAACATACTCACAAGTATTTTAATATTTTTGTGAATCATCTTGTGTAACAAAAAAAATCTGGATTATCCATCTTTAGGTGCTGAATAAAGACCCTTTTTACATTGGTCAATAATTGAAAGCAATTTTTCGAGTCTGTAAGCTATTTGCGGCGAATTGGCGGACAAGAAAGGGGGAAAAAATTGACGGTATGTTTGTGTTGTATCGTCAACTTTTTGGGTTCAAAAGAGAACCAATGTAAAAGGGGTAAAAGCAACAAGTGAATTAAATTCAAAAAGATACAGTAGTTTCGACTATGTCGTAACACAAGACGTAGAATTAGTCAATTCGCTTTTGATGACATCTTTTTTAAAAAATATTTAGCAAAATATTTATTCCATACACCTGAGCATATGACCTTTAAAAGAGTGCCGGAGAGGGTTAATATGTATAACCGACCCCCATTACTTTTGCAAAAGGAACATTTTTGCCTTTGACACCTATTCCCTCCGACCACTCCTTAGGGAGGCTCCCTTACAAATTTTATGGTTTTTGCATATTTATTCCATACACCTGACCATATGACCTTTAAGAGAGTGCCGTAGAGGATTAATATATATGACCGACCCCCATTACTTTTGCAAAAGGAACATTTTTGCCTTCGACACCTATTCCCTCCGACCACTCCTTAGGGAGGCTCCCTTACAAATATTATGGTTTTTGTATATTTATTCCATTCACCTGAGCATATGAGCTTTAAGAGAGTGTCGGAAAGGGTTCATAGATATGACTGACCCCCATTATTTTTGCAAAAGGAACATTTTTGCCTTTGACACCTTATCCCTCCGACTACTCCTTAGGGGTGCTCCCATACAAATTTTATGGTTTTTGTTTATTTATTCCATACACCTGAGCATATGATCTTTAAGAGAGTGCCGGAGAGGGTTAACATGTATTACCGACCTCCATTATTTTTGCAAAAGGAACATTTTTGCCTTTGACACCTATTCCTTCCGACCACTCCTAAGGGGGGCTCCCATACAAATTTTATGGTTTTGTCGATAAAACCGGAAACTCTCGATAAATAGGTAGCAAGTTTAAGCAAACAAAAACATCAAATGTTGACTTTATATTTCATGTAATTGTGTGAAATTTATATAAGTTAGAGAGTTCTAATATGAATTTTTGTCGCATTGAGGATCAAGCAGACCAACAAGTGCTAACATCAACATTGTACGATCAGTACTTTAGGCCCACCAAAGGCTCAAAAAGTTATATAAATACCGACACCTGATCACTATCAACCACCCTACTTACCTCCGAGAATGACGTATTCTACGTAAAAAAAAATAGCGAAACAAAATAGCTGGCAAGTCCCGGTTTTTACACGTCAAGAGTTAACGGTTAGCTTATTGATGAGAGATAAATTTATTATGTATACTAACCAAAAAAAATTTTAACGGTTGTTAATCATTGAAAAAGTTTTTATTTTTTTTTTTTTTATTTTGGGAAAAGGTAAATTTTCTCTGAAAGTGGTACATTTTTTCCCAAATAGTGATAAATTTCAGTTCGTCTCTCTGGCAACACTGCTAGTAACAGCAAACGAAAAACAAAACAGACGCTCAATCGATCTTTCGTAGTTTGAATCGTTTTTGTTTCGTTAGCTTGAAAGATCGGAACGTAACAAAATAGAACGATTCGTTATTGTTTATTTTCGCTCTCTGCTATTCGCACAGATTTTTGTATGAACTTAATTGTTTATCTAATGGTTATATCTCACCCAAGAGAGTATCACAAGAAGTTGAAACCTCTCTGTGTTTTTTCTTTTGTTTTTTTTTTAAGTAATACGCTAAGAAAAATTACAAACACGTTTAAATATTATCATTTTCATTGGGCATGTAATGAAGCTATCATATCTTCAAAACTATTCGTATTACAAGAAAATGCTTCAGTACACTTTCAAATGCCCTAGGCTGCTATTGCTTGTGGTGCATGTCGTTTAATACTTTATTTAAGTAATTATGTTTTTTTTGCTCTGCATTTTCATGTACATTATTAATAGATGGGATTATTACTTTTCTTCAACCTTTTGACCTGAAAAATATTGTCATGTTTGAACATAATATTTTAACACCTCAATACCTTTTATTACCTTTCTTGACCTCCGAATATTGTCATGTTTGAACATAATATCTTAACGAAAAAAAAGATGAATTGGCTATTTCAGCCTTTAACCCTGCAGTAGTCGCGCGGATTACATATGTAATCCAGTCATGCAAAATTATGAATTTCACAATTGTCTGCAATCGATATTCATTGATTTTACGTACTATAAGAATTATGTTTATGTTGTTTTTTTAAATAAATATAATATAAAATAAAGTAATAATAAAAATTAAAACAAATAACTAAGTATTTTCAAATTGCCATCTCTTATTTTAAACTTTAAAAGACGGATTACATATGTAATCCTCGCGACCACTCTGGTCACATTTAGGTACGCGACTACTGCAGGGTTAAAAGGACTTTCACCGAGTTTCTTTTGATCAAATTGTGTTGTGCGTGTTATTAAATGTTTTATACACAAATTATCGAGAGCTGGACCTACTACTTCTATGTCGTTTTACTCCGAAGGGCTAATGTGTGCATGCTCTCAAGAAGCTGTACATTAAAGTGGGTCACCAAAAAAAATTTTAAAAGACCGTCCCTCATTTAAAAGCTTCTGTTAAGGGGGTTTTAGTACCATACAAATTTTCTTTGTTTTAGGTCTGGCCCAAAATCTGGTCCAAATGGTCTTTTTTGTTAACGTAATCAGTTTTTAAACCATTGTAAATAAAGTATGTCGTTGGATAGATCTCAAGAAATACAACAATTCTCCTAACTCAAGATTAAAAGAAAGGCTATCAGAAGTTTCAAATACTTTCGATAGAGAGCGCTTCAAGTAATAAAATATATATGACTCGATAATGATTGACTGGACCGATTTTAAAGAAATTTGGAATAAAAAACTGAACCAAATGAAACTGAACCGAAGACTAACATGGAGATGAACGAAGTCATTTCGAAGGCAAACGAAGATGAACCGAAAGCAAAATACCAAAAACGAAGCCAAACTTGACCGAAAATAAAATTAGCTGTAAGTTTTTTTTCTACGAATGAAATCAAAAAGTTTCGTAACAAAAGTTTAATGATTTTTTACGAACTTTTATTTTCTTAAAAAAAAAAAATAAGTTGGGTGGTTACTGAGGTAATAAGACGAAAAGTTGAAATATCTAGTCAAAGATGGAATCGCAGGTAAAAATGTTGGTCAGGCGAATTGTTGTCCTTATTGAGATCTATCCAATGACATACTTTTTTTACAATCGGTTAAAAACTGATGAAGCTATAAAAAAAAGCCCATTTGTGGTAGATTTTGGGTACACCTAAAAAAAAATTTGTATGCTACTAAAACTCTCTTAACATAAGCTTTCAAATGAGGGGCGGTCTTTTGAAATATTTTTTTTCTTTCCATATGGGGTGACCCACCTTATTGTACATGTCATTATTTACACTCTGATGTTTGCCTTTGTCTGCAGAGAAGTGACGGCCGATCAGAAAAATTAATTTGAATTGAAAAAATGTCAGTGCCAGCTGGGATTCGAACCTGGTCTCGAATTGGCATCGAGTGATTCACATATTCCTTAACACACTCGGCCATGGCTGCCATAATATCTTAACAAATTCTGAAAAATTCAGGAGAATAATCAACATAAACCATTTTTTAGAACATTTCTCAACAAATTTTAACATAATATGTGAAAGAGAAAACTTTTCATATTCCTTTTTAACATAATTCTTCTTGCACTTATATTTTTTCTACTTCTTACTGTATTCATATCGCTTGTCATGGTCAATAATAAATTATTTATTAACCCATTTTTGGCGTTGATTTGGGCAGCTATCTGGATTTATCCATTCTCATTGAATCGTTTCAATACGATGACTTTGAGAGTGGGAAAAATTCCTCAGTATAGGAATCTAGCTTCAAAGCTTTTATTCTGCATATAAGTTCTATAAATACTTAGGGTCACAACTTTGACTTTTATCACGCTCCAAGCTACAGATGGTTATGGTTATGGAGATGTACTGATTGAACTTACTTAGCTTCAAAAATAACTCAGTTTTGTCTTATGTTGACTTGAGTGGATCTTGCTTTTGGGAGCAGAATTTTTCAGCAAATAGTTAAACAGTTTCTCTTCATATTTTATATTCTTTTCTTGATTCTATGAGATCGAGATTTTGCCTGGTATTGGTATTAATTTCGCATCAACATAACATGTTCAAAAGCTTTTTAAGATTAAAGTTCTCTATGCTCCAACTTCGACATAAATTTATTAATAGTATATTTCTATTAAAATAAACTTTATTGCTATTAGTTTCAACGATTTTTAGAACTGTTCTGCCAAACTTGTCGGAAAGTTTTGAGGCATAACTCAATGTTTGCCTGTGACAAAGGCGTCTAAAAATACGTTGTTTTGTGATATTCTGCCTATTAAATGTCGCCTTCTATATGATGAATACTTAATTTAAATAGACCATAAACATTTGGAATAAATTTCTTGTAGCCTATTTCTAGAACTAAGCAAAATTCTATACCTACTATAAATACTACAAACAAAAACAATATTCATCTAATTGAGCGGCTTTATTAACTATTACAGACGCCTAAAAGCTCTGAATGAAACTTTCATTTTCAGCTTGTCAGCAAGTTGTGCAAACTTCACTTTAGTGGCAACACTTAATTTAATTGTTGTATTATTTTATTTTTCTTTTACTACTTAAAGTTGTTGTTGTTGTTGTTGTTTTTGTTAGTTTGCAACAACAGTTTCTCTGTTATGAGCAATTTACTTTATAGAGCTCTAAGGTATAATTTTCTGAGTCAACATTTATTATTTATATTTGGGATGAAGCGGTGTTGTTGTTGTTGTTGTTGCTGCTGTATGAGTTGTAAATTTAATAATGACGTCATTACTGGGTTTTTTCGTTTTGTGTGGATTAACTTTTTTAATACTTACTAATTAGTTAAGTTTAATTTATGGGCATTTTTGAAGAAGTGCAAGACTTACCTGCAATGAAAGAGAGAGAAAATTATTTTATTAGTATTTAAAAATTACAGTTATAATTCATATTAACATTAACATTAAATATATTAATGTTTGTAATGAAAAAAGACATTGAAATTTATAAAGATTTATAAAAATGTTTTAACAAAAAAAGACACTAAAATCTGCAGTTTTAAAAACTTCGCTTCAAAAGACAACAATTTGACAATAAGCTGACATGTTGTCAATGTTATCGATCATGTTTTATTGAAACTGTGCAAACTCTATAAACTGTTCCATATAAACAAATTCATTTTCATCATACACAAGAAGACGCCTTAAAGTATGCTCGGATATTTTAAAAGTCTCTTGCTAACACACTCAATCTTACTGTCTGCGCCAGTTTAACGACTTGTTTGTCCTTTTAAAAGTCATTTCAATTTTGTAGTTTTTGTTTTTGTTTTTGTCTTTATTTTTGTGCCGTTTTAAACCAAACGACGACACTGCAGCAGAAGAAGCGTCCTGTCACGTCACGACATGTTTACCACTTTGTTTCATGCCTTCGCTTCATTTCATTTCATTTCATTTCCTTGCTTCGTGTTCTCTTTAGTTTCTACTGCTTGCTTTTACTTTTATTAGTGTCATATATTTAGTTGTTTTTTTTCCCTCTATTTTTTATTCCTCATTTTTATATAGTTCAAAGGACATTTGAATGATTGAATGAATTTTTTTTTTGTGACCCCACGTAGTATGTTAGAACTAGTGTTACGCCTGTTCTAGCCGACTGACTGTCTCTCTCTCAGCGAGTTGATCAAATTACATTTTGCTAGATACTCGACACGATGATGACGAATAAAAATCAATATTTATTAGATTATTTAGCTGAAAATGTTGTGTGATTTATCGATGTGAAATAGTGTGGGAGTATGTGTGTGTGTGTTTATGTAAGTAACTTGGGGAAAATGTGAAAAATTGATGAAATTGTCGAACAAGAAGAAAAAACAAAAAATTTACTATTTGGAATTTATAAAATTTGAAGGGAGCATAATATTAATGGAACTGTTCATAAGTGAGTGAACATACTTTATGGCACACATAAATATTTAAGCAATTGTTAAATCTTCACTCGCATTTCTAAGTTAAACACATAAAATATTTAGCAATTTAACTTGATGTATACTTTTAAGATATTTTTGGGATAAGTTTTCTCTTAGGCTCTTCTTTTAAAATTTTATTTTAATCATAAAATTAAAATGAAAAATCGGGACGAATCAGGTGAACACGGCAGATGATTGAATCCACACACTTGATTGGCAATGAGAAACCAACTTTCTGGATCACGATATTCGGGTCGTCGCATTCTGTACCTCAAACGCTACAAAACTCTACAAAAATATGCGGCAGTAATTGTTTGACTCCAGCATCATGTTTCAACAACATTCCATATTTGAATTTTAACATCAAATCAATAGGTGTTGTCGTAAAATAATTATTATAACTGTTAAATAGCAACCAACTTCATAACATATTGATAGATAGTAGAGAAACAAATTCAACCATTAAAAACCATGTTCGAATGCATAGAGAGCGCTCTTAGTTGTTGAGATATGGTTTGTGTCTGAGATTTAAACACATACATTCTGAGTTCACCTGAAACTATGCAGTGATTTGTTTATGTAATAAAATTGATTATTTAATTTTGCTCTTGAACAGCTGAATAAGAAGAAAAAGAAGAAGAAGAAGAAGAAGAAGAAGAAGAAGAAGAAAAAGAAGAAGAAGAAGAAGAAGAAGAAGAAGAAGAAGAAGAAGAATTTTGATTTTTTGGATATTTTTTGACTATTTTGATATTTTTTTAAAATCAATAAGAGTATGGAGAGGGACTGCACCGAATATCCAGGGTGGGCGTGGCACATTCCATACAACCCAAATTTGCGATATAGAATATCTTTAGAGTTATAGGTCTCACAACCTCGGAAATCGGTATTCGATCTCAAATCATGCGTACCCTTCCGTAAGAAGAAGAAGAAGAAGAAGAAGAAGAAGAAGAAGAAGAAGAAAAAGAAGAAGAAGAAGAAAAAGAAGAAGAATAACAAAAAGAACAAAAAAAAGAATAACAAGAAGAACAAGAAAAAGAAGAACAAGAAAAAGAAAAAGAAAAAGAAAAAGAAAAAGAAAAAGAAAAAGAAAAAGAAAAAGAAAAACAAAAAGAAAAAGAAAAAGAATACGAAAAAGAAAATATCAAGTTCTGCTTTGGTTCAATGGAAAAGTGGTTGCAAATTGTGACGTTTCAAGGGGCCACCTATTTTCAAAATCATATTTTAATGAGCTAATATTTTAGTAGATTTCTTTTATTAGAACATTTGAAAAATGTCTCAAAACGTAATCTATACATAAATAGGCGTAGGCAGAACAGTTAAGAACCATTTTCTCCCGTGTTTCTCAAGCGATTTTGATATTTTTTTTAAATCAATAAGAGTATGGAGAAGGACTGCACCGAATATCTAGGGTGGGCGTGGCACATTCCATACAACCCAAATTTGCGATATAAAATAGCTTTAGAGTAATAGGTCACAAAGCTTCGGAAATTGGTATTTGACCTCAAATCATACGTACCCTTTCACTGATTACATTTTATGGTCGTTGAAAGAGGGGCGTGGCACTTTTCAGTAGTCCAAATTTTCGGTATAACTTTCGAAATATAAGTCACAAATCAATGAAACTCGGTAGAAACTTCCTATTTAGTAGTGTTCTTCGACTGGAAATTTAACGAGCATTATACAAGGATGTGTGGCAACACCGCTACAATTAAAATTTTATATATCGAATTGCTTGGGAAGCAATTGCCGCATAACAATGAAACTCAATATGGAGATCCGACTCGGTGATATTCTTCTACTAGAAAGTAGAATATGGGAAGTGGGGTACTGGGATGGGCATTAGACAAAGGGGTGTGGCTCTGTGCATATAAGCAACAATCAAATAGCTTTGAAAGTAAGTCACAGAACATGGAAACATAGAATAGAGAAAATCACTATTTTGTGATTTTCTGCTAGCAAACTCACGTTTTCGCACGAGTGAAGAAAAAAAAAATGTTTTCAATAAAAAACCAAAAAAAAAAACATGAATTTTTAAATGGTCGAATTTGGACTAAAAGCGATACTAGTTCAGATAAATATTTTTGTAATATTAAAATTTGTGGTGAATCATATTGAGAACTTTAACCATAACCATAACCATAATTATAACCTTAGCCATAACCATAACCTTAACCATAACCATAACCATAAACATAACCATAACCATAACTATAACCATAACCATAACCATAACCACAACCAGAACCATAACCATAACCATAACCATAACCATAACCATAACGATAACCATAACCATAACCATAACCATAACCATAACCATAACCATAACCATAACCATAACCATAACCATAACCATAACCATAACCATAACCATAACCATAACCATAACCATAACCATAACCATAACCATAACCATAACCATAACCATAACCATGACCATAACCATAACCATAACCATAACTATAACTTTTAACATAACCACAACCGTAAATATAACCACAAGGATAACCATAACCATAACCCTAACCATAACCATAACCATTACCATAACCATAACCATAACCATAACCATAACCATAAACATAACCATAACCATAACCATAACCATAACCATAACCATAACCATAACCATAACCATAACTATAACCGTGACTATAAACATAACCATAACCATAACCATAACCATAACCATAGCCATAACCAAAACGATAACCATAACTTTTAACATAACCACAACCGTAAATATAACCACAAGCATAACTATAACCATAACCCTAACCATAACCATAACCATTACCATAACCATAACCATAACCATAAACATAACCATAACCATAAGCATAACCATAACCATAACCATAACCATGAAGCAATATGTAATGCTAAATCAAGACGTGAAATTTAGTTTTTACCATGCTTACAAATTCTTCAGGGTTGCTTACTTTCGACGGGTGTAAAAACAGATGATGCATGTTAGTATGAGTAGATTGAGAGAAAAAATTATTCGTGTTTAATTCTTCAATACAGTGATTGAAAAATCATTGATTTTTGACTCACTAACTTGTTATAGTTCTAAGCTCAAAAAATTTTATATCGTCCCACTTTTGAGAGCTTTTAAAATACATTTAATTTTTTTTTAATTAATTCACGCTGTTAAATCCTTTGTTTTGAAAGTATTTTCTTGCTGTTCAAAAGAATAGCAAAATTCAACAGAAAAAAGAAAAGTCGATAACTTTTAAGTCCCTATAAATTACGGCAAGCAATATCTTCGAAAAAAATTAATACTTTGTCAACTAGTTAAACTGTCATTAAACGCTTTAAAAGTCGTATCGAAAGAAGTGAAGGTAGCAGCATGCTTTTAGGCGCTTAACAATGAATAAAAGTTGGCAAGACAGTGTCGCGTAGATTTACGTACAATTGATGTTGCTGCACTTCTTGCTTTGTAAGCGAAATCAACTTTTTCGTAAACAAGAAGGGAAACTTTATTTTTGCATTGTTGGGTTTTTTTCCCCCTGGTGTTGCTGGGATGGCGCGAGCTCGGCTTAAGATGCCATCGGAAGTTTTTGAAACCAACAAAATAAGTATTTGCAACAACAATGAAGGCAAACACTTAAGTCAACGGTGTTTGGAGGTTGTTATTGTTGTTGTGGTGGCAAGGTATTCATAGTTTTATGTGATGTAACTCATGTACACCTGCAAAACTAGGCTACAGTATTGCAAGCTGTCGGCAAAGTCGATGAAGTTTTAGGCATTTCTTTGAAATATTGATTTTATTTCACGGGCTGTTTAATTTAATTAAATGTTCGATGGTAGAAAATGCATTTTTTAAGATAAATTATATCAAGATTTGGGAACTGATTACAAAAAAGTTGGATTTTCGAAGTGGAACTTAGTATGGCTCGGGTGTAAGTTCAGAAAAAATTTCAGAAATTTATTACAATTGGTCGATCTGTCGAAAATTGTTTTAAATAGGGACACACCCACACATAAAAACGTAACCATTATATATGTTAATCTAAATAGAATTTACAAAATGTACCCTCAAATTATCGTTAAATAGATAGTGTAGCATATCTGTGAATATAGAATGTTAACGGATATCTGTCGAAAATTTTTTAAATAGAGGAGGGATAATATATATAGAGCTTACAAATGTTACCCTCAAATAAATAGTCACCGGAAATGATACTCAAAAGAGCTATAAAAGTAATTCTATCTTAAATAAAATAACGACACTTAACTATCTACTTTACTAAGAATACACGCCCACTTAAGCAAAAGTGAGTATGGAACAACATAATATTTGTTTCATACACACTTATTAAAAGGTATTTCGTAATTGTGCTGAAAGTCTTCGGGCAAAGGGTATTAACGCCCAGAAGTGATCGACATTTATTAAAGACTTATCAAGATCAAGATATTGGCTTCCAAAACGAACCGGAAGTAAGCATTAAACAAGCTACTGACAGAACTATATCAACACTAAGTTGATTAAAATAAGAATATGTGGTTATGAGTTCTCGCCATGGGTATGACACGCTTAGCCAGTAAAAAATTTTGTTTGATTGTATAGGAAACGACATAGTTTAGGATTTCTTTGAGCTGTTCAAGGAAAATTTTGTCAGATTTCAAGTATTATTGGGTTCAATTTCAAGCCTTTTACTAACCTCAAAAAACTTCTCACGAAAAAAATCCAATGGACCTTTTGAACCCTTGAAAGGATTTTGGCCGTGTTTTTAATGATCAAATCGTATTGAGCGTGTTATTTAATGTTTGTACACATATAACACTGTTCAACAGGAAGAAAATATCAAGGTTCTGACAACGGATGCTGATGGAGGGGACAAAAAAAAAAAATATACGTCTAGTTATTTATACGTAGAGAACTTATAGAGGGGATATACGTTTCCCTCTTTTTTAACATTCTTATAGTGAATCGGCATAGGAAATCATGTTATCCTTACATTTTGTGTACAGGACGTGGTCTGGGGATTTATGTTAAGTAATACGAGAAATATTTTTGTGGAACATTTCAACCCCGTAACTTCTCAATTTAGGGGTCTTTTTGGCCCTTGTATGACAAAAGGCAAAAAAGACCTATAAGAAAGGGATATAACGGGTTAAAATATTCCACAAAAAAATTTGTCATAAAATTCTATTACAAGTCTTTCAATACATTAAAGCTGAAAATTTAATAAACGCCAGAAATAAGTTAAAACTTAAAATGTGTTTAAGGGTTAATTTCGTACTTATTCAAAATTGATGCCAAAATGTCGCACAAAACTGGGTTTAGGGGGTAACTTTCTATGAAAATAATGTTTTACTCATTTGGCGCACATACTTAGGAATAGTAATGAACCTTATCAGATGCTCTTTGGATGATAAGATCCATTAGGATCAAGCAAAAAACTATGAGAAGCAAAATGTTATGCTTACATCTTAGGTATAGGATGTGTTCTGAGGATTTATGTAAAATACTATATACGAGGAATATTTTTGTGGAACATTTCAACCTCTTTAATTCTCAATTTATGGGTCTTTTTTGACCCTTGGTTAATGGCATTTCAGAAAAAATAATTTATATAAAAAAACTTTCTGTGTCACCTGGGATTCAAACCACGGAACTCTCGGCTTGTAAAATTAGCATCGACAACTTATCACAACCAATCAAATAAAAGCAGATGGTAATGTATTGAAGTGGAATGATGGTTACGTTATTATGGTTGTATAATAATCAAAAGTATGGTTAACCCAAATAGACCGGTCGCATCCATATGGTAACGCAACATAAAGTTACAATTAAAGCACCGTAGCAATCGGGCTATTTAAAACTATAACGGGAAAACTTTTTTTTTGCAACATACACACATACATATATTTTCTATTTTGCAACAAGTCAGTTGCGTGTTGCGAGAAGTTCTATTTGGGAAGTAAAAACCTTTTCATCCATTTAAAAACCTTCTCGAGGTTTTTAGACTATTCTCGGTCTATTCGGGTTAAATGGATGTTCTATATGATAGGTATATAATGATGGGTATAATACGATAGACATGTTGGGTATGGTACGAGTATGATGGGAGTGGTATGATAAGTCAAGTGAAATGTGATGGGTATGGTATGATGGGCATGGTATGATGGGTGTGATATGGAAGGAATGGTATGATATGTATGGCATGATGGGAGGTGATGGATTGATGATGGCTATGGTATGATGGTTGTAGTATGATTGGAAAGGACTGTAGGTATGTTGTAATACGTATGTTATGATGGGTATGATATGATTGTTATAGTATGATTAGTTTTATATAATTAGTATCCTATGATGGGTAAGGCATGATTGGTATAGTGTTATGGCTATGGTACATTCGGCGTGATAGGTATGACGTGATGCGTGTGGTATGATAGGTGTAGTATGATGTATCGTTTGTGGTGTAATGGGTTGCAATGGAAGGTATGGTATGATACGTATGGTATGATGATAGGTATAGTATGATACAAACGATATGAAGGCTATGATGGTATGATTTGAATGGATTATGGGTATGTTATAAAGGGTGTGGCATGATAAGTATGGTTGAAGTTAGGAATAGTGTAATGGGAAGGTTATGATGGGTATTTCGCAAGGACGGAGGCCATTCGGCAGCAGAAATAAAATCTGGAAAATTAGCACGACACCAGCTTTGAACAATTTTTGGTTTAGTGGGCTGAAGCCCATACATTTCGCATACATTCTCCCTCCATACATTTGCTTGGTAAGAGGCAACAAATGATTTTTTTTTCAACATGCTCCTAGTAGTGCTGGGAATGGGTTTAACGACATTTTCTCTGAAAAGATGAGGTAATTTTACTTTTACAGACACATAACCCCAACCATGGCGGATATAATGTTTGGAACTCTCTGAATAGATGTTTTTTTTTTAGTAATGCCTTCAATACTTGCTGCTTATATTCTATTATTTTGCGGGTTGTGGCTAAATTGAAGCAGAAAAAGTTTTTCATCGGAAAAAATCACACAGCAACCTGCGGGTCTGTTAAGGATTGCCGTACTTCTTTTCTTTCGCATCATGCACTGACGTTCCGTAAGGACATAACATACATCTTCTTTTTTTTCTTATAGGCCTTGAGTTTTAGGTCACTTTTAATGTCATAACGGATCGTATTCTGGCTGACATTCAGCTCCCATACAATTTCTTTCCCGGAAAGGGCTGAATTCATCCGAATTCTTTCCATAACTTTCTTAATCAAGAGTGGCATCCTCACTGTTCGTTTTTCACCTGCATTAGGCCCTTTGTGAAAGCTGTTAGTTTATCTGTGATGGGCCAAAGTTCGCTGCACGAATCGCCTCTTGATTTTTAAGTTCTGTCAAGTGCGTGTTGGGTTCAACTTTATTGTGCAAAAATTACTGACAAATCTTTTTGAATAATTCATGAAATAAGCTTACAATGAATGTCAGAGTTGCCAGAAAGTATCAAAAATATTTTGGTGCTGTTAGTTTTAAAATAATCGTTATTTTGGTAGGTAAGCCAGTTGCTCCCGTTCACGGTGTATAGTGTTATGGGTATAATACGAAGCGTATGGTATGATAGGTATGGTGCGATGTTTGTGATATGGTAAGTGCAGTTTAATTTGTGTAGTAATATCTGAAGAGTGTCATGGGTACGGTATTGTGGATGCTTCATAAAGTATATGGTGTGATAAGTTTGTTATGGTTGTTATCGTTGGACGCATATAGTAAGATAAGTTTAGTACTTGATGGGTACTTAATGTTGTTATTATTAAGTTACATAACATTTTTTTTTACTCTTTTATCCGGTAAAAATAGATTGAGTATCGTTTAACCTTCAAAATGAGGTTTATAAGATGCCAAACTCGATATAATTATTATTATTATTATTATTGTTGGAATATGCACTGCGACCTTAAGAACTATTGTGCCCCTTCTTGGAGTACAATCTCTGAGATAAATACTGGTATATGTCCTACATATCTTGATTTAAATGAGTTATCTGGTATTTTGTGGTAACTCAGATATATCTGTTGCTTTTGAGCAAGTGCATTACACTGTCCTACGACGTGCATCTCAGATTCTTCGTCCTCCATGCAAAACCTACATGTGTCATCACTAAGAATTCCCAATTTTGTAAGGTTTGTAAGGATAGTTCAACCTATTCTTAGATTCTTAGATCATTCTTTGTTAGCTTCATGCATTCTTGGAATCTCTTTAGGTCGTATGCTCCTAAGAGAAGTAAGCTGGTAAGTTCCTCCAGTATTTGTCTTTTTGTTTTTCTTCCTCTTTCTTTATTAAAAGAGGGAGTAGTCCTTTGCCACAGAATGGTTCTAGATCATCAAGGGGCGTTAATGCTTCTTTCTTTGCCAATTTATCGAAAATTTCGTTTCCTCCTATACCTTTGTGTCCCATAGGATCCAAACGCGGTTTTATAGCCCAAGCATGTTAAGTTTGTCAAGACCCTTTATCATCAGTTTTAAGGTTAACTGATGAGATTTTAGTGCCTTGATCGCTTGACTGTCGCAGAGGATAGCTATGTTTTGGTTCCGGTATTTGCGCTTCAGGTTCAAATGTACGCACTTGTCTATTACGTATATTTCCGCTTGGAATATGTGACTATTTTTGCCCATGGCACAAAGTATTTGATCCCTGGCCCGTAGAGTCCTGCTCCGGTCCCTTCTTCGGTTAGAGAGCAGTCAGTATACCATGTAATCATCATATACTGGTTTATCTTATAGGTTTCTGATAAACCTTCCCATTTTTTTTTTGCTACATAGTTCAGTTTGAAATCTTTTAAAACTCTATATTACCCCTCAAGGAAAAATTGGAAGACTTCCATATGGAAGTGATGGGGAAAAATTCCTCATCGTATCGTTTAAAAACTTTCAGGTTGTTTCAAATTGATATAGTTTCCAAACTGCTTTCTTAAGAATGTATGTGGAAGCAGTAGCATTAGAAGTGATGGGGAAACATTCCTTATCGTTTCTTTTAGAAACTTATGGGACGTGTTAAATTGATATTGTTTCCAAACCGCTTCTTAAGTAATGTATGTATGTGAAACTTTTGCTTGGTTTGGGGCAATTTCAATTTAAATTTATCCAATAATAAAATCTCTAATATTAAGGCAACCTCAGTAGTCGAGTAGGTAGAGTGTTGTATTGCCACCCGAGAGGTCACGGCTTCGAATCCCTGCGAGGCTAAACATTTTTAGTTGTTATTTATTTGTTGTTGTTTCCGCATTAATTTTTAAGACAATGAGGAGGAATGTTTCCACATTCATTTTGAACACAGCAGAGAGGAATGTTTCCTCTAATGGGGTGCCTAACAGAAAGGAATGCTTATAAACGGGAATATTTCCATTTTCCCCAGGGATAAAGATATACATTTGAAGGGGTTAAAATTTCAATTCTGCTGTGCGTAGTGTTCACACGCACATATTTTTCAACATAAGCCGCATAAAGAGAAAAAACGTATTGTCTTCATTTTTTTCAGCTCCCCAAAGTATGCTTTAATTTTTTCGATGAACATTAATAGAAGATTATTTTTTATAAATATTTGTTGCCTACTTTGCTTTTTGTTTCATCAAAAGTTTTTCATCAACTTTAGTCGTTCTTTAAGTTCTTCATTACAAAAGCTTTCAATTAATTATGCAATCTTACGGTACATGCCCTTTTAATGCACTTACGCGGCCAATTCTATGGTTCGCAAATTTTTTTTATTTTGTTTTTTGTTCTCTTCCTTCTGTTGTTGTCTCTATTGCTGCGGATAAACTTGGTATGGCAGCATTTCAGCATTTATTGCTTTACCGTTAAACTTTGGCAATCGTTGACGCTGCAAGTGCGTCTGTTCATACTTAGCCGTATCGTTGCCACCTTTTTATCATTTACTGTGCGCCGCCTTTACACTTCAATGCAATTGCAAATTGCAACCAAGAGGCACTTGAGCAACACTTCCTTCCGCTGGCCGCTGTTGTGCAAAGTTACCAGCTTGAATAACAGCAAAAACAACAAGAGCGGCAACAACGACATGAGTGCAAACAACAGCAGCCGCCAACAACAACAACAACAACAACGACAATGCAAACTTTTTCATTAATAACGATTTTCCATTAACTATCGATTGATTTTGCAGCACCAACGCGTTCGTTCGTTCGTTCGCATGCGTTGCACACTGCTCCGCTCCGTTCGCGCTCCACAGCATTTACGCCAACAGCACTTGAGTGCTGCCACTTGGAGCAAACAATAACATTGTTTGCAATATTGCCGGCAATTCCCCAAATACCCGGCCTAGCCTTACCGCCGACACCCGCAACAACGTCACAGCCACACCTACATAATTCTAGCCCTTAACCGGCAACACTGGCGAAAAAGTTGTTCACAAAAAAAGTATAGTAGTAGTTGGTATGGGTGGAAAACGGAAAAACTCATTGAAAACTTTTCTTTCACGGTTCACTTAATTTTTTCTTATTGTTGTTGTTGTTGTAGTTGTTGTTGTTAATGTTGCTGTTGAACGCTTTCTATCATTTTATGTTTGTTGTAGTTTTGCACGTTGTTTTTGTTGCTGTTGTTGTTGTTGTCGGTTCGCGTTTCACCGCAGACACACTAAGGTGTATCGTAATGTTGCCAACTTCTCGCCGTAAATGCGTCGTTTTCATTATGCAGCGCCCTTGCAATGCCGCTATCTCCGCTGCCGCCGCCGCCGCCACAAAGTCGGCAACAATATTCGAATTACACTCCAAGGAGCAAGTTTTTGCTTTTAACACAAAAAAGTATGCAATACTTTTATGTCTATAATAATTCTTTTTTGAGCTGTATTCCCTAGTATTGTTCGGCATTTTCTGCGATTTTTGCTGATGCTGCCCGCTTTCGTTTTTGTTTTTTTTTTCACTTTTTTTTACGCCTTTTTTCTATTGCTTCCTTTTCATAAATTATGGCAGCAAAGGTTTAACGGCTACAAAGTAGTGCCAAAGTTTTGTTTTTTTTTAAGTGTACTTCAGCTGAGTTTGCTCTTGGTTCTATTTTTTTGGATGTTAGTAATTTTCACCTAACAATAGGCTATAAATTTAACGGTCAGCAGAGATTATATTCTGATTATTTAGTGTTGCCACATTTTAGGCGTTGCTATGAATGTTGCAGCTGTTGAGTGTAGGTAAAAGTTTTGATTGTTGGCTAGATTTGTGGAAATGCGATGCCAGGAGTGTATTGTATTGCATATTTTTTGGATCACAACAAAGAGTGCATTTGTTTTTTGTTGACTATGTTGACTAAAGAGCTGAAATATATTCTTTTTTAAGCTCTTTGAAAAAAAAAATTGTATTTATTTGGTTTTTTTTTAGACTCACCGCTTCATTCTGTTTCACGAAAAAGCACACTAACGATAAGCAAGACACGAGATGTAATCGGCTTTTGTCTTGAAGAAATTAGTATTGATCGTTTCTTTTCCGTAGTTCGTGCCTTTCTTCGTGATACAGTATGCTGGGGTAAACCAAAGTTACGGGGATGCCCCTTTAATATGGAACCATTGTGTTGATTTGGAAGAAAGTTTAGATGGAGGGTGAAAAAATTGACTAGTTAAGTCAGTGAAGATTTATTTTAAATTTGTACAGTTCGAAATTATTGGAGAGCACAATCCTGTGTAAATTATTTCAGAATTTCTCTAAGAAACCGTAGTCGCATTTTCTCTGCAATGCTTTTTCTCTTGGTTGTCAAGCCAATGGCATAGCGAAGGACTTAGAGAGTGGATCTAGAAAATGCATTAATTTCCTTGAGGTGGCTAGACAAAAAGTGAACATAGAAAGATTGTTATAAGGAACAAAAACTAAAAGTTTAATTATTATTTTTAGATTTTTTTTTTATTGCTCAACAATAAAAATCATCTTACGATTTTTTTAGAATTGTTCCATTGTTCAGAAATAAAAGTTTTTCTCAATTTTTTATTTTACGCTAAAAAATAAAAATCGTTTCTCCAGTTTTATTTCTTTTTTTCCCTCAAACATAACACACAGCTTTGTTGCTGCCACATGTCAATTTTTATTCCCTACACTTTTTTTTTAACTTTTCTATGGATATTTATTGAATATTCTTAATCTAAGAACTCACAATAAGTGTATGAATCTTAAAAACTAAAGCACTAAATCCTCATTTTATTTTTTGAGATATTATGGATAAGTGGTCCTCATTTTCACAGGGCAGGAAGATCGTTTCTTCGAAGACGCGATATTTGGGCTGTATTTATCAAAAATCTAGCCAGAGTGTTTGGATGAATTTGTAGTTTTTCCTGGTAACATATGTTCATACTGGCTTCAAAACGCTCTTATACAGGAGAACTTCGTTTTCATGGCTCAGTGCAGAACGGTGGTTAATAAGCTATTCGTAGACTATTCGCTTTGAGCTTAAGATGAGTTTTCTTAGCCTCAATGTGTTTTCGCCACGTTAATCGTCGGTCAAGGTGAATGCCGAGATATGTGACTTCATTGGTTTGCGGAATAGTGTTATTATTGAGAAGAACTGTGGGGCATGTTCCCGAGCGAATAGTAAATATAACATGTTTGGATTTCTGCTCATTTACTTTAATACGTCATTTCGACAAGCATGATTCTACAAGTTTTAAATGATCTTCTTGTTCTCTTGAAGCCTTTATCTGGCATTTGTTGCAGCTAAGAATTGCAGTATCATCCTCAAATATTGATGTTGTCTATGGGAATTTCCGAGGTATATATAACATAAAGTGTTGGTCAGAGCACACTTCCATGGGGGACACTCACTTCTATTTAATAGTCATTCGTCAAAAATTTCTTGAATTTAACTTTAAACAAACGATTTGTTAGGTATGATTCTAAGATTTTATGGGAATTAGAAGGAACTAAACACTTTATTTCATATATAAGACCCTCGTGCCATACTTTGTCAAATTCCTGGGCAACATCGAGAAATATAGCAGAGCATTAATTTCGGAACTCAAATGCCTTTTTAATATCATTTGTTATACGGTTCACTTGTTCAATGGTTCCATGTTGCTTGCGGAATCCAAATTGATGGGAGGGTATAATGTTAGTGTTGTTAAGATGATCCGAAAGTTTTAGAAGCAGTAATTTCTTGAACAGCTTTGACAGGCACGGAAGCAAGCTTATAGGTCTATATGAAGATGGTAAGGTTTTGTCTTTTCCAGGTTTTGGAATCATTATTTTGAGTGATTTCTTCCAAACCGATGGAAAGTCTCCAAATCTTAGGATCACATTAAATAATTGTGTAAGAAACACAACAGCTATACTAGGCAGTTCTCTGATCATTTTAGGAGTAATAAGATCATGACCAGGACTCTTCTTTGGGTTAAGTTCCTTAGATATGATATTATTTACCTCACCCCTTCTAAAAATAATTGGTGGAATTTCTTCGTTGGGATTATTTATTATAGCTGGGAACTCAAATCGAGTAGTAGATGGATTTGGTTTGAAGGCAAGGCTCAAGTGACTAGCAAATATGTTCGCTTTTTCATCTTCACTTTGCGCCCAACTGCCATCAGAGGCTCTGATTGGCATTTCACTTTCTATCGGAAGTGAAATATTTTTGTGTTGGCCTTCCACAAAGAGTATTTTGTTGTGCGCGTTGGAGAGAGTTTTTCTTCGCCTGAACAGGGGGGGCTTTAAAGGATGGCCGGAGAGGGTTTATATGTGTGACCGACCCCCATTACTTTTGCAAAAGGAGCATTTTTTCTTTGGGGGGATATTCCTTCCGACCACTCCTTATGGGGGCTCCCATACAAATTTTATGATTTTTGCGTATTTATTCCCTACACCTGAACAAGGGAGCTTTCAAGGAGGGCTTGAAGGGGTTAATATGTATCATAAAACCATGTGATATGTAGAATTTTGTATCAGGAATATAAAGATATAAGAAAAATAAATGCAATACAGAAATATACTCTGTGTACTCATTTGTTACTCTCAAAAGTTACTTTTTGAAAAATACTTTAAAATGTTGTACATTACAACTCTGTTACTTAGCAGCAGTCAGTGTTTGTCTTTTTGCTTTAGGTTGATGTTTTCAATAGGAATATCAAAGACATGATCCATATAGTTCGAATTATTATGGCAATATTATAATTTTTCGTATATGAACCATGCAGTTGAAAAGCTACGGTGTCCATACCTGAGATCTGCAATGATTTCTAATGAAATGATTATAGTTAAGTCATGAGCCATGACTATTGGTGCAAGTGTGTACTTCTACCAAGTCAACAAAATACTTTGACTCATTCCCACCAAAACCAAAAAAATAATCATTACTTCTACACACATGTGTGTCGACAAATTATTACTCTATTGGTTCTGGGTTAATGCTCTTACGTGACTCACTTGTTCATATGAGAGGTAAATAAGTATGAGTGAGGTGAGTATTATTTTGTGTTTTGCCTTTGCTTATTCTTTTTGCTAATTTGTAATGTTTTCGTGTGAGAAAATTAATGAGTTGAGTATTATTTTGTATTGCGCATTAATGTTTTTTGCAAAACAATTATAGTTTGTTTCAAAAAAATTCAAATAACAAGAAAGCTAAACTAAAAATGATTCTAAGTACTTAAGTCATTCCACTGAACTGATGGTGTTTATTGTGAGTCATTACGGTATGCAAAATAAATACACTGACTCAATGAGAGAGTTGAGCACTGCACCGGTTCATATCAGCAGATAACTTTTTCTTTGTTGCTTTGTGTGCCGTGAGCGAACAAATATGAGTGCATATGAGTGCAAGTTATTCTTTGACTTAAATCCACTAACACTCTTTCTTCTGTTAGTCAACCAATGACTTACAACAAGAACAATTACAGGTCTCTGGTCCTTACTATATTATAATTTTTTAATTTTGTGTAACACTATGTTAAAAATACGCCGTAGCTTTTCACGGCGAAGTGTTTCATCGGCAAATTGACTCATCGGTTTTACTCCCCATCGCGGCTAAAGAAGTTTAAGTTAAAAAACAAAAACACAAAATGAAACTTAAGCATTTTTTTACAATAGGTAAGTTTACTAGTTTTAAGATATTATATATGAAAGAGAATTTGCTAACCATTATTAAAACGATTAATTAAAATTAAAACACCATAACCATACAATTTCTTTATTCTTATTCTCATAGAGAAAAAATCTTCAAACAACAACAAATAGATCTTTCCGAGTGCACAGCTCTCACAACATTTAGTGCAAGAAAATGTGGTCGAGTGTTGGATTTTCAATATAATCATTTCTTTTTTATTTTTGTGTTTTTTTTTTTCGCTATTTTAACATAGAAGACATTATAAAAAGGTAAAAGTGAAGAATAGAATGTGTTAATATTTTTCCTGAAACATTGCAAAAAGTTTAAGACGACCATACCGCATGAACGCTCAAAGCATACTGACTAGAAATTAAAACCACAGCAAAAAAACAAACTTTTACGCAGTGAACAAATACAACAAGCCGATTGCTACTTCGTGTGCAAAAGCTCAACAACGCACGATGCCCGCGGGCTATGGAAAACCCAAGAATGATAGAAACAAGATTGCGCGCTCCGCAGTCCTGTTATCGAATGCTCTCTTTCTCAACAGAGTGCATGACGTCACACAGTACTTTTGCTTGACAAAAACGTATGCAAATGTGCAATCTCTTAGGCAAATTGACGTAATTGAAAATAAATTCTTTCGAAAAAGTAAAGTAAAAATATCTATTCTTCTTTATAAAAATATAAATATTTTCGTACACGAAAACTATGAAGTTTTCAAAATTTTAATATTTTTATCTCCCAAACTATTCGAGACCGACAAAATTTTATTGTACCAAGAGGTTTAGGAGGTCCATATACATAATATAAAAATAAGGAAAAAAAAATATTTAGGCTTGCGCCCCATAGTAAAATAATTCCAAAGTCTGATAATATCGCTTGTGACGTCATGCTCTTTCTCTCTCAGTTGCGGAACGAGTAATCCTGTTTCTATCATTCTTGTACGAAACCATGTAGTGAGCACCACTGAACTAAAACAAGGTTGTGCGCAAGGCTAATAACAGAGATATTTCAGAATAGCTGCGAGGTAAAAGCTTTCCTTTCAAGCTGTTTTCGAGTATGATAAATAAAAGTATCAAAAGGTCCACAAAAAAAAAAAAAAGACAGAAACATGTATTGTGTGCGGTACCAATGCCACCTTTTTGAATGTAGAACTACTGCCACTTTTAAAAAACACCGAAAAAAATTCGCTATTTCAAAAAATTAAAATATATAAAAAATCAAAAAAAAAAAGCAATAAAAACAAGAAAATTGATCAGACATTTCAAAATATTTACAAAAAAGATGATAAAATTATTATTTTTTCAGTGCAGAGGATAGCTTCGAAAAATGTTTGATGTTTAAATATAAAAATGTTGACAAATAAATGTTGTGATATATAAATAAAAAGTCGTAGCATTTATCTAATACACAAACCATTACCATTTACACTCTCCCCATTTCAAATAGAAAGTTTTCCTATTTCAACTATAAAGCAGTTCCAATTGTAAGAGACTTTTTAACATTAAAAAGCTTTTTAACTAATAAACGTTTTAAAATATTTTTATGAATATTAAATTTAAATCACAAGCTGTTAAATTTTAAGATTTAAAATTTTTAATGATATTTAATATTTTTATCGCCGGCGAAGCAGCGGGTATTTGCTAGTTATAATAAAATTCTTCTGTACATGGTTTTGTCACTAAACTCCTCCTAAACGGCTGGTGCGATTTTAATAACATTTGGTGTGTCTATGTGGCTGGGTCTGTAGATGGTTTAAGTCTAAAGTTTGACCAAGTAGGTGGCGCTGTTGTTGCTGTGGCAGTGCTTAAAGGGGTATTGAGGAGTATTACTCAGAAAGGAATTGAGAAATTGTCATGATTCTTTCACTACATCATTACTTTTTATTAAAAACACAAAATTACAAAAATACAAAATGATTAAAAATAAACAAAAAAATCTTATCATATATATATATCAAAATATTACAATTCTTTGCCCGAGTAAAACCAGGTATATCATCTTGCATATTTATAGAATTTTTTACCAATGAATTTAGATTTTGCTTAAGAATTTTCTAAATTCAAAAATATCAGTTTAAAACATTGGCAAGCTAGTCGATAATTTCCATTATTTCTTGTAAATGTTTAAATCCAAGCACTACAAGTTTTTTCCCCTTGTTCAACTACTCAAACAGCCTAAAAGCTGTCTTTACATTATGTACTAATTTATGCTTGAAACATCTGGCTCACTCAGTTCCACGTTTTACAATTAAATATTTAATTGTCATTGCAATACAAAGCGTTAACCAACCAACCCTCTCCCCCTCTCCCCACCCTGAAGCATTCCACAGCAATATCTACAAAATTTTCCACAAATAAATTCACAAATTTTTCGCTCCGCGCCAGCAAAATACGGTCTTGCTAGTTAATATTTAGTAGCAACCCAACAACCACAGTGCGCCAAAAACTAAAGTCAAAACCTATAAGAGCCTAAAATTATGCTACGCCAAATAATACATATAAATAAATTCATTAAATTGCTGTTACCACAAGAGTGCAATAATCGTATATTAAGCAAGCCGAGCGGAATGCTGCCTTATTTTATTTAAGTTATTGTTTATTTAAGGGTTTATTTCAGCGTAAGTTCCAGCACGCTCACGTCTGCTGCCTTAAAGTGGGCCCAGCTACCGATAAATTTAACTGCTGCAAGAAATCTTGTCTTTTTATGACTTTGTAATCATATAAAAATGTAAACTAAATGCTCATTTCTGGCATTCTCGTCGAATATTGCATACTTTTATGCGTGAAACATAAAGTTTATCATGGCGTATTTTATATACAAAAACTGGCAATAAACTGACGTGCGCGCTTTCTGTCGGCATCTTGATAGCCATAAGAGATGCGTTGTATGCGGCTGCTGGTCGTTTGTATCAAGCATGGGCCTTAAACTGCCTAAAAGAAGGCAGTAACATTTTTTCTCTTAAATGTTATTTACTCAGAGATGAACAGAGGGGGGGGGAGGGGGGGGGGGCGGAAGGTGCAGAGGGAAGGTTTGAGATCGAAAGTAGATGCTTAGTTATGTTTTATAATGCATTTGAAGAAAAAGAGTTTCACATAACTCAAAACTCAAAAACGCAAAAGGGGTGAACAAAGTGGATTTGTTTCTACACTGAAAAAAAATATTTTCAAATTGACAACAATTGTTATAAATTTGAAGAATTTTGTGTTTAAAAAATAGCTTGCAAGAAATTTCGTCAAAGTAAGAGCGAATGTGTTTAAAACTTTTGAAGAACATAAAAAAAGACAAATTATGAACACATTGTGTTCAATTTTAAGCTCATGTTTTTTTCAGTGTACTTTATGCAACAAAAAATAGAAAAAAAAACGGAAGAAATCATAACTTGTTTTTATTTATTGCTGCTACATATCAAAAGGCAGATATGTAAAATATTTGAAACTTTATACTTTATACTATATACTTTAAACTTGGTACTTTATACTTTATACTTTATACTTTATACTTTATACTTTATACTTTATACTTTATACTTTATACTTTATACTTTATACTTTATACTTTATACTTTATACTTTATACTT
Source organism: Pherbina coryleti (assembly GCA_943735915.1). Taxonomy (NCBI): domain Eukaryota; kingdom Metazoa; phylum Arthropoda; class Insecta; order Diptera; family Sciomyzidae; genus Pherbina; species Pherbina coryleti. The sequence goes on from OX030952.1 coordinate 24,363,357, forward strand.
TATACTTTATACTTTATACTTTATACTTTATACTTTATACTTTATACTTTATACTTTATACTTTATACTTTATACTTTATACTTTATACTTTATACTTTATACTTTATACTTTATACTTTATACTTTATACTTTATACTTTATACTTTATACTTTATACTTTATACTTTATACTTTATACTTTATACTTTATACTTTATACTTTATACTTTATACTTTATACTTTATACTTTATACTTTATACTTTATTCTTTATACTTTATACTTTATACTTTATACTTTATACTTTATACTTTATACTTTATACTTTATACTTTATACTTTAAACTTTATACTTTATACTTTATACTTTATACTAAATACTTTATACTTTATACTTTAAACTTTATACTTTATACTTTATACTTTATACTTTATACTTTATACTTTATACTTTATACTTTATACTTTATACTTTATACTTTATACTTTATGCTTTATACTTTATACTTTATACTTTATACTTTATACTTTATACTTTATACTTTATACTTTATACTTTATACTTTATACTTTATACTTTATACTTTATACTTTATACTTTATACTTTATACTTTATACTTTATACTTTATACTTTATACTTTAAACTTTATACTTTATACTTTATACTTTATACTTTATACTTTATACTTTATACTTTATACTTTATACTTTATACTTTATACTTTATACTTTATACTTTATACTTTATACTTTATACTTTATACTTTATACTTTATACTTTATACTTTATACTTTATACTTTATACTTTATACTTTATACTTTATACTTTATACTTTATACTTTATACTTTATACTTTATACTTTATTCTTTATACTTTATACTTTATACTTTATACTTTATACTTTATACTTTATACTTAATACTTTATACTTTATACTTTAAACTTTATACTTTATACTTTATACTTTATACTTTATACTTTATACTTTATACTTTATACTTTATACTTTATACTTTATACTTTATACTTTATACTTTATACTTTATACTTTATACTTTATACTTTATACTTTATACTTTATACTTTATACTTTATACTTTATACTTTATACTTTATACTTTATACTTTATACTTTATACTTTATACTTTATACTTTATACTTTATACTTTATACTTTATACTTTATACTTTATACTTTATGCTTTATACTTTATACTTTATACTTTATACTTTATACTTTATACTTTATACTTTATACTTTATACTTTATCCTTTATACTTTATACTTTATACTTTATACTTTATACTTTATACTTTATACTTTATACTTTATACTTTTTACTTTATACTTTATACTTTATACTTTATACTTTATACTTTATACTTTATACTTTATACTTTATACTTTATACTTTATACTTTATACTTTATACTTTATACTTTATACTATATACTTTATACTTTATACTTTATACTTTATACTTTATACTTTATACTTTATACTTTATACTTTATACTTTATACTTTATACTTTATACTTTATACTTTATACTTTATACTTTATACTTTATACTTTATACTTTATACTTTATACTTTATACTTTAAACTTTATACTTTATACTTTATACTTTATACTTTATACTTTATACTTTATACTTTATACTTTATACTTTATACTTTATACTTTATACTTTATACTTTATACTTTATACTTTATACTTTATACTTTATACTTTATACTTTATACTTTATACTTTATACTTTATACTTTATACTTTATACTTTATACTTTATACAGCGCAAAAGTATGCAATTATTTTTTTTAAAGTGAACCTAAAAATATCCAGTTGTAAAGTTATTTCGTGGCGTCCGTGGCGTAGTTGGTTAAAGTGCGTGGCCGCTATGTCAAAGAACCTGGAGACTTAGGTTCGAACCCCAGCAGCGACAGAAAATTATTTGAATTAAAATAATTTTTCTGTACGGCCGCCACCTCTCTGCAGACAATGGCAAACCTCAGAGAGTAATAAAAATGCCATGTTAAGCTTCTTGAGAATAAGAACATTCCGTTCATCGCCGTTCGGAGTCGGCGTTAAGCCTGTAGGTCCATTTCTCGGTCAATTGTGTACAAACTTAATAACACGCACAACACAATTGATCATAAGAAGCTAGGTCAAAGTCCTTTCAAGGGCTGAAATGGCCAGTTATTTATTTTTTTTTTAAAGTTATTACTTAACATTGGTTGGTTAAAATAAAAGATGTGAGTTATAATCTCTAGATTAAGTAATTTTTTTGTTTGTAGTGTTGGCTTTCGCGCCTAAAAATAGGCTTTTATTTCTTGGTAACTTAGTTCTATCTTATTTTTTGTTTTTTTTTAATCTAAAATTACTTATTCGACTTTGTGCCGGCAACTCAAAACTTCGCTGAAAACCATTTAAATTTAATATATATATTAAATTTTCAACTATCTCCTAAAAGTATGCAACAAAAAAAAGGAAAAAAAAATGGGAAATCACAACATTTGGAAAACATGTTCATGCATATTTTTGTGTTTTTCTTTGTTCATTATTAAGCCACCCTAAAAAAGAAATAATAATCAACCCCTACCACCAACATTGAGCGAAAATTGCAACAAAAAAGCTGCTTGCTACATTGTTGCAAGTAGGTGGAGTTCTGTGCAAAGTGCGCAACGTAGCGTGATGGCAACTGTGTATATTTTAAGCAACAACAAAAAACTAAAACTAACCTCCTCTTTCTACCACACCCGCACAACCTGCACTCAGAGTCGGTTCTGAGTAGTGATTTGGCCGCACTCAGCCAGCAAAGGCGGAGAAGCAGCAACATAAAAATGCACAATTTTTTTTTTGTGCAGTTTTTTGTTTTGTTTTTGTTTTTTTTCTGTTTTTGTTGCAATAAATATGCTGCATATTTTCCATGCGCATAAGCAAGCAACTAACAAACACATAAACATATGCATCGAAATGCATGCAAAGTTGGCAAAATATAGACACAGTTTGAGCAACAACAACAACAACAAAAGGAACAACAACAACATTGACAAGATTTATGCAGAAATACTAAAAATATGTTGAAAAACTCAAAAAATGCAGCAGCTTTTTTTGGTGTGCAACATAAGCTCTTAAAAGTATGCAATGCTTTGTGTTTTGTGTGCGTCCGAGCAGCTATAATTGTGTGTGCGCATATGTGTGTGTACGCAACAAGATTGAAGCGCATTGGCATGGCTGTTATTTTTGTAGTTGTTGTTGTTGTTGTTGTTGTTGTAGTGCTGTGTTGTTGTGCTGTGTTGTTGCTCTAGAAGTAGGCATGAACATGTTTCATGCGCACTGTTCTCGCTGTTGTTGCTGTCAACGTGCTGTCATCTTTTTTTGTACCATGCTCAGCTTTGTTATTGTTGCTAGTTTTTGCACATGTCCTTTTTATATCCTCCGCCTTAGTTTTGCAACAGGTTAAAGTAGGCTTTAGAAATTTTATTTTTATGTTGCTAGGGTTTTAAATTATTTTAAGGGAAGGCCTATTTTTTGTTGTTCTGGGTATGTTGCTAAAAATGAAATTAATTAATTTTTCACTAAATTTTTTTTGCTGTCAACAATTAAGTGAAAAAGTAGAGAGACAAAAATTAAGTAAAAAAAACAAAAACATATGAAGTCAAAGACACATACACAGACAAGCTCTGTGCTGTCAACAGAAAGTTTTGACAAACTTTTTTAATGATGTAAAGTATAAAGTTTTGTATCTTTTGCTGGCTTTTATTGTATCTTACTTTTTTTTCGTTTTTAAAATGTTGTTGTTAGTTTTGTCTACACTTTAGTGGCTCAGTCAACCAGCATGTTGCTTAGCTGACATTGTTTGGCATTGTTTGTTGGTTACAACTTTTCAACACCCACATTTGTGATGATAGCAGGCAGCTATAGAGCTGCATATGGAACAAAAAAACAAAACTGAAAATCTAAAGCATACTTTTGAGACACCCTAAAAGTATGCTAGCTACACTTTAAGTCCCTCGTACTCTACATTTTTCAAAGAAATTCTTTGAATTAGTTGGTGTCTAATTTTTTTTGAGCTGAAGACTAGTTTCGTCATCATTTGTTTCTACCTAAAATGTGGCATGCTTTAAGGCGCACAAAGCTGCAAAAGTACTACTCAATTTTTTGTGCAATAGTTTATATAAATTTTTCATTTTCATTTAAATTTCACTATTTTTACTATATTTCATATGCAAAAATGGCTCTACTATTTCTCTAAAACTTGCTACAATAACAATGGGGCAAAATTTTCTAAAATTTACTCTGGCAATTTTTCTACATCGTCGAACAACTGGAACTCTATTAAAACTAGAGAACAAAAACTAAAAAAAAAACATAAAGATAAGAAATAAAAAAAAAAACACCGTCAAAGTTGTTGCAAGAATAACAAAAAACCAGAAAACACAAAAAAAAGAACCAACCGAGTTATTACTGACCAGCTAGCAAAACAAGCAGCCAGCATCCAGCATCTAGCGCTCACAGTTCACCAGTCAGCAGCACAGCGTTTGGCATGCCACAAAAACAGATTTCAAACTCATGTTGCTGTTGCTGCTACGGCTGCTGCGCCTTATTGTATGCAATGAATGGTGTAGTGCATCATTCATTTGCTATGCTGACGTCGTCGTCGTGCATCAATATGCTTTGTTAACACAACAACAGTAAAATAAGTTCTTGTTTTTTTTATTCATTTGTGCTTTTTTAGTTCTACAACAAGTACAACCACTATAGCTGCGTAGGAAAATTAGAAAAACTTGTTGTTGTTTTTGCGGCGCAGAGTCGGAGGCGGTGAAGTAAATGTTGTTGATGCCGAGCAGTCGAAGCAAAATCTATGCATTTTGTTTACGAATTATTTTCTCTGTAAAATGCTTCTAAATTTAAACTTTGCTGGGTAGACTTTTTATAAAGCTAAACATTTTTAGGATTCATTTTAACTTATGAGGTTAAAATTAACATTTTTTTATTTTTTATTTATTTATTTTTAATAAATTTTAACTTACGAGTAGGTTCCTAGCATTTTTCCTTGTTTTTATTTTCTGCCTGTTTTATTTGCATTTATTTGTACAGTTAAAAATTGAATATAATCGATATTTGAACAGTTTGTGTTGTGTGTTTGTAGCATATTTATACAACAGTAGTATATTTATATGCACTTGATTTTTTTTTTTTTTCAAATTCATTTGTGCTGAAAAATCTTTCTGAATATTTCAAGTCATGTTGAATGCATTTATTTTGATTTTGAATGTGTTTTATTTTAAAACAAAAATGTTTAGGTTGCATGCTACAATTTTTTTTTTTTTTTGCTATAAAATTATAGCAAATGAAATAAGCCCTAAAACATCTTAAAAACTATCCAAAATGTGCTCGAAGAATTATGAATAAGAGTGACAAGTAAGAGCATAAAAGATTGCAAGAGAAACATACGAGAGCAAGGTAAAAATTTCCTGGAAATTTAAACTAATGGCGCCACAATTGTAAATTCCGTGATACATTTGTGGAGTACCGTCTTTAACTAGAATACATTAAATTTTCAAATTTTTATGTATTTATTTTCAATTTATTTTCAAATTATGTATTTAAGACACAAAAATACGGACACTTTAAAAATTGCATTTTTACCAGTCTTATTTTTTTCAGGTTCGAATGAATATTCGATGTATCTACTTTTTTTCAACAGATAGCGGTGTAGTTTATGTGTGCTAACCGAGTTAACTGAAAATAAACAACACTTAATAATGTCGAAAAGTTTATTTTGGCCTAAAATGACGTAAAATTGAATTATTCATGTAGAAAACCAAATAAAAAATTTAAATTTTTCAGCCCCCCTTTTGATAATTTTTGATTTAATTTTTTTTTTTTTTAAATTTTTACATAAGGAGCATTCCAAGATAATCGCTACCAAGGCAAAAATTTTATATTTTAAGATATCAGATTAAAACCTATTATTTATGGGAGAAATTTAGTCTAAGTTAAGTGTCATATTTTAAAAAATTAAAAATAAATGGTAATCTAAGATATTTTTCACTTTAAAGTTAAGCTTTATAACGAAAAATATTTTTCACTTTTTAAATAGAGCAGCACTGTAAGCACCGTTCTATGCGTCAATTAGTTGTCAGTAAAAATATTAAAGTGGAATATGAAAAAAAAATTGACGAAGGTAACAGCTAATTGTTGTAATTCAAATTAAGTAAATTAGCAGAAGCAATATTTTAGATTATTTAAACTTGCTAGGTTATTTGTAACACCCGTCACAAAAAACAACAAATAGTAATGTCAATACAAAAGTTGTAATCCAATGTAGGTGTAACTTTACAAAAGTAAGGCAATGCATGCAGCTTATTAATTTCTAATATTATTTTTTCTCATTGTTTTTGCAGAGCGCCAATTTAACACGATAAAATTGTGTAACACCCGTCACAAATTTATTTTTCTTAACTATTACACCTCGATAGTTAGGTAAGATTTGTATATATTTGAATAGGTCTGTTGTTCTTTCATACCCTACACATATTAATGTTACGAGGGTTGACTTTTAAGTCTTGAGGTATGCCAACACTAATGCGAATATATCAAATTTGACATTGTCATAGTATAGTTCAATATTTTTAATGTTGAACGTACTCAGAAAGTTTTGTCATACGAGTGCTTTTTGTATGAGTGCTTTTCTACGACTTTCGATGTGGATTAAACCAATAGCAGTGTTCCGATAGAATTCGATTTTGTTGAAGCCCCATCTCCAGACACAATGTTTTGTTGGTTTTTTCCGCACTTCGCAACAGGACGAATTTCTAACGGTCGTCCAAAATAGGCTGTTGTGATACAAAAAGTTCAAGTTTCACTGTTTCTTTAATTCCCAACAAGCAAAGATTTGCAACACAAAAAAGAAACAACTACAGACACTACAGCTATATTCCAAATTGTACCAAGTATACCGAGAACTAGTCTATAACTTCATTGATTAGGCATTCTTCGCAACAGGCACTGGAAAAGGTCCCATCGATGGTATCGGCGCAACAGCGAAGCGCAGATTATGGTGTGTCACGAAAACTCAAAAAGTAAATTAAATAATATATTCGATTGCTTCGATTACCTCGCCAAGGACCTAAAGCACAGACGTCAATATAATAAAGGAAGTTTTTCTAAAGAGGTGGGAAACTTTAAAACCTATTTCGTAAATACAAAAAGTCATTACTTTATGCACTTGTGGGAAATAAAATTGCCTACGGAACAGCAGCATATTCCAAACAACATAATATTGCAGTATTTGAAGATACCATATCCTTTGATTGTCTCCTTTAATTTGATTAGTTTTAAATTTGTCTTTATATTTCTACTGTAACACCCGTCACAATCTGTGTAACACCCGTCACACATTAAAATTGTAATAAAAACCTCCAAAACGTATTTTTAATTTTTTTGTTTTAATACAGGGTTAATGGTCATAGATTATTTAACTGACCGAAATTAAAATGGTTTTTTTAACAATACTAGTTTGGCTGAATTTCTCAAACATTCAAAGTGAAGTCTGATTTTTCAATGAGTATACTAAGGGAAAAAAAATAGTAAATTTATCCAAAAACTTTTTTAATTTATCCAAAAAGCGAGTCATTTTTGCACCAATAACGCATTTGAATAAATCGACTACGTAAATATTTAAAATTTATTTGAATACTTTTTTAATTAAATTAAATATTTAAATATTTAAACAGAATTAATAAAAAATATACTCAAATTATGCACGAATTTTTTAAAATATCTTTCAAATATTTACTATTTGAAAATAAACTATCGCATTTAAAGAAAATATAAATAAAAATATTGAATTTAAAAAAAACATATTTAAATTGAATATGTTATTAATGGTTTTATAGCATTATTTTCTTCATATTGCGTCCATCAAATGTCATTTGCCTGTATTATTTATTCTGTTTCACAATTCTATATTTCACTGTTATACTATTTTTGACAGTTGGTAAAATATAAGGGCACCAAAAGTCAAAAATAGCATAAACTAGAGGAAGAAAAAGTGACAGAAAATTATAAGCAAAATATGTAGGTAAATGACAACCGGTACAAGATATTTGTGAGTTAATATCAAGTTGTCACTCCACCCTACATCATTTAATTTCATTGTCAAACATGCATACTATATTACTCTGGCAACAATAACTAAATGAGAACTATAAGAAACTGCAAATGCAAGAAATAAACTGCAGGAACAGAGTGCGATGCTGTTGCTGCTTGTCGGAGTATGTGTGTACGTGTGCGATGCTGTTGCTGCTTGCTTGTATGGAATATGTGTGTACGTGTGTGGTATAAATAAAATTCAAATACGGGAAAAAAACGAGTTGTAAGGAAAATATTTGATTTATCCACGTAAATATTTAAATAAAATTGATACTCAGGCGTGGATAATGTTAATATGCATTATTTCCCTTAGTGTACTCGTAACACCCGTCACAGGTACTTTTATAAAAATTACACAAACATTGACCATGATTTTGAAAGATTTTTTTCCACATATGGATAGACAAGCATAAAAGCAATTTTTTATGACTGCAAAAATTTTAAATACTTTTATGTATGTTAAAATATTGATATTTTAAGGCGTGCAAATGTAACACCCGTCACCGTGGAATGTTCCATAAACTACACTAAGGGAAAAAATATTAAATTTATCAAAAAACTTTTTTAATTTATCCAAAAAGCGAGCCAGTTTTGCACCAATAACGCATTTACTTAAATCGACTTCGTAAATATTTAAAATTTATTTAAATACTTTTTTAATTAAATAAAATATTTAAATATTTATTTACAGAAACAGAATTAATAAAAAATATATTAAAATTATGCACGAATATATTTATATATCTTTCAAATATTTACTATTTGAAAATAAAACCATCGCATTTAAGGAAAATTTATACAAAAATATTGAAATTGAAAAACAATTTATTTGAATATTTCCCACGAGCTGCGTCGATATCAGTGATGCACAGCGTTGGCAGAACTTCCACTACAAGCGCAACTTTTTTGTTTTAGTATGTGTGTGCGAGCAGAATACTGAAAAAAAAAATACTTATGCAAATACTTTAACACTGATTGAGTCAAATGATAGCATGAAGTGTTTTTGATAGATAGATTAAGGCTCGTAATAAGGGTTTAAATAAAATAAATAAATAAATTGCCAAATAGGTCGAAACATGTTTAATTCATTCATATATTGCGTTTGTACAGCATTTAACAAAATAATTTTCGCATGAGACCCTCACTCCATGAAGTGCAATCGCAAACTGATTCTCTGCTAGCGTCGTATAAGTTCGGTACCTTCGCACACACGACTTGTATGTGAAAGCCGAGCGGCTCTGAAAGCATCTCGTGTGCATCCATGGTATAATAATACAAGGTAGCATTGACAGTTGCTTGGGAAATCATATACTGTCAAAAAATATACTCAAAAAGAGAGCGTTCTCTGGTCGGCCATTGTTAATAAATGAAAACACAAGCAATTTTGAAAAAGTAGAAGTGAAAAAAAACAACAACCACAGCAGCTGCTGATGTATTTCCACAAAAAGCTGTTTTTGACAGTTTATGTTTTCCTGTTGAAGAGAAAATAAGCAGTTGTCAATGCTACCATGTATTATTATACCATGGTGTGCATCACTGGTCTATATCAAACGCCATTTAGTGGTATATTTTATTTTCTTTTTGTGAAAATATGATTTGTGAGTCAGGTGGTGAGTGCGATGCATGATGAAATCATGTAGAGTGGAGTGATATAGTGGAGTAATACCGAGTTGTCACTCGCACTCACCACCGCACTCACAAATCATATTTACCAAATATGCATGCTATATTACCCTTGCAACATTAACTAAATGAGAACTATAAGAACTGCTGGTGCGAAGAAACTGCAGCAGCATCGAACAGGAACAGAGTGCGATGCTGCTGCTGCTTGGCAGCTGTATGGAATATGTGTGTCAGTGTGTGGCATAAATAAAATTTAAATACGGGAAAAAACGAGTTGTAAGGAAAATATTTGGTTTATCCACGTAAATATTTAAATGAAATATATACTCAGGCGTGGATAATGTTAATATGCGTTATTTCCCTTAGTGTATATATAAACACTTATGGTACATATAATATTTATATAAATTTTATCTTGATCGGTGCAGTAGTTCTTGAGTTTTGCGGTTCTTACTTCTGTACAAACTGAAGCTATCCGTTAAAGTTCAGTATTGTGTGTTCTCCAATGTAGCTATGTTGTAGCCATGCCCATTTCTAGTACAGTTTCTAACAGTAACCAAACGAACAAAATTGTCCAATTTTTGTCTGATACGACAAAAACCGTCTGAAATATAGCATTTTCATTGAATAAAAGGCGATAAATCTCGTACACGAAAAAAGATACTGCCAAAATATCAGCTCAACCAGCCCAGCAGTTTTGGAGTCTTTAGCCATCAGACAGATATTGCTTTGATTTTATTATATATATTTAAGTGTAAGTGCATCAAAAGCGTCCGTAGGCAGAGAGAATCTTGGTTCAAATCCCATTTGATACATAATATTTGGACAAATATTCCATTTGTCAGCTCTTTACAGACAGCGTCAAACCTCAGAGTAAAATCTGTCATGTAAAGCTTCTTGAGGTCATTAGCCGTTCGAAGCCGTCATAAAACTCGTAGGTCCAGTTCCCGATTATTTATATGAAAATATTTAAGAACACGCTTAACACAATTCGTCTAAAAAAAGCTGATTTTTAATACTTGTGAAGTGCTGAAATGTTCAATTCGTTTATACTCAGGTGGACTTCGTAACAAAGAAGTACAGATAATGTCCATAAAAATAACAAAAAACGTCAAAAATGTTTACTTCTGCATTTGTTCGGGAATTTTTTTTTTTAATAGCGAGAAATAAGCTATCGTACATATATTTATTAATATTAAAAGAATACAAAAAACTATTGTTTGAGAATTTTTGAAGCGGTTTTTGACGTTATTTGATTTTTTTTTTAAAAAATGCCAACAAATTGACGGTGTGCAGGATATCACCAGTCTGAAACATCTGAGGAAAAAAAAACTAAATTAATCCTTGTTTAAGTGGCTAACGCCTGCACTAGGATAATTTTTTCCGCCAAAAAAAAAAAAAAAATGGCGGTCATTTGAAAAAAAAGTCGATTTTCGAGGTTACAAAATCGGCCGCAATTTTGTCTTTTTTCGGCGGAATAAAAAATTAAAGTTCAGGCGGTGGCCACTTAAACAAGGATTAATTTGTTTTTTTTATTTTTTCCTCAGATCTTCCAGACTGGTGATATCCTGCACACCGTCAATTTTTTGGCATTTTTTAAAAAATAAATCAAATAACATCAAAAACCGCTTCGAAATTTCTGAAACAAAAGTTTTTTGTATTCTTTAAACATTAATAAATACATGTGCAAAATTGGAAAACGATAGCTTTTTTCTTCTATGAAAAAAAAAATTCACGAACAAATTTTTTTGTATTCTTTAAATGTTAGTAAATATATGTGCAAAATTTGAAAACGATATCTTTTTTCCTTCTATGAAAAAAAAATTGCCGAAAAAAATTTTTATTTTTTTTAATTTGAAACCTATATGTCCCCTTAAGAAAAGTTTTTATCTATTCCAATGGAATGCAAATGGGTGCTACAAAAGCTAAAAATCACCTAAAGCAATATATGTCAGCAAAGCCACATAAGTAGGGACTTAAGCTTTTTCTTTTAAGTGGAGTATCTGGTTTTCATATAAAGTCGAACTTTATACTGGGCTAGAAAACAGGGATTGTAAGAGGTTACTAGAGGAGCCAGATTTAGGTGCCAGCAGCAATATTGTTGTCAGACTGATGCGTGAAGTTCCTCGCTTTCAAAACTATGAAGTATATTTCAACAGTTATTATAACATCAATAACTTATTCCGAATTTAAAGCTGCCAAGGGAACAAGACCTAAAACCGCAAGAAAGAGGAGCTTATGTTGAATTTGTAGCTTCATTCGATGAAAGTGAAATAACTTCCGCCGTTTGGAAGGATAACAAGTGTGTCACGTTGCTGTCAACCTTTGTAGGTGTTGAACCGGAAGCTACAATACAAAGATATGATGGAAAAACGTCCAAGCTTATAAAGTGTCTAACTGTTGTACGAAATTACGATAAACTCATGGGTGGAGTAAATTTGGTTGACAGCCTGATTGGCAGGTACCATATTATAATGAAAACAAGTAAATTGTACATACGTATATTTTAACATTTGCTCGACGTTTCTTTTATTAACGCATGGGTACTACGCAATCTAGTTCAGAATGTTTAAGGCCTTACTTCTATGAAACTAATTGAATTTAGAAGAGAATTAGCTACCAGTTTGCGTTCTATAGGTGCTACAACCTTACTGAGATATATCTATTATATTAAATAAAATTTTATATTTTTAATACAAATGAATACAATGACAATTTTGAAAAATCTATTAAAAAATGTTTCACATAGACACTCAAAAACAAAAACTCTACACCAGTGAAATTTTCCAAAAGTAGTGATTTCTTAAGGGTTATGGAATCCACATATATTTATTTTTTAGTTTGGATCCACTTTACTCGAAATATTTCCTTTACGCCACCCATTTTGTTGCGTTTCGTGACAAACGCATTTTTAATTTTTTCCACTACGATCTACTGTGCTACGTCCGGAAAATGTAAGTCCTCGAGACGTTAGTGGAAGTGTTGCGTTCATCAAATTTTTTATAAGTGATTTTTTTTTTAAGAATTTCAAAAGATCCATCTTTAATAAAATAAAAATCAGGCTTAGATTCTATCAGAAAGACCAGTTCGTCAGAATGTCGGCTTCTGAAGCGTATGTCTCTACGTCTCTACTCGGTTCCAAAATGAAGAAAATATTAGGGGGGGCGGGGGGGGGGGGTTTTTATTGTAGGTCGCGCATCTGAAGTCAGCACGAAAACTGTCTGACGAAGACTTCAGGATGTAAATTTATGCGGTCGGCAGCCGAAAAGGCCCTTTTGACAACAAAAATGCATCAAAATCGTCTAAAATGGGCAAAAAAACACAAAATTATAACTACATTTAGTTGGAGGAAGGTGGTCTTTTCAGACGAGTTCAAATTCAACTTCTTCGGGTACGACAGAATGGGGTATGTGAAGGGTGAAGGCCCGGACACAATACACCATCCTTCGGTGGTCTCAATTCTCCAAAGACTTCCGGCAAAAGAATGGTTGTGTTCATTCAGAATTGTTCCATTGAGAATTTTTCCCAATCTACAAAATAGTTAGCAACAGTTCTCCATTGCTCAAGTGATACATCTCCGGTACGACCGGTTTTTCTGAAAAAAAAAAAACTGGCAACCATCGTTTGGATAGACTCCGAGCGCAGACAACTTTTGTGGGATTTTGCTCACTTCGAAAGACAAAAACAGGGGTGGATTGCTGCTTTGTTTTGGGCTCGTAAGCGTAGATCCATGATTTGTCACCTGTGATGTCTTTAGAAGTGTTTCGATCGATAGATCCCCACTGTTTTTTTTCAGATTTTCTTACACCAATTGATATGAACATTTTTTGAGCAACCGCCAATTATGGGGTATCCATATGTAAATATACATACATACATATGTAAAATCAAATGTATGTTCGTCTCACTAGTGCCCAAGGATAACTCCATCTCACGATATGTCACATGCCGGTCTGCTTCCAACAGTAAACGCACAGCCGTAATTGGATGACCTTTACGAAATAAGTCTTGGAAAAAACGACGACCACGATTGAACTCATTAAATCAGCGTTTCAAAGTAGCTGGGTGTGATGCTTTGTTACCAAAAGTCAAACTAACTTGATGGAATCAATATTTTTTTGTCACATTGCCCTTGTTTAGATACTCAGAGGTTCCATTAGAGCTACTGTTTTCATCAATATTCACAATAACCTCTTCAATATCCTCCAAATCGCTAGCTGGCAGTTGAACTTCTGGCTCTTAATAAATATAAACACTGTCGCTATGATCATTTTCAAAAGCCTCGAGACTGGACTTAAATGAATTCAATTTTTCGCAAATTTCATCATCTCTCATGTGACGGTTCTATAGACAAAGTATTATTTCTAACACGTGGTATACAGGAATATGTACAATAGAGTGTATCGACTTGTATGTGAAAAATCTGACCCAAAATTTCAGTATCAAAATTTAATAAAATGTATAAAAAAAATCCTTTCGATTGCTGTTGTTTTTTTTTTTCTGAACCAATTTTGACATCCCCCGAATTGCATTTTTGAGGCAACTTTTGTACTGGAGACCCACTTATGGTTCATTTTAAAAGAAAAGAAGAGCTCATCACTCAATTCCTTGGTTATAAAAATATAGCACAAAAATGCAATTTGGGGGACGCCAAAATTGTTTTGGAAAAAAAAAATATACCATTCGAAAGGATTTTTTTATATAATATTTAGTTTTGATACTGGAATGAGGGATTCCAGATTTTCGATACACTCTATGTAGAATGTTCATGTAATAGAAAACATTCCAAAATTCATTGGGTATGTTTTTTTTTTTTTTTTTTTTTGAGAAATAAATTACTTTTTTATTGATTTCTAAGCAAAAATCCAGATTTGGAGTGTCATCATAATAAAAATGCAAATAAACAGGAACAAAAATAAAAAAATTGAGGATAATACTCATTTTTTCGAAATTTGAATCATAGTGTAATTATATGCTTTTGAAAAGATCTTTATGAAGGCAAATTTTAAATGATCGTTTAATATTTTACCATTTTAACTGCATTTATGGATAGATATATTTGCCATTTATTGCACAAGCTACTAAGAAAATATCTCAAGAAATTACTTTTACCCAGTGAAGCTTCATATATTTTTCTCTTCACAATTTATGAAGTATTTAATTTATGGAGCGGAAAAAAAACAAAACATAAAACTCATTAGTTTCGATATTTATTGTAAATATATTTTGCCATACAAAATAATAGCTTCTTAACTTCACTTGGCGAAAAAGAAAATTTGCTTAAGATACTCACGCTTCATAGTATAACTGTATGTGTATCTCGTTGTTTTCTTTTGGATTTGCTTTGGTTTTTCATCCAGCATTTTCTAATGCCAATTGAAAATTGAAAATTCTGTTTATTGTTTACGTAATTTTCTACAGTTCGGCTGCGTTCATCTGCGTACAGTATTTTGAAGCAAACAGTACTCAAAGCGCAAATGTATAATAGTTTTGTATCTATGCAGCTATAGGATGGATTTGTATATTATAACGATGTGTCTAAAAATAGCAATGAATTCGATTAAAATGTAAACAAAGCGGGCGGGATATGAATCGATTTCGATTTGTTTGTTTGTTTCGAATGAAATCCGAAGAAGAACTAGGAATGAAATGAAATAAATTGAAATTGAAAATTTTACCAAAATAAAAAAGCATACAAATAAAGAAATAATTGCAGAGAAAAATTCCATTAAAAATACGCTCGAATGAGAAATAATGTAAGAGAGTGTAAATATTAAGGAATGTATTCAACTATTTGAATGATACAATGTTAACTTAGGGCTGTATAAATGTGGCTGCAGTTGTAAAGCGAAGATGTTGAGCAATGATCAGAATTTTATTTTGGCTTAAAAGCTGTAAAAAAGCTAAGGCTACGAGCAGATTTATGAATTGCGAAACCAAAAGCAGATGTTTAAGAAAAATAATGTTTCAGTACGATTAGAACAAGTGTTTATTTGGAGTGGTTGATCTAAGAAAAGAGATAAATAACATTTATAGAATAGAGCGCCAATGAAAAGTTAACCACTGAACCACTAGTGAAAATCAAAATTAAAATAAAGAAGAACAAACAATAAAAACAAATACATAAAATAAATTTATAAGTCGAACTAAAAATAAATTTAAAAAAAATAAAAACTTAAAAATTAAACAAGAAATAAAAGCAGATATAAGAAAAATGTTAATAAAAATTTTTAACAGATATAAATAAAAATCAAAATAATTAAAAAATATTAAAATAAGAATATAATAATAAAACAAAAATTAATTATGGTTCAGAAATAAACTAATAATGAAAAAATAAAAATGTGAATAAAAATTAATATTTGAAAAAATTATTAATATAATATTAAAATAAAAACAAACATAATATTAATATAAAAATAAAAAAAAAAAGTTACTAAAAAATATGCATTTAAATGGTAATAAATGAATTAATAAATTATAATAAAAACTTACTAAAATTAACAAAATAAAAATATGAATGATTAAAAGTACATATTTTTTACTCTTATAATTAACAGTAAAAACGAAAAAAAAAACTAAGCACAAAAAAGATTAAAACAAATAATAAAAATATATAATAAAAAAATAATATAACATATAATTTCAAAAGATTAAAACTCAAAAAATTAAAATCGTTAAAAATTACTCAGTTTAAAAAAAATTATAAATATAATATTAAAACAAACATAAAAATAACATTAAAATAAAAATGAAAAAAAATTTTATTAAAAAATATACATTTGAATGGTAATATTAAAAAAAAATGAATAACTTATAAGAAAAACTTAACCAAAATGAAAATATGCATGATTAAAAGCACATATTTTTTACTTTTATAATTAAAAGTAAAAACGAAAAAAAATAAGCACAAAAAAAAAAAATAAAACAAATAATAAAAAAAAATATAATAAAAAAAAAATAACATATAATTTCAAAAAATTAAAACTCAAACTATATACTTAAAAAAAAGAGGCAAATAAGTTGAACAAATACAAAATTTTTTTCACATGCATTAATAAAAGGAAAATCAAAATAAAAAATAAATATAAAATTTAATAAAAAATTAACTTGAAATAATATAGAGATCGAAATAGAAATAAAACAGCAATTAAAAAATATAAATAAAAGTTGAACTTAAAATAATTATAAAACGAAAAAATATTTAAACAATATAAGAAGAATAAAAAAAACTTAAAAAGAAATAATAAAAAATAATGAAATTTGAAATAATATTAACAATAACAAAAATGTATTGTCAATATGATAAAAAAACTAAATAAAAAATAAAATAAAATAGGAATTAAAAAATAAAAAAAATATAATGTAAATATCTTAAAAAAAGTAACTGAAACTAAGAAACAAAGCAAAATATAAATTAAAAAATAAAAATTTGTAGTTGAAATTAAAATAATAATGTAACGAAAAAATATTTAAATTATAAAACAAAATATATAAAAAAAATTAAATGAATTTATAAACAATAATGAAATCTTACATAAAATGAATAAAAACAAAAAAAAAAACATATTGTAAATATTTAAAAAATTAAATTATAGTAAGTTACAAATCAAAATAGAAAAATGACAATTAAAAAATAAAAAATTAAAAAAATTAGTTGAAATAAAACCTCTAATAAAACGAAAAAATATAAAAAGTTGATTCTTAAATTAATTTATAAATAATAATTAAATCTTATAAAATATTAATTATAAAACAAAAAATAAAGTTTATATTAAAAATGAAAAAATGTAACTAATATAAAAATAGAAATAAAAATTAATTATTAAAAATTTCAATGAAATAAATAAAAATTATTTAAAAATATTAAGACTATAAAATATATTATATAAAAAATTAAAAAAATCCGAAAAATCAAATAAATAATAAAATATTTTTAACATGAATACATAAATAAAAAAAAAATCATATTAAACATAAACAAATATTAATTAAATTTAGAATAAGACCAAAATAAATTAAATATACAAACTAACTAAAAATAAAAAAAAACAAAAATATAAATAAAAAACTGAAAGAAAAAAATTTAAAACAAAGCAATCAAAAACTTTAAGTACAAAAGTCAAACTTAAATAAATTTAATAAAATGTATAATAAAATAAATTAATAAAAATAAAAATCAACTTAAATATCAGTAAAAACGGAACAAAAAAATATTATCCAAATAAAAATAAAAACAAAAATTTAAAAAAAAAATATAATTTAAAGTAAAATACATTAAAAATAACAATAATATACGAACAAAAAATTTAAATAAAAATGTATATTTATAAAAATGAAACAAACTAAATATGAATATAAAATCAAAACTAAAAAAAAAAATATTTTTAAAAAATGAAATAATATATATAAAAATAAAAATAAAACATGAAAAAACTGAAAATAATAATGTTTTGTTTACATAAATTAAATAAATATAAAAAGAAAAAATTAAATGAATAATTGGTAAAAATAAGAAAAATATAAAAATGAGCTTTTTTGTATAAAATAAAATAAAAAATACACAAACAAAAAAAAAACAAAAAATAAACATATTTTAATTAAGAAATGAAAAATTCGTTTAATAAAAAATACATAAAGATTTGAGTTAAAAATATAAATTTAACTATAATTAAATAAAACTATATAAAAAATAAAAATTAAAAAACAAACAAAAATTTAATTAAAAATATATTAAACAGAATAAAAACTAAACAGTAATAAAATAAGGAAAAATAAACATCAAAATAAAAATAGGACAAGAATGAGAATAAAGATTAGAACAAATAATACAAGTAGTATAAGAAAAAGGAGTAGGACAAAATTTGGAAAAGGTTTAGAGCCAAGAATGAAATAAGGATTAGGACAGATATTTGGAGAATGCCTACGAGAGGAATTAGAACAAAGATTGGGAATCCTTCTCCCAAAGGTACTAGAAGTGGGACCAAGTAATGGAAAAGGATTCGAACAAGAATTAGGTCTAAAATATTGCTATGAATTAAAAGACCTTCAACAAGAAGTGGGACAAGGAGTAAGAAAAGTGTGTGGACAACTGTGAGAACAAGGATGAGTATGAGAAAAAGCAAAGAGACATAGTAAGATATAGATAAGAATCAGGACTATGCCAAAGATATGATAATACCTACCGTGTATAAAATAATTAATACACGTCAGATAGTATAATAATACCTACACGTGTATCCTTGTGCAGCAACGAGGCATAAGATACGGATAAGAATCAGAAGAAGGCCAAAGATACGTCGTTACATCAAATTATACCCATAGGTGTGTCCATATCACAGCTAACTCCATTTTTTTTAAATGTGCTGTTGAAGTTATTCTGACCTACCCTATTTATTTTTTACTACGGAACATTTTTTTTTAACAATATGATAGTTTTTCCAACGGATCTCCTTTGAGAGGTAATTTTTGAAGAAAATTATTTATTTGGGAAGATTTCAGAGAAAGCGGAAATAAGTCCAGATAAAAATTTAACAACGCTTAACGACTTTGCTAAAGGCATAGATACCTTTCTAGTCTATATTTATTGAAATAATTATTATTTATTCCAGTACTAGAAGACCGCTTTATTCAACTATACGTCCAGATTATGGGAGAACTATTTATCATGGATACTCCAGATGCCTATTCTGCGTCCCCAAATTAACACTAAACCGTTGGAAATTTCGAAAATAAAGTCAAAAATTGTAATTTTGCTGCATAGTGTAATCAACTAATATGATGCAAATGTAATAAATTCACAAATAATTAAGCTACAACTAATAAAAACACTCAAAAGCAATACCAAAGAAAAGCTTTCATGTCAACAAAGCAACAACTAGATTTGTTGTTGAATTACTCCTAATTGGCAATAAATGGCCAATAAAAACACGACTTCCTTCACGAATTTATTAAAATACATGCAACAGTATGACGACGACAACAACGACAGCAGCCAGTGTTGCCAAGTCAGCAAAAAAAAGCGATGAAAATTTATTTTCCAAAAAAATCAAACACATAAATCAAAAAAACACACACAAAAAAAAGTGCTAAAATCGGATAAATTTTTTTCGCTCTCTAACAACAACTGCTTCAGTGACTTACACGCACAACTAAATATAATGCGTGAGAGAAAATTTAGCGCGATAGGAAATGATTAAGTATCGCATGATACTGAAGCAAAAAAACTTTTGAGTTAGCGAAAAACTAGTTTTCAAAATTTAAAATCCGGTTTTATGCCCTTTTTGCCCTAAGCAAAGGATTAAGTAAGGCATGACTCACACAATCAGTCGCCGCCACATGCAAACATCCATGTGTCTAAATATCATATGTATATTACGCGTGTTTGAAAAAAAGAAGGGAAAACAACAACAAAAAGTATCTAGCTATTTGTGTTGAAAAAGTCGCACCGCAATAACGTCACGCACGCTGCATGCGCCACAAAGCGTCATATGTTGACGCAAGCATAGCACAGGCGGCGGCTGCCTTGCATGCGTGTCCTGTCAGCATTACACCAAAGGTGCTTTTGTGTGTGTGTGTTTGAATGTGTTTTATATATGTGTCGCACAACACATGTAAATGTCGTCCTGTAGCGCCGTCAACGTCATTTATGTGTGTCATTAGAAAACGTGTCAATTTAATAAAGAATTTGTTTTTTTTTTCTTTATTTTCACCCTCAAGTGCAGCAGGTGTGCCGTAGCGCCAATTTTTATGCAACAATAAATTGATATATCTTGGCTGCGTAATGTTTGTTGCTTACTTGCGTATATTAAGCATGGCATGACGTAAATACTGCCGTTGTGCGCAATATTCTAAAGGTGAGAAAGCCATAAATTTTACAACAGGAAAGCAGGAGTGGAGGAAAGGAAGTGGCAGCAGCTTTTTTTTTATTTGATGTCGGTTAAAAAATGTTCATGCGTTCTTTTCATATTTTATTTAAAGCTATATTTAAGGTAAATTAAGCCGATGTTTATCTTTGTTGTACAAATTTACTTTCGAAGATAACCATCCAACTAATCTTTGCGTAAAAACGAAATGTTTTAAAAAATTCTCCAAATAAAATCGATATTTTGCTAAGTGACTCAAATTAAATCCAATTTTTCCCAAGTTGACTGTACTTTGCGTGTCCTGCTCGGTACTTTTAGCCCAAATGCTAAAAAATCTTTATTTAATCTGTACCTCAACTACTCATACTTTCAAAATGGTTCCTCAGGTCGTTTATAATATTCGAAGAAATTTTTAGAGCAGTTTTTGAAGCAATTCCGTGTCAAGTACAATAACCAATTTTCACTTTTATCCATTTTGAAGTTGAAATTTCAATTTCAACTCCAATTTCAATTCGATTTCGATTTCAATTTCAATTTCAATTTCAAATTCAATTTAATTTTCAAATTCAAATTCAATTTCAATTTCAATTTCAATTTCAATTTCTATTTCAATTTCAATGTCAATTTCAATGTCAATTTCAATTTCAATTTCTGTTTCAATTTCAATTTCGATAGTAATTTTAATTTCAATTGCAATTTCAATTTCAATTTCAATTTCAATTTCAATTTCAATTTCAATTTCAATTTCAATTTCAATTTCAAGTTACAATTTCAATTTCAATTTCAATTTCAATTTCAATTTCAATTTCAATGTCAATTTCAATGTCAATTTCAATTTCAATTTCAGTTTCAATTTCAATTTCGATAGTAATTTTAATTTCAATTTCAATTTCAATTTAATTTCAATTTCAATTTCAATTCAAGTTTCAATTTCAATTTCAATTTCAATTTCAATTTCAATTTCAATTTCAATTTCAAGTTTCAATTTCAATTTCAATTTCAATTTCAATTTCAATTTCAATTTCAATTTCAATTTCAATTTCAATTTCAATTTCAATTTCAATTTCAATTTCAATTTCAATTTCAATTTCAACTTCAATTTCAATTTAAATTCTAATTTCAATTTCAATTTCAATTTCAATTTTAATTTCAGTTTCAATTTCAATTTCAATTTCAATTTCAATTTCAATTTCAATTTCAATTTCAATTTCAATTTCAATTTCAATTTCAATTTTAATTTTAATTTCAATTTCAATTTCAATTTCAATTTCAATTTCAATTTCAATTTCAATTTCAATTTCAATTTCAAGTTTCAATTTCAATTTCAATTTCAATTACAATTTCAATTTCAATTTCAATTTCAATTTCAATTTCAATGTCAATTTCAATGTCAATTTCAATTTCAATTTCAGTTTCAATTTCAATTTCGATAGTAATTTTAATTTCAATTTCAATTTCAATTTAATTTCAATTTCAATTTCAATTTCAATTCAAGTTTCAATTTCAATTTCAATTTCAATTTCAATTTCAATTTCAATTTCAATTTCAATTTCAATTTCAATTTCAATTTCAAGTTTCAATTTCAATTTCAATTTCAATTTCAATTTCAATTTCAATTTCAATTTCAATTTCAATTTCAATTTCAATTTCCATTTCAATTTCAATTTCAATTTCAATTTCAATTTCAATTTCAATTTCAATTTCAATTTCAATTTCAATTTCAATTTCAATTTAAATTCCAATTTCAATTTCAATTTCAATTTCAATTTTAATTTCAGTTTCAATTTCAATTTCAATTTCAATTTCAATTTCAATTTCAATTTCAATTTCAATTTCAATTTCAATTTCAATTTCAATTTCAATTTTAATTTTAATTTCAATTTCAATTTCAATTTCAATTTCGATTCTAATTTCAATTTCAATTTCCATTTCCATTTCAATTTCAATTTCAATCTCAATTTCAATTTCAATTTCAATTTCAATTTCAATTTCAATTTCAATTTCAATTTCAATTTCAATGTCAATTTCAATTTCAATTTCAATTTCAATTTCAAATTTCAGTTTCAATTTCAATTTCGATAGTAATTTTAATTTCAATTTCAATTTCAGTTCAAATTTCAACTTTAACTTCAATTTCAATTTCACTTTTAATTTCAATTTAAATTTCAATTTCAATCTCAATCTCAATTTCAATTCTCATTCTCATTCTCAATTTCAATTTCAATTTCAATTTCAATTTCAAGTTCAATTTCAATTTCAATTTCACTTTCAATTTCAATTTCGATTACAATTTCAATTTCAATTTCAATTTTAATTTTAATTTCAATTTCAATTTCAATTTCAATTTCAATTTCAATTTCAATTTCAATTCCAATTTCAACTTCAATTTCAGTTTCAGTTTCAGTTTCAGTTTCAATTTCAGTTTCAGTTTAAATTTCAACTTCAATTTCAATTTCAATTTCAATTTAAATTCAAATTTCAATTTAAATTTCAATTTCAATTTCAATTTCAATTTCAATGTCAATTTCAATTTCAATTTCAATTTCAAATTTCAGTTTCAATTTCAATTTCGATAGTAATTTTAATTTCAATTTCAATTTCAGTTCAAATTTCAACTTTAACTTCAATTTCAATTTCACTTTTAATTTCAATTTAAATTTCAATTTCAATCTCAATTTCAATTCTCATTCTCATTCTCAATTTCAATTTCAATTTCAATTTCAAGTTCAATTTCAATTTCAAATTTCAGTTTCAATTTCAATTTCGATAGTAATTTTAATTTCAATTTCAATTTCAATTTCTATTTAATTTCAATTTCAATTTCAATTTCAATTTCAATATCAATTTCAATTTCAATATCAATTTCAATTTCAATATCAATTTCAATTTCAATTTCAATTTCAATTTCAATTTCAATTTCAATTTCAATTTCAATTTAAATTTCAATTTCAATTTCAATTTTAATTTAAATTTAAATTTCAATTTCAATTTCAATTTCAAATTCAAATTCAAATTCAATTTCAATTTCAATTTCAATTTCATTTTCAATTTCCATTTCAGTTGCAGTTCCAATTTCAGTTTCAAATTCAATTTCAATTTCAA
This sequence comes from Pherbina coryleti, assembly GCA_943735915.1. Lineage (NCBI taxonomy): Eukaryota > Metazoa > Arthropoda > Insecta > Diptera > Sciomyzidae > Pherbina > Pherbina coryleti. The sequence goes on from OX030952.1 coordinate 24,387,099, forward strand.
TTTCAATTTCAATTTCAATTTCAATTTCAATTTCAATCTCAACCTCAATCTCTTTCTCAATTCCATTTTTATTCTCATTCTTATTCTCAATTTTAGTTTCAATTTCAATTTCAATTTCAATCTTAATCTCAATCTCTTTCTCATTCCCATTTTCATTTTCATTCTCAATTTCAATTTCAATCTTATAGCATCATTTTATAAATCCCTGCGCATCACTTCACGCTGCGTTGTTGAAATTCGCAATTTATAAAACGCAACGCTTCACGCCGTGATCTTCAGCGTTGAGTAACGCAATAGCGTAGTGAAAACAGTACAAAGTTCGCATTTTATAAAACGCTGCACTTGAAATTTCGCTCACTTGAACTGTCACTTTCATCACTTGCTCTTGAGCTGCCGTTAGAACGAATAAGTTGGCATTGAAAGGGTAATAACTGTTTGTTTCACTCATATATTCTTAAATGTTTACATATATCGTTTGAATAAAGGTTAAAGACAGCAACAACGAACCAACAGTTAGAAATGTTGCTAAAAGAAATAAAAAAACTACCGCAGGCAGCAAATGGTACGCCAGTGTTTGGCGTTTATATTGAAATTTCAATTTAATGATGGCTGAAGAGAACAGCTGATATGGTTGCCAACAAGTCCAAATTTGGTGAATCTTAAATATTTCAAAGATTTGCAATAATGATGCTAGTTTTATTTCACATGTGAAAACCCTAAACTGCTGTTGGCTGACAGTTCACCGTGGTAACGTAACATAGCTAACGCAATAACGTAGTGATTAATAAAATGCAAATTTTTAATCCAAGTGATGCGCCGCGTTAGCGTTGCGTTTCATCACGGTGATTTATAAAATGATGCCATTAATCTCAATCTTAATCTCAGTCTCATTCTCATTCTCAATCCCAATCCCAATCTCAATTTAAATTCCAATTTCAATTTCAATTTCAATGTCAATTTCAATTTCACTTTCAATTTCAATTTCAATTTCAATTTCAATTTCAATTTCAATTTCAATTTCAATTTCAATTTAAATTTCAATTTAAATTTAAATTTCAATTTAAATTTAAATTTAAATTTCAATTTCAATTTCAATTTCAATTTCAATTTCAATTTCAATTTCCAATTTAAGTTTCAATTTTCAATTTCTTATTCTCAATCCCAATCACAATTTCAATTTCAATTTCAATTTCAATTCAAGTTTCAATTTCAATATTATTTTGCAATTTTAATTTAAATTTTAATTCCAATTTCAATTTCAATTTCAATTCCAATTTCAATTTCAATTTCAATTTCAATTTCAATTCCAATTTCAATTTCAATTTCAATTTCAATTTCAATGTCAATTGCAATTTCAATTTCAATTTCAATTTCAATTTCAATTTCGATTTCGATTTCGATTTCAATTTCAATTTTAATCTCAATTGCCATCTCCATCTCCATCTCCATCTCCATCTCCATCTCCATCTCCATCTCCATCTCCATCTCCATCTCCATCTCCATCTCCATCTCCATCTCCATCTCCATCTCCATCTCCATCTCCATCTCCATCTCCATCTCCATCTCCATCTCCATCTCCATCTCCATCTCCATCTCCATCTCCATCTCCATCTCCATCTCCATCTCCATTTCCATCTCCATCTCCATCTTCATCTCCATCCCTATCTCCATCTACATCTCTATCTCCGACACCATCTCTGATTCTTAATATTGAATTCAATATCAATCTCTATTCTCGATCTTTTTCTTTATCTCTCTATATCTTAAGCTCAATCCGAATCTCAATCATTGTTTCAATTTCAATCTTTATATCAATCTTTATATTAATCTCAATATTTATCGGAATCGAAATGGCTTCGGTGGTCGATTGTTAGCGAGTTTGATCACCAACCCGTGAGGTACCAGGTTTGAATATCGACGAATATTGAACTTAACGTATTTTTTAAACTGAAATTTAAAATTCATCAATAATTACGACTTAAAAGTTGTAGTTGGTGGTAAGGAAGTTTGTGGATGGGATAATCTTAGGAGTATAACTGAAATTTTCTGCGGTAAAAGCCTAAATATTGCTTCAGATTACAATTCGCATGTTTTTGCGGCTTTCCACTACACTTAAAACATCCTACATATGTTTCACTTGATTGTTCCTAATCAGCACCCCATCTATCTAAACTATCGCCCCATTTCGAACCAAGGCAGACTTAACTGAATAGGTGTAACAGCTGAAATACTTGTTTTCAAAGTTCAGAACAAAACTATCAACCCATCAACAACAGAAAGCAGTTTGAAGCACATCCTGCTTACAGTTCTGCATTACATTAGGAGTAACTTAAACTGTTGGCGAGCGGCAATATGCAGTACTCTTACTTTTTTCATTCTCCGCTTTGTAATTTTCTCATCTCATCTTTTATTACTTATTTTAATTTCGAGCACAGTTTGTGAAAGAACTCGATGTGATGGAAAGAAATAAACTTCATATTCGTGATCTGCGTCCCCAAATTTACCGTAAACGCTTAAATTGTCAATGCTAAAAAAAAAATTGTATCTCTTTGTTAAGTGATATTGAAAATAATTTCAGCATTTCTAGTTGGAAAACATGCAACAAAAATGTTGGTTTCAAACTTGAAAATAAGCTATAATAACAATGAACAGCAGTAAAAAAAAAGTGACAAGCAACACGCTCCTCGCAACTTCACATGTCAAAAAAAAAAAAAAACGAAAAAATGAAAATAAGCAACTTAGAAGGGTCTAATCAGGAAAAACTCAATAAATAAGGGATGAAGATAAGAGTCGGGCAAAAACTAAAACCAAAGTACAATGAAAAAGGGTCCCCACAGAAATTCATGCATTTCAGTGGGAATGTAAGAAAAAGGTTGGAAAAAAAAAATAAAAAAAATACAAACAAATAATAACAAAAAAGCAGCAGAAATAGAAAACAGCAGCAGTCAAGACAATATCCACAATTACAAAAACAACAACAAAAACAAGAAAGCAGGCCGTTATCATTGCCATAAAAATGTCACCTTACTGCTTGAAGGTGCGTGCCTGCCTGCAAGCCTAAAAGCATACTTTGATTTTTGCATTTTATTATTTCGATTTCTTTCCTGTTTCTGCTGCTATTGCTGCTACTACTGCTGCTACTGCTGCTGTTTCAATAATAAATGCAAATGTGTGCGTTTAGTGCGCGTAAACAAGGTGCTTACAAGCTGCATGTGTTCCTTTGTGTGTCTGTGTGACTTGAATTTATTATGTGGTTAGCTTAGGTAAGTGGTAGCTATAGCAGTGATAGTTGTCGTTGTTGTTGTTATTGTTGTTACTGCTGTTGTTGTCGCTTCTGTGTTCCTTTATTAAATGCTCATTTTGTTAACAAGCCGCAATAGCAAAAAAAAAAAAAAAACTAGCAGCATTTGGCAAGTTATTAAAACAATAACAGCAAATTTTATTGCATGTTTTTCGGCGGCAGCATCGTGAAAATGGCTTAAGCGTGCCGCTAGTCATTCTGCTTTACTATATGTGCATGTTTGTTTGTGTGTGTGTGTTTACCAACAATTTGACACTCTGGGCTTTTGTGTGTGCTTGTGTGACAAACATAAATCAGCGTTAACAGCAAATGTTTTTTTTTTGTCGCTCTCTTGAAATGAATACCCTTCAACTAGGCAACCGCTTACGTGTCAAGCGTAAAATTATGCTATGGTTTCGTTTAATTTTTTTTTTTCTTATTCAACGTTATTTGCTGTTAACTGTTTGTCACTAAAGGCCTACTTACCTGCCTGCCTGTTTGCCTGTTGGCTTGTTATTAACTTGTTCTAATATTTTTTTTTTCTTTCTTAATGCTTGGTAAATTGGTGTGAAAAGCTTTGAGCAAAGTGTTGGCAAAGCATGTCAATTTATTAAAAACTTTAGAGCGGAAAAGCTGACAATTAAGCACATGCAAGGCCTAGCAGAAGTGCAGGGTAAGATTGCAAGGTGCACATAGGGTGAAGTGGACAAGAAATGACACAAGTTATTTGCTGTTTTAAGATTGTTTGCATTCCTAATCGTAATGTAGTATTCTATGGTTGAGTTAAGCTCAGGATATACTTTACATATTTCCAAGCACTTGCATCTTTTTGACTGTCAAGTTGATTTAAGGTACTAGAAACACTTAATAAGGCGAAAAATACACTTTTGCAGTAATTTGTTTTCAAAGGTACTTTAATAATAATCTTAATTTTGTTTCTTAATACATAAAAAACCCTCTCAAGACGAAAAAAAAGCAAGAAGAAAAAATGAAACAAAAACCTAAATTTTAATGTGACCTTTCATTATTTATATTGAAAACACTGTGATCAATAAAACACTGTGATCGAATTTCAAAGATGCACATGAGTTAACCCTCCAATGAATGCTTTTTGCGTGCGAAACGCTCACTTTTACAATTACAACTGACAATAATTACAAAATGAGCCAAGTTAGAAAAAATTACCCTTACAAAAAATGTTACCCGAAGTGCAAAGAACCGAAATATAATCTATGATTTTACTTCTGAATTTGGAAAAAAGGTTTTCAGTTCTAGATTTGAATTCAAACGTAAGTGTGCCTAAAGTTAAGGCACAGTAGAGGGTTAAGGCTATGCCTAAAAGTATGACACGATCAAGGTTAACCTTGACACAGGGTGTATCATAAGTAGATAAGAACTCAGTTAGTAATGTAAAAGCGTTTTCTCTGTCAAAATAAACTTGCGGGTAACTTTGTCTTCATATTGGCAGTATAAGTAGGACCTAAGTAGCTTGAGTGGATCTCAGTGAAAAGTCATGCACGACTACTGATAAGTTTGTGTAGCGGCCAACGAAATATTGTGTCTAGTCTGCTCTGTAATGATTTGCTCTATACAGAGCCCTTGTTGTTGTTTGTCTTTATGTTGTCTTGTTGTCAATATACTTGGCGTAAAGCTCAAATTTGTTTTCAATATAAAAATTATCATGAAAATGTTAAAATAAATATAAAAGCACATGAGTAAAGAGAAATTACAAATAGAATTTTATGAGAAAGATAGAAACATTCCTTCTGTATAAGTTTTGCCATTATTCTAAAGTTAAAAGTTTCTTTTGCAGAAATTCTAAGGTGTTAGAGCCGATGAAACCTAATCCGTTGGGCGCATGGTTATTCTTAAAAAAAATAACTTTTATTTTCTACTTTAAATCGCACATCAAGTCAGACCTGTGACCAAGAAATACCATGGTATTTGTAGGGACCAAAAATGTGACCAAAATTAAGGTCACTACACTTAGGGAAATAACGCATATTAACATTATCCACGCCTGAGTATAAATTTTATTTAAACATTTATGTGGATGAATCAAATATTTTCCTTACAACTCGTTTTTTTCCCGTATTTAAATTTTATTTATGCCCACACACATATTTCATACAGCTAAAACAGCCGACAAGCAGAAACAGCTTCGCACTCTGTTTCTGCAGCTTATTTCTTGCAGTTGCAGGTTTCTTATAGTTCTCGTTTAGTTTTTGTTGCAAGGGTTATATAGCCTGGATGTTTGGCCATGATGATTTGTGAGTGCGATGGATGGTCGCTTGATGAAATGATGTAGGATGGAGTGATAACTCGATATTTTCTGATGGATGTCTTGCACCGGTTGTCATTTACCTGCATATTTTGCTTCTTATTTTCTATCTTTCTTTTTCTTTCTCTAGTTTATACTATTTTTGACATTATATGTCATAATATTGCACCAACTGTCAAAAATAGTATAAATTAGAGAATGAAAAAAGTAATAAAGAGAATTAATAATACACTGCCGTCATAAGAAAGAGTGCGGCATCTAGCATGAAAATCAAAATCAATTTTATTGCTTTTTCTTAAACATATTACTTTCATCTTCAAGAAAATTAAATAAAAATTACGAATTTTTTGCTCAATTGCTAAATATTTTAACCAGAAGTGTCATATAACTTCACAAATTAAAACAATCATTCAAGCAAAAAAGCCGCATCTACACTGTCTGTTCCACAGTTTTTGCATTTTTAATAAAATCCGTAAAATATCATTAATGTTGAGAAAAAAACTGGATATTACTATTCTGAAGAACCAAATATTTATAACCAGCCAAACCCTAGTCAGTGAATTTTTGATAAATTACTGTAAGTCGTTTATCTCAGAATATTGGAATATGTAGATGTCGCACTCTTCCTTATGACGGCAGTACAGGCAAATGGCATTTGATGGACGCAGCTCGTGAGAAAATAGCCAATTGTCAAGACTACCTTGTATCATGGTTGGTGCAATATGAAGAAAATAATACTATAAAACCATTGAAAGCATATTCAATTTAAATTTGTTGTTTTTTAGGTTCAATACTTTTACATAAATTTTCTTTTAATGTGATAGTTTTATTTTTAAATGTTAAATATTTGAAAGATACTTTAAAAAAATTCGTGCATAATTTTAATATATTTTTTATTAATTCTGTTGAAATATTTTATCTTATTAAAAAAGTATTTAAATAAATTTAAAATATTTACGTAGTCCATTTATGCAAATGCGTTATTGGTGCAAAATTGACTCGCTTTTTGGATAAATTAAAAAAGTTTAAAGATAAAAAGATAAAAAGATAAAAGATAAGTTTAATATTTTTTTCTCTTAGTGTACAAATACCATCAACTTAGCAACGTATTCAACAGATCAGACACATTTCATAAAGTGTAATTTCTTTAAATTCCTAAAACTAACTGATTGCTTCTCTAGAGTGCCCGCTTTGAATTGATTCCACTCATAAATGAAATTTTGTGGAAAGTACTGCAAGCACATGCCGGGTACAAGCTGTTAGAATTAAGCTTTAAAGTGGGTTTATGATGAGCCTCTGTTTTATTTTAAAAAAACATAAAAAAAATTGTTCCAAGGATAATGGCCAGCTATGGGCAGAGAGCGCTCTGGGAGCATAAAGACCAAGAATTGAGAGCAAAGGTTTATGTAGCAACACAAAACGCAATAACAAATCAAAGACAAAAGACAAACACAGAAACAACACAGAAGCTTTAAATTTAGTGGTGCCCATGCCCGATCATTGCTTATGGTTATTCTTAAATATGATTATTGAAAGACCATAGAAATCATCAAAGGTGAACATTATTCTATGAAAGAAGTCAAGAGTCAAGCTTTTCGGGGGTTATTACTTTCTAGATTTTATCTTTTTTTAATCTATGTATTTCATAAAAAATATCTGCATGTTTCTTAAATAAAAACAATTTCAACAGAAACCAAATATTTCATAGAAAAAATGTTACGGAATGGTCAAGGCCAGCATGAAGTCATCCGCTTGATAGGTTGTTTCAAATTCGCAATTAGCATTATTTGGGATAAAAAGTAACAAACCTTTTATGACAAAACTCAGGCTTAAATTTACGAAAAGGTAAAAAAAAAAAAAATGACTCAGTTGATGATTAGAAGTCAGTACTACCCCGAGAAAAAAAGATACAGTAGTTTCGACTATGTCGTAACACAAGACGTAGAATTAGTCAATTCGCTTTTGATGACATCTTTTTTAAAAACTATTTAGTAAAATATTTATTCCATACACCTGAGCATATCGTCGTTGCGCATACAAAAAAGTTATGTGTTTTTGAACAATTTTTCAGGAGACGAAAAAAACATTTTTGTTTTTTAACAATTTCAATACTATTTTCACATAGCTGGCTAACTTTCACATTTGTTTTATTCGGAACCAATAAGAATATCAAGAAACCATTTGGTGAATAGATGGGGCATACATATGGCTATTAAATGGTAAAATAAAAAAGCATATAAAAATAAAAAGCATATGACCTTTAAAAGAGTGCTGGAGAGGGTTAATATGTATAACCGACCCCCATTACTTTTGCAAAAGGAACATTTTTGCCTTTGACACCTATTCCCTCCGACCACTCCTTAGGGAGGCTCCCTTACAAATATTATGGTTTTTGTATATTTATTCCATACACCTGAGCATATGACCTTTAAGAGAGTGCCTGAAAGGGTTCATAGGCAGGACTGACCCCCATTATTTTTGCAAAAGGAACATTTTTGCCTTGGACACCTATTCTCTCCGACCACTCCTTAGGGGGCCTCCCATACAAATTTTATGGTTTTTGTGCCGGAAAGGGTTAATATGTATCACTGACCCCCATTACTTTTGCAAAAGGAGCATTTTTTCCTTTGACACCTATTGCCTCCGACCACTCCTTAGGGGGCCCCCATACAAATTTTATGGTTTTTGTTTATTTATTCCATACACCTGAGCATATGACCTTTCAAAGAGTGCCAGAAAGGGTTAATATGTATCACCGACCCCCATTATTTTTGCAAAAGTAACATTTTTGCGTTTGACACCTATTCCCTCCGACCACTCCTTAGGGGGGCTCCCATACAAATTTTATTGTGTTTGTGCCGGAAAGGGTTAAGATGTATAACCGACCCCCATTACTTTTGCAAAAGGAACATTTTTGCCTTTAACACCTATTTCCTCCGACCACTCCTTAGGGGGGCTCCCATACAAATTTTATGGTTTTTGTTTATTTATTCCATACACCTGAGCATATGACCTTTAAGAGAGTGCCGGAGAGGGTTAATATGTATGACTGACCCCCATTACTTTTGCAAAAGGAACATTTTTGCCTTTAACACCTATTCCCTCAGACCACTCCTTAGGGGGGCTCCCATACAAATTTTATGGTTTTGTCGATAAAACCGGAAACTGTCGATAAATAGGTAGCAAGTTTAAGCAAACAAAAACATCAAATGTTGGCTTTATATTTCATGTAATTGTGTAAAATTTATATAAGTTAGAGAGTTCTAACATGAATTTTTGTCGCATTGAGGATCAAGCAGACCAACAAGTGCTAACATCAACATTGTACGATCAGTACTTTAGGCCCACCAAAGGCTCAAAAAGTAATGTAAATACCGACACCTGATCACTATCAACCACCCTACTTACCTCCGAGAATGACGTATTCTACGTCAAAAGAAAAGCAAGCAATAGTAAAATTACTATATATAGTAAATTTACGCAATAGCAATAGTAAAATAGTAAATTTACGCTTATTCACGTAAGAAAAATATTGTTTTATCATTGCTTTCAAAGCACATACATACTTCGATACCATACCAAAAAAAAAATTTTTTTTTTGTTTCACCCAAGCCAAGTATATAATATATTAACCAATAGTAATAGTTACATAGTTACATACTTGAGCACTATGTTCGTCAGATTAAGCAAGCACGCTAATATAAACTGTCGAAGCCATAATGTACACTTAAATTACAAAATACTTAGTTAATTTATCTGAAACAATATCGGTAAGTTTAACATGTAAGACTGTTTTGGTGAAGAACTTTGAAGACTAAAAACTGCCAAAGACATCTTATAAATTATACTAGGTTTTTCTGTTAATTTTGCATGAGCTTTTTCTCGGTGTATAGGCGCATATCATTGTAATTTTTTTCTGGCAGTATGGAAATGTAATCCGTCCACTTTCACGGCGAATTGAGCAAAAAGTTGGACTTAAGATTTTAGGCTGCGACGGAAGTGGTAGCATAAAATATAATAAAATATAAAACGATTTGGTCCAGTTGGGAATCAGTGGGTGTGTTATCCCAAGAGGTTAATCTTTTAATGATACATATACGGCTTTGAAGTCTTAGAGCGGCTGGTGGATGAGTTGTATGACTCAAAAAGGTTTTGATGAATGTTATATGTTTGAGAGATAAGTGACTACGGAAAACTGAAGGGTGTTCCATTAAGACGTGTGGTACTTTGATTTTGAATAAAACGCAAACGGTTCCGGTCACACAATAGGATTACGTGTGAAAAATTATTTTGCAGATATGTTCAGAGCGACTATTCCCTAGATATTTCACTCTTTCGTTTATATTTTCGATGACATTTTGCAGTATGGCCTCCGGAATAGCCTGATGTAATATTGCTTTTCAAGTTTGGAATCGTCTTCGAATCATTCACATAGACTTTATCCTTCGTGTAACCGTACAGAAAAATGTCTAACGGCATCAAATGGCATGATCTGGGTGGCCAATTCACATCACCGCGACGAGAAATTAAATGGTTTGGGAATTTGCGACGCAAAAAGTTAAAATTGAGGTCAGTTGTATGTGGTGTAGCGCCGACCTTTTAAAACCACATATCGTTCAGACTCTGAGCTTCAACCTCAACCTCCGGCACAGAGTTGGCATTTTCGGTGTGTCCATCGTTATATTTGGGAAAAAACGCCCCGATGATGCCTCCGATCCAAAAATCGCACCAAACAGTGACTCGAGGTGGATGCATTGGCTTCTCCATGATCACTTGTGGATTTTTCGAGCGCCAATACGGCAGTTTTGCTTGTTAACATAGCCGCCGAGGTGGCAATGAGCAAAAAGTCATCATCTTCAGCAATCATTTGCAGGACCCAATGGCGAATAAACATTTCGGGGGACTCGAAGACATTTTCACTTTCGGCAGCAATATTCTCAGCATAACGTGATGTCCGCACTCTGGTTGGATTCGGAACATCAAGTACGGACCCAGTTTAATAAAAAGAGTTGGCTGTGCCGTGGACACACCCGTAGGTTTTGACGTGACGAAGTTTCTTGCTGTTGTTGTTAATGTTGATGTTGATGTTGATGTTGATTTTGCTGTTGATGTTGATGTTGATGTTGATGTTGATGTTGATGTTGATGTTGATGTTGATGTCGATGTTGATGTTGATGTTGATGTTGATGTTGATGTTGATGTTGATGTTGATGTTGATGTTGATGCTGATGTTGATGTTGATGTTGATGTTGATGTTGATGTTGATGTTGATGTTGATGTTGATGTTGATGTTGATGTTGATGTTGATGTTGATGTTGATGTTGATGTTGATGTTGATGTTGATGTTGATGTTGATGTTGATGTTGATGTTGATGTTGATGTTGATGTTGATGTTAATTTTGATGTTGATGTTGGTGTTGGTGTTGGTGTTGGTGTTGGTGTTGGTGTTGGTGCTGGTGTTGGTGTTGGTGTTGGTGTTGGTGTTGGTGTTGGTGTTGGTGTTGGTGTTGGTGTTGGTGTTGATGTTGGTGTTGGTGCTGGTGTTGGTGTTGGTGTTGGTGTTGGTGTTGGTGTTGGTGTTGGTGTTGATGTTGGTGTTGGTGTTGGTGTTGGTGTTGAAGTTGTTGTTGGATTTGGAGTTGGTGCTTTTCGTTTATTTTTTTTTTGCTTCCCCATTGGTTGTGCTCTAATTTCAATTAATCCAGCAAAAGTGATGCATATGCGTCACATTAGGCGGTTCCCTGAGGGTTTTTGACACGCCGTCAAATTTTTTTTTATTTTTGTCATATGCCCGAAGACCTCACCTTTGTTTTCGTTCCTTAAAATTTACCGTTGCACCAGTAGTCACAGAGTTAAAAATCCATGCAACGTTTTTTCATGGCTGTAGCATTTTTACTGCATTATGTGATTGCATCCCTGAAATCATGACAACAAAATTTTTTTTGTAATTTAGTTGTGAAGCGTAATAACACATCCCTGCTGTCGTAAAACAAAATTTACTGTAGCACTCCTCCTGAGTGTGTAATAATTCCATGCAACGATATTACATTTCTGTTACATAAGCTGCTATATTCACGACCTGACGACGCCGGATTTTTTTTTTATTTTTGTCGTAAAGCCATGTATAAAAACTTAATTTTCCTTTTTAAACTTTTATCGTAGGTTATATACTCATTGAGTAAAAATTCAATGCAACGCCGCTGCATGAATGTTGCGTTATCGATCTTTGAGCGGCTCTCTCAGCGTCCCCATGATGTTAGAAATTTTTTGTCTAATTTTGTTGTGAGGGCTTCTAGTAGGCCTTTATTGGGGTATCGTATTTTTAATCCTAGCACTAATAGTCAGCGGGTAATAATTCCATGTAACATATTTTCTGTTGCGTTGCTTACGCAGCTCCCACTACGTCCCTATGCCGTATTAAATTTTTTTTTTGTTTTTTTAATATAGTCAAAGAATTAACCTTTATGGTCATACTATTTTTTTAATCATAGCTCTTATACCCAGCGAGTAACAATTCAATGAAACGCAAATTAATTTTTAAAAAATTCATTTTTCAACTTTTTTGGAAACTAGAGCAGTACAACGTAACTTTGTCACGTCAAAATTAATTTGCAATGTTGCGCGTAGTAGTTTCACTAATATGGTAATGGCGACCCCATTTTTGGTGAATCGATCGTAGCTTTTGCACCATCGACTTGGAATTTAAGATCCAAAATTCGACGATTTCAATGCGTTGTTCTTTCGGGTACCGATCTATTACTAAAATTCTATACTGTCACAATGACAATGACATAAAATATGGCGAACAAGGGTTGATAATGCAGATTTTAATCGATTACAAAGTAACACACCTACTATTGGAACACCCTTTACAATGCTACTTTGAACCAAAATCTGTTTCAAGCTAATATTGGACTTACAAATTATTAATTGTAAGTATCATTTTTCAATAGAGTTATGATACCAAGCAATCCACCAGCGTAACTTTAATTCAAAAAAGGAAATTCAAATTCTCAATCGGTTTATTTAATACCTGTACCTCAATTCTATCTAACAACTTTGGATGGAGATCAAGAGGTTCTAAGCAACGAATGTTAACGTAGTCGTATCAAAAACTCTTGTTGAACTTTGAAAAAAAGTGGGTGTGATATGAAATGGAATCATGCCAGGAACTTACCAAAATTTCTGATGTGTGAATTCAATATTCAATATTTCCTGAAGAAATATTTTGAGCAACTGTAGCTAAAATTTAGCGAATGTTCATATTAACAGCTCTATTTTAAAAATTGCGGTAACAATAATATGTTACTTCAAATTCATCACTGGTAACAAGATTGAAATCATCATAGAAATGAGAATATATTTTCTGACGATGCTGCAGTACTTAGTACTAGTGGTGAACTAGCGATTTCATTAGTAGCATATAAACACCTTTATCACCACTTCAATCTACTTTTTTTCAAGTTTTACGTAAGCTACATGGATAGAAGTAATTTTCTTACATTAAGCAATTATTTTGCTTGATCTAAGAAAATTTAAGACTAAGCCTCATTAAAATTGCAAATTGTTTATTTCAGCTTATATTGGCATGCTTATAATTCACAACTTGTTTACATGAAAACATGTTTAAGATGGTTCGGATTGACAAACTATGGCATGGTTCGAAGACGCAGTGTCTTATCTATTACTTTACTTGGAAGCATGTAAGTGTCTACAAGATATATTTAGTATATTCGGATAGTTTTTTTATGATCAGTTATCCTACATTCTATATCTTTACTGAATCAAAAAAATTGTTCTCAATTCATGCACAAATAAATTTCTCAAATCTAGCAATTATTTTAGTTTTAGGCAAATTATTTTCTTGTTCTAGCACACTCTGCTCTTAATTAGAACATTACGTTTCTAATATCAAGCAAAATATTCTAGATTTAAAAAAATTGTTTACTTGAATCAAGAAAATTATTCTAGTTTTCAGTGTGTTCCTTACTTGAATCAAGCTTATTGTTCTTAATTAAAGGAAGATGAATTTCTCAAATCAGGCAAATTATTCAAGTTTTGAGCAAATCGTTAGCTTGAATCAAGTAAATTTTTCTCACTTCAAGCAAATATTAGATTTGAATCTAGAACAAGTATTCTTAAGTTTTAAGTAAATGTTCCTTAAATTTAATATTTTTTTTTAATATAATGTGTTTCAAATTTGCTCTACTCTACAAAAATAATGTATGAAGTAAGAAATTTACGCTTAAGTGTAAAGCCTATTTGCTTGATTCTAGCATAGAATACATTCTCTCCTTGTTAGAACAGTTTATTTAACATTTATAAAATTTTTCCTAAATTCTTAAAGATATGGCGAGTCTATTGTTGTGTTGACTGGAAAACTTCGTTTATTTTTATCGTGTATATTTTTTTTTTGTTTTTTTTTTCTGAAAATGTCTGCGTGCTTTCATAACATGTACCAGTTTTGATGAGCTTTTATCGTGCGTCTTATGTGTAAAATTAATTCAGTCATCCTCTTGATTTTTCCTGCACCAGCTTCTCTTAATATTTTCTTTTGGCTTCATACTCTAGTTTTTTTTTTTTTGTTCTCCATACATCTTAATTGTGACTTTTTGTAGATTTGTACATTAACTTCACATCCTTTTTGAGCTTACTACTCTTTGAGTGTCTTTCTTATCCTGCTTTCGCTTAAATTATTACTTATTCTGCTCTTGTGACTTTTCCAACAATTTTTTTCCCCCCTCATTTTCCGCCCTTACAACGTTTAGCTGCTTTCTGTTTATCTGCTATTTTCTTTTCATTGGCACATTTTCATCCACTTTTCATTTATCCTGTACGCATTTTTACATTGACTGGGTGCTTTTGTCAGTCAGCCAGCCAGCCAGCCAGCCACGTTGTGCGTATTTATTGCGTATTTTTGTGCTCTTATCTCTCTGTTTTGCTTAGTTCGCTTTTATTTTATTTTATTTTGGTTTTCTGTTTTTGTGTATATGCGTGCGTATGCGTGTGTGTGCTTATTTTTTCATGTACGTGGCATTAGAATATATTTTTTGTTTTTTTTTTTTATACTGTCAAGGGATGTTCGTTCTTGTATAATGTTGACACATACATACATATTTTAGACATTCCGCACGCATAGTTTTTTCGCTTTGACATTCTACTAGTTCGATTTTTTTTTCTATTTTGTATTTTTGTTGTTTTTGCTGTTTTTGCTCTTAATATTTTTGTTGTGTCTTTGAAGTTGACATACATTTTGTGGTGAGTGTAAGACTCTGGTGGTAAGGGGCGTTTTCTTAAATTTAATGTTGGCTTAAATTCAAGCAAAAGAAGAATGTTTTGAATGGAGTGCTAAAAAAAATTAGCCTTAAAGTATGCTTAGTTTTAGACACAAAAGCAGAAAATAAGAGCTTTTATAGGGGGTAAAAGTCTCTCTATGCATGTCCAAGCTTGTATGATACAAAAATATTGATTTATTGATCGAAAAAATGCGATGATTCGATTAGAATTTTTTTTTTTTTTTTGATTGTTACGTTGAAATTTTCTCTTTGATTTTTTTTGACTGTGCTGCTTGTTAATCTATATTCATTGGGTTATGTCATATTGATACATAGATGATTGACATACATATTCAATTTGCCAATACGTTATATTAAACTTTCTTATACATTCAAAAAAAGGCAATATTTTCCACTCTATGATTGATCATATCAGCGGCAAAAGCTTGTGTGTCAATATTAATGGAACAGTCTGAGCCAGGTTAAGAAAATTATTAAGACAGCTAAACAAGCCATCACATGCTTAAGATTATAATAAAAAGAAAAAAGAGAACCAAAAACAAAAAACAAGCAAAACCTTGGCGAAAGCCAACAAAGTCTGGCTGAAGTCAGAGGTTAAAGTTTTGACGAGGTCAAAAAGCAGAGCTGCCAGAGCTGCGTAATGATTAATTGATATCATATGTTTGAGAACAAACACACTAACAAACACGCTTAAATGATACACCCATGCTTATAAATGACATACACACACAAGCACACATACCAAAACACAGACGAGCGTGTTGAAGTTGTTGTCATTTTGAACGTGGCAAAGCAAAGATTTATTATTTTTATTATTTTTCTTCATTATGATTATTTTGTAGGCTTTTTCTTACATTTTTTCTCTTTTTTTTTATGTTTTCTTAACAATGTGTTTATTTTTTCTGTGTATAATATATGAGTTTTATATCTATATTTATATATATATATTTGTATTTAGATACTTACAGTAACTTGTTGAGCAAACTCAACCTTCGGCTGGCCGACCAATTCAATAATATGAACCATATGGAAAGATTTTATTTGAATTTTCCCTCTTGATTTTGGTCAAAAAAATTGGTGTGTTTAAATTTTTTTCTTTTTGAGTTTTTTTCTTTCTTAACAGAGTTAACTGTAGCTTTTGTTTTAATGGTTTTTATGATTTCCACTTGTTTTTTTTTCTTTTGTCTTTGTTTGAATTGCACAGTTGCTTGAATTTGAAAAATGTTTGATTTCCACTTTATAAATTTTCACTTTTAGCGTATTTTTGTTTTTATTGCACTTTTATTTTTATTCAACACTGTATTCTTAATGCACTGCACGCTGTTTTTAATTAAGTTTTATCTTATCTGTTGTGTGTTTTATCTATTTTTTTGTTTTTATCTGCTTTTTTGTATTTATTTGTTAGCTTTAAGTTTTGCTCTATCACACTTTGTGATATTTATCAATTATTTTTTCATATGTTTTTGTAGCTATCAATATGGTTTTTGAACAATTTTTTTTTGTGACTTTTGATTTGTTTTTACTATATATTTGTATTTTTGCACTTTTGTAAATTTATACAATTTTGAGTGTTTTTTTTTTCAATACTTCAACGAATGATCTGAAATGATTAGAAATGTAATTTTTAAAAATTGTAAAAACCATTCAATTCAAATAAAATAAATAAACAATTTGTATTTTTTTTTTCAAAAATAACAGACTTCTATCAACAGTTTGGTAAAGAAATAAAACAAAATAAAAATAAATAAATAAAAAGCTCTTTTAAAGCTAACATCTGAGTAATATTTAATATTTTCTTTAAATGAACACTTCATTTAGCCATTTATTAAACTAGAGAATAAGAAAACTTTGTAATATATGCCTTTTACTTAATTATTTTATTTTCTAACTGTAGCTAAAATTTGATCAGAAATATTTTTCTAATATATTTTAACCCGCTAGCACCCTTTTTTCTGCCCCTTTTTTAAAATAAGTTTAAAAAAATACCCTTAAAAGCAGTTGTAGTGACTTAAAATATTCTAAGAAAATATTGTGCGTAAAATTTTACTATGAGTCTCTTCGGACAAGATTTGTCTGCAGCCAACCTTTATTGAAAAAAAAAACCATATTTTTAACTGCTCGCTGTCAAAAGTACAGCAGTTGAAGAAATTTTCGTTGCATACTTTGAGGTAGTTTTTTTTCATTAAGCAATTAAAAACCAACTATTTTTCTTTATAGTTCTAAGTTATAGATAAATAACGTTAAAAAATTACTCTTAGTAAAATTTTATAAGGAACATTTTCGTAGAATACTCTACTCTACCTCTACTTCCCTCTTCCATACTACTTATATTAAAGAATACTTTACTCTACTCTCCTCTATAAGTAGGATTATTATCTTCTAATTTTTTGTTACTTTATTTCTTACTTTTAGTAGTAAGGAATACTTCAACAACGACTATTTTAACCCTTTCGACTCCAACGTTGCCTGAGAGCAACTTCACATGTTTGTCGTCTTATAGTTAATGCTACGAACAATATTTTTTCTTAAATTATGTAATGTTGATGGGTTAGTGCTTTGAAAATCATAAGCAACACAAATGATGCAATGTTTACTGTTACTGTTCCTGCTATCCTTGGAAGAGTGAAGTGAAATTGTCGCTAATCAGCTTATTGTAAACTGGAGTTGTCAGAAATAAGTGCACTGTTTTCGATAATAATTAAATAAAATTGTTTTGTAACAAAAATACTCTATTCTACATACATCACATAATATTAATTGGAAAGTGAGTTTGAAGTGTGTGCTTCATATATAAAGTAATGATTTTATGAAACTCACAAGTTGCCTGTAGGCAACATTGGGCTATAGTGGCTATAAAATATTTTGTTTTGATTATGACGCCGCATATGAGAAGTTTGTATAATGAAGAGATTAAAAAAATGCAGGAGTTCGATTGGGATCAATCTGAAGATAAGAAAAGTGAAGATGATGAAGAAGATGTCTCGACTGTGTTGACTAGTTCAGAAGGTATTGTAGATTCTGTTCGTAGATTATATACTTTAAAATATTAGAATTCCCGCCTTGGATTTTTCTGTTGAGCTCATTTAAATGAGCAAATATGTCCGCCAGATATGCAAGTTTTACTACCCATTAGGCCGGAACACATAGTAGGCATGCACGCATTAAAGCACCTGACTTTTAAGTTGAAAACAAGAAAGCTTATTGGCTAACGCTCATACAAAGCAGCGCGCATTGAAGTTGGCAAACTTTCAACTTTTTTCAAGCATCAAAGCATTGACAGGTAAACAACAAACCAACCCAATAAGAAACAAACCAATTTTGCCAGACAACATATGTTTTAAATGCTTGCTATGTGTTTCAAAAAGCATGCTTCAAAAGCATAGATGCACGCATGCTTTCTATATGTTCCGGCCTATTCTTTTTTTTTAAACACAGAATCAAAATCTGAACCGTGGGCCTCTCAAAACTTCTGGATGTCATTTTTTAGCTCGTAAATCAGAGATAACACTTTTCCGCGAGAAAGCCATCGAACTTCGGTATGAAACAGAAGTGACTGATGATCTGCTCCCATTTTCTGACACACTACATTAAACTTGCTTCCATGTGTAAAAAAAAGGACATTTTTAATATGGTGTTTTTCAGAAGCTCTGGTTACAAATCCTCTAATTTTAAGGTGATAATTTTCACAAAACCTTAACTATTTTCCGCGCAACGAGAAATAGCCAGTAATATCGCAAGAATCGACGTAAAGGTTTTGAGATGAAGATGTAAACCATTTGAAGTTTCAGAAAGTGTTTGGAAAATAAGTTTCCTGTAGGGTATTTTACTGACTTCTTCGATAATGAGGTTATTGATAGAATGGATATACTTAGCAGTACTTAGTAATAAACTCAAATAAAAATATTTTTATTTTTTCAATATTTTTTGAGTGATAAAAAAAGCCTATAAAAAATGCGCTAGATAGTTCAAATATTTCACATAGCTATTCTTTACACTATTTTATTATAGATCTGTGAGCACAAAACACATGTCAAAGGCTTTTACTGACCTGTTCGTTTAATCTTTGTTTTAAACAATTGCTTAATTTTTTGTTAAAGTGAAGTTTTAAATTCATATAAATTAAACAAAGTTTGTTTTTAAGATTTTTAATTTTTTTCAACTGGTTAAAAGTAAACTTTTGACTTCAATTTGTCTTTTTTTTGTTTTTTTTTTTTTTTTTTTTTTGTTTTCCCTATTTACCAGAAACAGTTGAACCAAATGTAATTTTCTTAAATATTGACCTCTCTAATCAATTTCTAGCTAAGAATCCTAAATTTTTTCTAGATTCCTAAAATTCCTAATAAGAGAGCATTATTCAAGGTTTTACAAAAAAATCGAGTTAAATCAAATTTTTTTTTAAAAGATATGAAGTAATTTTTATACATTAAAAAAAAAATAAACTTTTAATTTTTACTTCTAGTTTTGAAATTTAGTAAATTACGCGTTCTTACAAAATTTACTCACTTTCTACATGATTTTATGGACTTTTTTATAACCTTTAGAGACTTATGTATGTTCAAATATTTAAGATTACTTTTAAAAACTTATTAAGTTCTGAGTTTATAAATGATTTATTCAAAATTTATTATTTTGAATACTTAATAAATAATAAATAATCATTATATTTTTAATTACTTATAAAATTTAATGTAACCTTTCGTTAATTATATTGAAACAAATTTGAGCTTTAAGCCACGTACGCTAACAACAAGACAACATGAAGACAATGAAGGGAACCACCAACAACAACAACAAGGGCTTTGTATAAAGCAAATCATACATCATACAAGACAGACTGTTTCGTTGGCCGCTACACCGACTCATCAGTATTTTTGCATAACTTTTCACTGTGATCCACTTAAGCGACTAAAGATCCTACTTATACTGCCAATTATGCCGAGAAAGTTACCCGGAAGTTTATTTGGTAGAGAGAACGCTTTTAAATTAGTAACTGAGTTCTTATTTACTTCTGATGCACCATGTGTCAATGTTAACCTTGATCGCGATTGAATTGCACTCCTCGCATCTCGGTTGCTATCTCCGACCGCGTATTAAGCAAATTACCAATTTGTAACATATAGTTACAATTTGTCCAAAAAGTAACTCTAAACTATAAGCGTTGTGTTTATACAACGAAGGGAAAAACAAATGAAGTTTTCGGTTGGGAAAAACAAATTTATCAGTTACTGCGATTTAAAAAGCACTCGCGTTTATGACAAGCGAAATTAATTTCCTGTCTATTATTATGACAACTGTTGAAACGTTTGCAAATAACGATTTCAAGCACGACTAACGAAGTTTGTTTGCTGTAAACTGGCGATAAACTTTTTTTTTTCTTTGCGTGTAGTGCTGATCGTGTCTTGTTTCGTGTTACAGCAAGATGAATTTTAATTCTTAGAACACAATTGAATGTGGAAAGGAAAGAACACATAAGTAAAGGACCTTCAAAAGTTATTTTAAATGAGCTTTTATCTTCTACTTCCGAACAGGCCAAACATGGTTTCGGAAGTACCAACTTCAGAGTGGCAAAATTGTTTTGAAAATTAATTCAAACGAATGCAAAATTATATTAATTATCTTGAAGAATACTTTGAAAAACAAGAAAAGTATTTTCTCTGATTACTTAACCACTGTTTTTTGTATTGTTAGGCGCAAGATTTAAAAGGCAACCCTTGTATATGGGCATTTCCCTAACGTCGAACGTGACCGTCGCACACATTTAAAGTGAGAAAAAAAGGACAAGGTAAACTTATTTCAATATATGTTTAGTTGATTGAACATATTTTAATTTCTATTTAGCTCTTAGGTAACACTATAATTAGTGCCAAAGCTTATGTCAGGCATAATCCTGGTTCCAAGTTACACGCAAAAAAAGAAACGATTCGAACCGGACAAAAATGGGAAGTAGTTTTGGGAAGTTTTCTAATATTCGTCATTGAAAATGAGTGTTGCTCGCAAACACAAACATTTTCTCACCACATTAGAGCATAGTGAGAACTTCAAGTGACTCGAGTCCACGGTTGCCACTTTGGTACAATTGTACCAAAATTGGTACATTTATTTTCGCTTGGTACATCGGTACATTATTTTCTGATTTGGTACATTTTGTAAAAGCTTAAAAATTTCATAAAAATCGAAATTTGGTAGCACTGTTGGCGTATTGTTTAGTATTCAAAGTTATGTTCAGCGGAAACTTGCATGGCATAAAATTGTACCTTTATTCTGAAGGAAAGAAAGAGATAAAAGTACAAGATCATAATTATAAGGAAAATGAAAAACCGGGATTATTCCGCCAATTTTTATACAAATTATAAATTGTATTTTGCAATTGTTCAATTGTACGCTTCAAGTGTGTGCAGGTGGAAGGAAAAACGCTACTAATAGAAAGGTAGCCATAAACACTCAATATTCAATATCATATCAAATTTAATAATATTTTGCTAGCAGATTGTAATAAAAAAAACAAAATCTGATGCCAATGATTGCGTAGATCTAAGGGAAGAGTCCACTTCTGACTGCGAGAGTGAAGCTGAATACGGCAGGTATTCCTTTTATTTGTATTGAAAAATTTATAAAAAATTGTAAAATGTTATTTTCTAATGTTGTTATTTCTTCCCAGTTAAAGACTGACTACAAAAGGAAGTTTCGTTCAGAATGGATGCAGCAATTTTTTTGGCTGCAAAACAAAAGTGAGAATGCATTTTGTATCGTCTGCGAGGAATCATTAGTGAACCACTTCTAACGGTTTTTCAATGAAAAAAAAAAAGGAAACAAAAATGAGATCACGTTGGATGCATTCATGAAACCCGAAAAAACATCCTATAAAAAATATAAGTTAATGGCATCAGAAACAATAATAAAAAACTGTTTTAAGAAATTTAATAAAGAAAGTTCTACACTACAATTTGGAATTGCTACAACATTTTTGTTTCAAGGCCAAATAAACTACTCTTTGGGCGAGATGTGAACAAATTTTGAAGAAGTTTAATTTTATGATAAAAAATATTGGCTTCAAGGGGGGTAAATTGAGGTAACAGGGCTTATCAGATGTATTAAACGTCCAAAAGCTCTGAGAAGAAAATGTGGTGCTAGTTAAGCCTTTTTAACGGTATATTATTTTTTGAAATCGGACAGAAAATGCATAAGTTATGGAAAAATACCATTTTGGCAGTTTTTCCGGGGGTCCAAAAAAATTTTTTTTTATTTTTGGAGTTGTCTCGAGGTTATCTTTAAAATAAGGGGTGCATTTCAAAC
The DNA here is from genome assembly GCA_943735915.1 of Pherbina coryleti. Taxonomy (NCBI): domain Eukaryota; kingdom Metazoa; phylum Arthropoda; class Insecta; order Diptera; family Sciomyzidae; genus Pherbina; species Pherbina coryleti. Next base: position 24,409,249 of record OX030952.1, read on the forward strand.
TCTTTTTTTTTTTGTATGGAGACCGACCCACTCTAATGTACACACACAAATATACTCCAATGAATTATTATAATAGATGTTATAAAACTGTTTTATAAAAAAAAATGGTACATTTTATTCCTTTTTGGTACATTTTTACGGAAAATTTGGTACAAAAAAAAATAGGCGAGTGGCAACCGTGCTCGAGTCGCACAGTTTAAGGTACAGAAACACTTCGGCTGCCGCATTCCTAGGAAAATAGAATTGAAATATTCGAGACGAGTCACGGACTTATCTCATTTTGTTACACAAACAGTGCAAGTGAGAATGACGTCAAAGTGAGAAAATTTAGTGAGAACTGCGGTGAGAAAAGTAACAGAAACGAGCTATTGATTCGAAACGTACTGATTAGTATATTTAAGTATTTGAAGTTTATTTAGTTACTAAGAAACAAATTGAATATATTTTTATTGATTACTTAAGAGAAAATGCAGTCCGAGCTACTTTTATTTAGTGACTATTGCAAGAAAAGAATACCAAGAATGATTTCACTTCTTAGTATTTATTAATTTATTGAAGGGAAAGCTCTTCAATCTGATCAGATAACACGTAATAAATTGTTACACAGGGAATATTGTTTTGTACACATTGGAAAAAAGAAGAAGCATCAGATAAAACAATAGGGGTATTCACGGGTTGATGAGAAACGCAGTTGAGACGATGCTAAAATTGCAGAGTTTTGCAACTTCTCAAACCTATTCCTGTTTTCATGTTTTGGTTGTTTTCGAACATATGTTAGTTGATTTTAATAAATTTTAGTGATTTTGAAATAAGGTGGCAATATATTTCATGCATTTTTTTGATTGAGTTCTCATATTTAGAAAGTTGCCACACTAAAGTTGCAAAATTGATGTTCACGCGTTAGTGCGAATAATACCTTGTATTTGCATATTCTTGCAATTCGCAATTCAAACACGTGAATACCCCTTATATTTTGAGATTTGGTTTACATACTTTCTTCGTTTTTCAAAAGATACATAGCTCTTTAACTTTAATGGGTCCACCTTAAAACCTTCCTTTCATCGCTTTGGAGCAAGTTTTTTGTAGCCGCTAAACTCCAGAGGTGCTGGTTCGATTTTAATGAAATAATTTTTAAAATATCAAATTTCTGCTGCAAAAGGAAATAGGGGTATTTTCTTTACGAAATTTTAATAATAAGTATATTTGATTAAAGTGTAAAGGTTTTAAAAAATCATCCACAATGCCATGCATTTCTTGAACGTTAGCTTTACCACTGTGGAATGCTAGTAACAATATAAATAAGCGATGATATGAATGAATATCAAATTGTCTGGACTAGGTTTGAAATAAGTACATTATCGGACATGTTGCAAAAAAGTTAAACCTATCCATTGCTTTGGCGATGCTATCAGAGATGAGATTAACATTATTTCTTTCAGAAGGTGAGTGGTATAATACCAAGGTAGTCAAGCGCCATTTTGAGTAATTTGTTTTGGCATATTTGTAATATTTTAGTGTGCATTTTAGCACAAGTACTCTACACAAGACATGCATATTTCGAAATATGTGAAACAAAAACGAGTTTTTATATGAAATAAAAGGTTCTCTAGGATATGTTTTTCTTAAAATCAAGACTTTAATATTATTCGATAAACATTCTTTATATACAGTTGAGTTAATAGACATTGTTTTTTTTATTTTTATTATTTTTGTTTAAATATGTATATATTTTTGGAAAAATTGTCAACCTTTTTTTTTTTAATTTAATTTTTGTCATTTTGATGTTACATTTGAATTGCTACAATTTTGCAAACATGCATTAATTTGCATGAATTTCATTCTATTTTACGTTAAATGTTGTTTAGACATCTTATTTAAAAGATCAATGTATAGGACGTTTTTAATGCTTACATAATACATCTAAAATTAATTTAGAATTTTTATAAATTGGGATTCCTTGATGCTTCTCCTTATGAGGTCTTCTTGAACTTAAATAAATTACATAACATACTGAAACTTTTTCTATATAAAACATTTATTTTCAATTACGCTGAAGTATTTCACCCTTAATGCCTCTTTCCAGTTCTTTAGTAAATTATATTTTCAATCAAAAAGTAATTTTCTTTTGTCGAAATTACTTGTAAGTGAATCCACCTCGCAAGAAAACATTTTTTTATTTTTACTACTTTTTTCCATTGAAAAGTGACAACAGCCGCTCTGTGAATGTCAAGAAATACATGCAAGTCTCATTATTACTGGATGTATAATTTTGGCAAACATCATATAGAGGTAAGTTTGCAAATCTTTTGTTCCGAAAAAATAATCTACTTGCCTACTACTAGAAATATAAGACACATTTTTTCTTGAGTAATTACTTGACAGCTGGATAGAGGTATTTAAGCATCAAATAATGAGAGAACATCTAAAATTATTAAATAAATTAATATTTTGTCCTAAAAAAACTCAAAATTTGTCCGAACGTTCATATTAAGCAATTTTTACTATATTTTTAATTTTTACTTTAGGTTGTTTTTTAAAATCAACCTCTATCATATCTAGATCATATCTAGAACATTAAGTTTCTTTTTGCCATATTTTTATAATGTTAAAAACTCGACAGAAAATCCAAATTTTAAATGCATAATTTTGAACTTGAAATTAATTTCAATTGTTTTAATATAAACAAGTTTTACTTTTCTCAAAACTATTTTTTTTTGTTTTTTTTTTTTTTTTTTTGTGTTTTTGAATTATATTTCCAGCATCAACAACCAGCTGTGCGTATCTGAATGTGCTCAAAAGCTCTGTAAATTTTCACTTTATGTTTATAAATTCCAAAAATTACTTTTTTCTTGAAAATCTCGCGAAGCAGGCAGAAAATATTTTCATTATTTGCAAGCAACTTGTATAAATGACTCATCAACCCATAACAAAATCGACAGATTGAATAAAAATTATGAGCGAAAAAGAAAAAAAAATCACAATTGAAAATTTTCGTAGAAGAGCAACAATCGAGAATAATGAGAAGAGCGATAATATTGGAAAATTCAGAGGCGGTGAAAACAATTTATAGCAAAAATTATGCCATAAAAAAAAACAGCAGCTTTTGAGACGATGAAAATGGCAAAAAAATATCTCAATTTAGATAGCAAAGTTGAAAAGTGAGAAAAAATCAATTGTTTACAGTTATTTTAAAAATATTTTATAATTTTTGATATATTTAAGCATGAAAATGCGCCCGGAAAGATAACAAAAATAAAAAAAAAATCTTCGAAATGGGACATAATAACAGTGTTTGACATAAAACGTGATGATCACTTGTATCAAAAAGAGCAGAAGGGTTGCTTAAAGGCTTATTACTCAACAGATGTGAAAGAAATTTAGGCAAGTGAAAACTTCATTAAATTAAATTTCAAAATCTCTCCTCGACTGTACCTCAGTACCTAAGTAGAGCCTACTCACTTGAACTAACAAGAAATTTCTTGTAACTATATAATATGTTCGAAATTATATCTTTAACAGCTTTCTTTCGAACATTTTTCTTCTACAAATCGAAAGAGTTCCTATTTAAACTACGAATCAGTAGCAAGTAAGTTACTACATACAGTTGTAAAAAAAGTAGTCAAAATAATAGTTTTATTATTCACTCAGTACACGCAAAGAAAAAAAGTGTTTTGAAAGTTTGCCGCAAACGACTTTAGTTTGTCGTGCTTGGGATCGTTATTTGCAAACGTTTCAACAGTTGTCATAACAACAGTTCAGTTGCGAGAAACGCGTCATCTAGTTGCAGGTAATTAATTTCGTTTGTCATATACGCGAATAATTTTTAAATTGCAGCAATTGAAAAATTTTTTTTCAAAACTGAAAACTTTCTTTGTTTTTCCCTTCGTTGTATACACACAACGCTTATAATTCAGAGTAACTTTATGGACAAACTGTTCTATATAAGCAAATTGGTAATTTGCTTAATACGCGGACGGAGATAGCAACAGAGGTGCGATCAGTACAATCCATAAGAAGACGGACGTTATAGGGGAAAAGAAAATTAATAAAATAAATAATAATGACTGAAATAGCTTGCGGTATAATAAATATATAAGATATATTTCTAAGTTGCCAACTGAATATTCGTTTGTTGCAAATACAACTCGCAAACGTAGTGTAGTTGGCTAATTTTTCAGTTGCGGTGAACGAAAAATTACTATGCGTGTATGAAGCGTCATATTTTGTTTATTTGATTTATTCTTTGCCTTCTCTGTTAGATCCGTTACATAGAATCACCATGTGCAAATTGATGCCGTTATGTTCATATGAGTTTGTTATTGTTTGTTATAATTTAACATTCTTCAAATGTATTCATGATTTAGTACTTCTACTAAATAATGAACGATGAAACTAAAGATGACTTTATTTTCGCTGCTACTGAAATAAAACATGAGCTCAAAGTTCACACGCGCTTGCGAGAAGATAGCCTGTCAGCTCGTAGTTCAAGAAAAGTGCTCCTACCAAGAAAAATCATGTGTCAAAGAGATTGAAATTTGCAAAGGAACACTTGAATTGGCCTACATTGAAAATTAAGGATCATTTCGTGGTCAGATGAGTCGAAGATCGTACTTTATGGTGGCAAGGGGTCACGCCAATATGTCAGACTACCACCAAGCTCCGAATATAACCCAAAATTTACAACAAAAACCAGCATTAAACATGGTGGATCCAGCATCATGATATGGGCGTAATTTAGTTTTATGGAGTTGGTCCAATATACTGGATCAAGCAAATAATGGATCGCAACCTGTATGTGCAAATCATGCAGGAGCTTATGTTAAGAAATGCCACTACTTTGGGTTTTCCAGCAGAATAATGACCCAAAGCACGCAAGCAAAGTCACGCAACAGTGGTTTCAGACTAACGAGGTTAAGGTCATGGAATGGCCGCCGCAGTCACCAGATCTGAACCCAATTGAGAATTTGTGGTGTGATGGGAAGACAGCAGTGACTCAATCCACACCTACAGATAACTCTAAGCTTCGGCACGAAGTACAACGTGCTTGGAATTCAATACCTCCATAAAGATGCAAAAATCTGATCAACTCAATGTATCGATGCTGTGCCGCAGTAATTGCGAACAAAGACTATGCAACCAAATACGTATTTCTTGAAAACATATTTTTTTTCCACTATTATCTTACATGTATGAAAAATATAAGCTAATTTTTATATTTTTTTATTGAAGTAAACCTTACTACTATTTTTTTGATCGTCTTTATTTAAGCTTATTTACTATTTTCAAGTTATTTCCTACTAATATGATTTAATTTCTAAAGATTGTTTTTTTTCTTAATATTTTGTTAAGACAATAACTTGTTTCGAGAATACAAAATTAAATATTACAATTACAAATACGTGTATTTTTATTAACTTTTTCTTTTGCGATGGGTACACTACTATTTTTTTGACCACGGCTGTATATTACGGATGTTACTCGGTGGAAAAAAGGTAAAATTTTGAATTTTCAAATTTGAAAATTCAAATAATGAAAAATAAGCTGCCCGTGAGGGGGTTTATTGCTTTGACAAATTTCCATGACTTCTGTTGTTATTTATCACTACAATTAACAAACGCAAAAAAAAAATAAATTTTACGGTAAAATGTATGGAAATATGCAAAACTAAACTTTCAACTTTTCACCAATAAATTGTTTTTATTATCTACATAGATAAAATTTTGCACATGTTCGAACCATTTGTCATAACATTTATCCCAAGGCGGATTTATAAAATGCAGTCTTTATAGTAATTCCCGAAGTGACCCTTGTAACAAGTCTATGTATAACAACCTCTTGAAGATAATTTTAACACCAAAAATTTTTGTTACTTTGGCAAGTTTTAAGGCTTTTGTAAAATGGATTTTGAATCCGGCTGTTAAAGTCTTATAAAATCTGATATTAATACAGGGTGGGCCAAAAGTAACCGTGGGGTTTAAAAATTTAATAACTTTTTCGTTTATACAGTGAATCAAAAAAGTTTGGGCACAGTGCTGTTTTCGAAGTTTGTCTGTTAATAACATTTTTTCCACCTAACATACAAAAAATAATTTTGACATAATTTTAAAATTTAAAATTGTATTCTGTATTTAGTGTAAAGATATTTCAAATTTCAATTTTGTTTTGGGTATTATGTTATGAAAATAAAAAAAAGTATTGATTTTATATAAAAAAAGTTTAGGCACATATATGACAAATTTTATTTTGGATGGGATTTTTGTACATTTAGTATTTGGTTAAGCCTCCATTGGCATGAATAACTGCCTCCAAGCGTCTACGCATACTTCCAACTAGGTTTGATGTCTGTTCGGGTGTTATATTTGCCCATTCCTGGCGTATGGCCTCCTTAAGTGAATCCTTTGATGTTATGTGATGACTCCGTATTTTTTTCTCCAATAAGTGCCAAATATGTTCTATAGGATTCGTATCTGGTGACTGTGGGGGTGTTTTTAATGGTTTGCAATGGTAAATAAGCCAATTCTGCACAAGATACGACGCATGTTTCGGGTCGTTATCTTGTTGGAACATAAAAGGTTTTCCATTCACGTTCAACTTTTCAACACTGGGAAACAAATTTTCTTTTAAAATGTTCAAATAAAAGTACTTATCCATTTTTTCATCTATAAATACAAGATTTTCCACTCCAGATGCCGCCATACACCCCCACACCATAACATTACCGCCACCGTGTTTAAATGTTTTAATGACATTATTTTCTTGGAGCTCTTTGTTTGGTTTTCGCCAAATTTTTTGTGCGCCGTCTGAACCAAAAAGGTTGAACTTCGATTCGTCACTAAATATTACACTGTTCCAGAATGATTCCGGCTGATTTACATGGTTTTTTGCAAACTCCAGCCTCTTTTTTTTATTAACAGCTGAAATAAACGGTTTGCGCCGAGGAACTCTTCCATGAAAACCAGCTCTGTGTAGCGTATTCCGTATTGTTTGGGGATCGAAGTTTTTATTAAAACTTTGCTGCATTTCATTACATAATTTCACAGTCGAAATCTTTGGATTATGTGTTACTGCAGCTACTACAGTCCGCTCCTGGCGTGGTGTTAATTTTTTTGGGCGTCCCGATCTGCCTTCACGCTCTAATTTTCCAGTGTTAATATAATGTTGTATAATGTTTCGCACACTTGTATATGGCCTCTGCACTATATCACCAATTTCGCGACAAGATTTTTGCTGCACGTGAAGATTTATTATAATTTTTCGAACGTCTAGCGAAATTTCTGAACGACTGCCCATTTTGCTCTTTCTATCATGAAATGAAGATCAACACTGACTTCAATCAATTGACAATTGGATAACTGTGCAATTATTATGTGCAGAGAAACGAAGTAGATCAAAGGAGATTAAGAGATTACCGTTTAGTTTGCAAAAGAATGGTATACACACAGCATGTGCCAAAACTTTTTTGATGTGTAATTTTCCCTCTCCCTCTTATATTTCAAGTTGTTTTTTAAATAACGAAACATTTTTTTGTGTATTTGAATAACAACTGAACTTATAATACTAACTTCATCAAAAAGTTGGTCAAAGAAGTTATTGTTAGATATTTAAGCAAAACTTTTCTCAGAAACATTGTCCGTGCCTAGACTTTTTTGATTCACTGTATATTATATATTTTTTTTTATTTTTTTTTTCAGATTATATAAATAACACCTGGAGAATAAATAATGGAAAAATACACAACTGAACAAAGAACCAGAATAATAGAATTCCGTTATTTAAATCAGAGATCAATTATTTTAACATAAAGAGCATATCGTCGACATTTTAACGTCAGAATTTCGGCCTCTGAAGCAATGATTCGTTGCTTAGTTCATCGGCACCACCAACATGGCACCATAAGAGATTTACCTCGAACCGGTAGATCACGTTTTTCATCGCACTGTGGAAAATATTGAACGTGTAGAGAAAAGTGTTAACAAAACACCAGAAATATCTACCAGAAGGCGTTTTGCTCAGCTAGGAATGGATCGTACGGCACATTTAATAAAAAACATACTCTGTTGTTCCCATGTAAGGTGCAATTGGTGCAAAAATTAATACCCGCAAATCATCGGCAACGTCTAAATTTTGCAGTTAAATTTCAACAGTTGGCCAGAAATGAAATCGACTTTCTTGAAAATTTGTTTATGAGTGATGAAGCTCATTTTCATTTCATTTGCCTTTATAAATAAGCAGAATTGTAGGTTCTAAGGGTTCAGAAAGTCCAAGAGCCATTAATCAACGCCAATTGCACTCCATTAGGTGAACAGTATGGTGTGGCATTATAACTGAAAAAATCATTGGGCCTTACTGCTTCGAAAATGAAGATAGAAGTTCTGTAACCGTAAATGGAGAGCGGTATCGGTTTATAATATAACATTTTTTACGTCCTGCTCTTAAAAACAGATCTGAGATATGGTTTCAGCAGAATGAAGCCCCTGCCTACACTGGCTGGAGACACAATGAAACTTTTAAGTCAAATTTTTGGAGAACGAATCATTTTCAGAAATTCGGAAATTAATTGTCCAGCGAATTCGCCAGATTTGTCAGCACCCGACTATTTTCTTTGGGTTATTTGAAGGAGCGTGTATATGTGAACAAGTCCGAGACAATCCTTAAACTCAAGGCCAACATTGTTGCAGAAATTCATGCGCTACAGCCACAAATTTTGAAAAATGTTATGGAAAATGCTCTAAAACGAGCCCATCATTGCGAAGCCAAAAACAATGGGGGGGGGGGGGGGGTGAGTCATTTAAGTGACATTTTTTTCTATACAAAATGGCAAAAAATTTCCATTTTGTATAATTTTATCTGAAAAAAAGAAATAAAAAATATATATAAACAAATAAGTTATTAAATTTTTAAACCCCATGGTGAATTTTCGCCCACCCTGTAAATTAAATAAAAATGTTAATCATTTTCTTCAAATTTTCTTCAATTTTCAAAAACTAAACTAATTGAACCTGTGGTTTTTTTATATTCATACCAATAAGAAGCAAGAAATAACTTTTTAAAAGCTGAATATTTTATTTATGATGAGAAAAAGTTTTTAAGAGATTAATAATTAAAAAAAAAAAAATAAATAAAAATATAAAAACAATTTTCGTTATCAAAATACTTTTCCAAAAGTTTAAGTTATTTTAAGAAGTTAAAAGTTTCACAAAAGTTATTTTTACATTTCAAATATTGCTGCAGGATTCTTCAAATGCTGCAGGAACTTCAAATGCTAACATTTACACTTCAAATAAAACTTTTTAAAAACCAAATTCATATTCTGTAAATTTAAAATTGAGCCTTTGGTAAGGAAAATATTCGGATTATGCTTCAATTATAATTTCTAAATGAAATTATCAACTAAATCTACTGATATACGACATGTCTTCAATATATAGGGTGTATCAACATGATGTATAGAATTAGTTTTTCAAACAAAACAAAGAATTGTTTAATTGACTCTTAAATTTTTATTTAAAATTTTGGTCATATCAACAAGAGGTATACAATTTGTTTTCCAAATAAAAAACACGATTGTTAAATAATCTCTAAAATTTTTATAGTTTTATAAAGAAAATACATAAAGATGAGATATAACATATAAGATTTCTTTAAATTACTTTAAACTACTTTTAAACTACTTTCCAGCTGTTAAATAAAACTTTTAAACCCTATACTTTTTGTTAATACGAGGGTTACTAAACAAGAAGAATTATTCTTCATGAAGACAATGCGAGCTTGAGACATTTTTGAGCACTCAAAATTTGGCATCCAATGACTTATTTTTGTTTTCTCACATCAAACTGTACGAACAACGTTTTTCGATGCCATGAGAAGCCATTATTACGTTTAAAAACTATGTTTTGGAGTTGTCTCAAGCGAAATGGGAAAATTATTATGACAAATAATTCGAGCGAATGTAAAACTATATGAATCATAAAGGAGAATATTTCGAAAAATAACTAAGAATGCCAAAAGAAACCGTTATTACGTTCAAAAACCATGTTTTGGAGTTGTCTCAAGCGGAATTGGAGAAATATTTTGATAAATAGTTCGAAAACATGTTAAAATTTATGAACCATAAAGGAGAAAATTTCGAAAAACAACTCAGAAACAAAAAAAAAAATTCGCTAAAGTTATATTAGCCCAATATATATTTAGGAACCTACGTATACGTTTTTAATATACCCACAGAACCATAAGCGAATGTTTTGCGTAAGGTGAGAGTTTTGCGAACGTTTTTGTGTTCGAATTTTTTTTTTTAATTTTTGATTTTATATTTTGTCGCTTAAAAGTACTTGCTATAAAAGATTACATTTGTAGAAAACTTTTCCCATAAATAAGAAATGCACTTTTAAGAAATTCATAAACAACTTATTTTGACTCGAAAAATAATAATTTTTTTTTTCATTTTAGCAGAAAAAATTCCTAGTAAGTAAATCTTTTTTGTTCAGAAATGAGTTCAAAAATAAATCATAAATAATACTTTTTTATATTCTAAAATGAGTTATAAAAGGAAGTATTTAAACCGTTGTTGATATTTTAATAAAATTAAATTAAAATATTAACCTTCATACAAGCGTCATATAAACTTGTTCTTTTCTATGGTTATTTTTTTAATTTATTTCCGAAGAAAAAGTTCCGAGGTTCGTTCTTGAGAGGCATTTTCTTACGGGGATTGATTCAAAAAGTGTGCATTTCCGAGCACAAAAAGAAACTTATCTATGGTTTATTTTTAAACTCATTTTCGAAGAAAACAATGTTTATTTTTGAGAGGCATTTTAGTGCCAAATGAGTGCCAAAAATGAACGTTTCTACCAGAAAAGGTCCATAACTGAATTCGGAAACGGTAGTTATGGTTCACTGAGATTTTTTCTATGGTTAATTTTTTAAGTCAATTAAGAACAATATAAGGTTTGTTTTTAGAGGCATTTTAGTCCGGCGAATGATACAAAAGGAGTTCATTTATGAGTGCCGAAAATTAACGTTTCTCTCCGAAAAGGTTCATAAATGAATTCGAAAATGGTAGTTTCGATCCACTGAGACGTTTATTTTGAAAAATACCACGAAACGGACTTAAACTAGTTTAGATGGTATTGAAAATTAGCTGGAAATATAAAGTTATCAGACAAAATTATTGTAAGCTCAACATTGTGAGGAGAAGGTGCCTAAACTAGGTGTCTGTGTAACATTATGAAAAATTGTTGGACCAAAAGCCAAAATCAAAAGCAGAAACATCAACTGATTACAAAAAAAAAAAAAAAAAAAAAAAAATAAAAAAAAGAAACAAAAATAAAAAATAAAAAAGAATTTAAGTAAAAAAAATTACCAATCACGTATTTGTCCAATTTATGAAAAGAAATAATCATCAGAAAATTTTTATATTGAAATCTGAATTTTTTGCTTGAAATAGTTTTCCAAAAATTAAAAACAGAATAATCGATTTGGTCATTAAAAAAACAGGCCATGTCATTGCTTTCATCCTCCAGGGAATACTTATTTAATTCTACAAATTCGAGATGGAATTGCTCCAAATCAAGTTTAGGGTCTAAAAACTCTTAAGTTTTAAAGAACTTATCATATATCGGAAATACATCTAGCAACTTAGCAATACATTTTTTTTTATAAAATTTCCGCAATTTGTTTTTACTTTGAGAATTTCATCTGAGGACAACTTCTCTTTAACTTCTTTCACAAATTCGACTTTAAAACGCATTTGGTTAGGCGTCAACTCAGTTGTTATTTACAATGCCTTCATTGTTAAATTCATCTTCTGATTGAATTTTTTTACGGTGTCCTTATTTAAAATAATTTTTTCTAAAATAACTATCATCTGCTTAGACTCTTCATAAAGCTTATGTGTTAGTAGTTCATTTGCTTGAAATAAAGCATTAAATCTATTAATCTGTACGATTTAATTCTTCAAAATATAAAGATATACTTTTATTTACGACTTTCTTGGTTACTCTTTGCTTTTTTTCTTTCTGAAAAATAGGTTTCATACAAAAAAAAAAAAGAGTAAAACACTCCAATTTTTCTTTTAAAAATTAGGACGCAGTAGAACATCCCATTTAAGCATTCGAAATCCCACACGTTCTCAAATAGGCCAAATAACCCAAAATAAGATTTAAATCCCACCAAATCACATCACTGCTTGTCATCCAGTTCTGAGCTACATTTTAAGTTTCAAATTTCAAAACCCTAGCTCATCGGGAAGTTGGTTAAAAATGGATTTCATGATTTGTACGGGACAGAAAAATGAAGTGAAGCTAATAAAAATATTTTTAAAATAAATTAAGATATTTATAGTTAAAAAATATGTGTTTTTATTTACTTCATATTTTTATTTTTATTTATTTGAAATTTAAAAATAATACATTTTTTATATTTCCGTACAAGTTCAAAAATTTTTGAAAAAGTACAAAACTATTTCAGGAGAAGAAACATTAAAGCGAAAATTTTAAAGGAATTTAAGCTTAAATCTTATGCAATAGTTAAGAGAGAATATTTTTTTCTGTTAGTTTGAGCAGAAATTTGCTTGAATTTGAAATTTAAAACTTAAGCAGAAATTTGAAGTGTTTGTATTTCTGCTTAAATAAGTTTTCCAGAAAAAGTTCCAGAGTCTTCAAACATGTTATCTCTTTGAAATATTTGATCTGTGAAAGCTTTAAGACAAATATAATTAAAGTTTTGATGATCCATAAAAGCTATTGAAATTTCTTAATAATTTTATTCTAAAATGCCTCAACTATATCCTTGCTTCCAAGTGAGCCTGCAAAAATATTCGCCAGTTCAATTTGACCTCAATTTATTCGCTAAAACTTTCTGAAAGATTTCTTCATTAACAATAAAATACGAATTTGAAATAAGAAACAAAAAAAAAAAATGGCTTGAATATTTCCTACAGTGTGCGACAATTAAACGTTTACAAACAGCTGTTTTCTCGAAAACTTGTTTTTACACCGAAGGTCCCTTTTCGTAGACCGGGTCACATATATTTAAAAAATAAGAACATGAAAAAAAACAAAAAAAAAAAATCAAAAAATAGCTTCAATATTTTCTACCCTTATTAAAAACAATTCCTGTGTTACACAAAAAATCTTTATAAATATAAACTGCAACATACAAACTATGAACAATTAGTAAAAACAAAGTAAGAGAAATCAAAGCTTAAGCCTTAAGCAATAGTTTTGCGAACTCCTGAATATATGCAATATTTTTTTTTTACAATTAAACAGAGATTTAAGATGACAAAACAGCTGTTCGGCATTTGTATTTCTGCTAAAATAAGTTTTCCAAAAAGAGTTCAAAAGTTTTCAAGCATGTTGTATCTTTGAAATATTTTATCTATGAAAGCTTCAAAACAAACATCTAAGCCTGTGATGAACAAAACCTTCATAAATGCTGTTGAAATTTTTTAATAGTACTGAGATACCTAATTCTATCCAAAAATGCCTCAACTATATCCTTGTTTCTAGGAAAGTCTTCAAAAATATAGGCCAGTTCAATCTGCCCTGAACTAACACGCTAAAATTTCCTGAAAGATTTCTCCATTAACAATAAAATACAAATTTACAAGAAAAAAAAGATAAAAAAAAAATTCAATATTTTCTATCTTTATCTTTATATATTTCAAGGTACTCTGCAGCATAAAGAAATGAAAGCTTAATATTTAATTAATGACACGGCAAACTCCTGAATGTATGTAATGTTCTTTTTATACTTAAGCTGAAATTTAAGTTGAAAAATCAGCTGTTCGTTATTTGTATGTCTGCTGAAATAAATTTTTCATAAAGAATTCTAAAGTTTTCAAACATGTTGTTTCTTTGAAATATTTTATCTTTGAAATCTTCAAGACAAACATATTAAAAGCTTTGATGAACAAAGTCTTCATAAATGCTGTTGAAATTTCTTAATAGCACTGTAATCTTTCCATCCAAAAATTCCTCAACTATATCCTTGCTTCTAGGAAAAATATAGGCCAGTTCAGTCTGCCCTGAATTTAAACGATAAAATATTTCCTGAAAGATTTCTCCATTAACAATTAAATAGAAATTTACAAAAAAAAAAAAAAAAATAAAATAAAAAAAAATTCAATATTTTTATCTTTATCTTTATATATTTCTAGCTCCACTGCAACATACATTAAATGAGTAAAAATAAAGTTCAAGAAATAAAAGCAAAAGCTTTAAGCAATAATTGAGCGAACTCCTCAATATATGCAACATTTTTTTAAAACAAAACCGAAGCAGAAATTAAAGATGACAAAACAGCTGTTCGGTATTTCTTATCTGCTAAAATAAATTTTCCAGAAAGAGTTCAAAAGTTTTCAAACATGTTGTATCTTTGAAATATTATATCTTTGAAATCTTCAAAACAAATATATTAAAAGATTTGATGAACTTAAAAAACATATGAATTTAAGTCTATTATCAATGCGATTAAAATTTTTTTAATAGTACTTTAATCATTTGTCCAACAATGCCTCAACTATATCCTTGCTTCTAAGTAAGCCTGCAACAATTTCCACCAGTTTGAACTCAATTTAAACGCTAAAATTTCCCAAAAGATTTCTCCATTAACAATAAAATACAAATTTGATAAATTGACAAAAAAAAAAAAAAAATATCTTCAATATTTTCTATTTTTCTTTAAAATAAAACATCTGTTAAACAAAAAATTTATAAATATTTCAAGCTTCTCTGCAACATACACTTGCACCAATTTTTTTTCTCTATTGCACAGTATTTATTATTCTTCGTTGTGTTTTTTTTTTTTTTTTGTAGTTGTTGTTTTGATTTTTTGCTAAAACTGTTGATATTTTGTTTTAAGTTTTTGTTTTGTTTTGTTTTTTTTTTTCAAATTTTGTTTTTTGTTCTGCTTTCTGTTTTACGCGGCACGCACACGTTTGCAAAAAATTTTGTTTGTAGCAATTTTGACAAATTTATTTTGTACAATTAACAATTTTTTTTTTGTTGTTAAAATATAACAAATCTAATTTTTTTTCTTAAATAATTTTTTTGATTATTTTTTTTTAGCTGTTATTATTATAAAAGCTTGTTTGAAAAAAAACAACTGTTTTATAATAATTATCTCTAAAGATTAACTCTTGTAGGCGTCAGAGTGTGTGTGTTTTTATATTTTTCTTATTATTTTCTATGCTGAGAGAGTGTGGGTGAGTAAGTGAATGAATGAATGACTTTGGCTTTGGTCACGAGACGAGAGTAACACGAAATATTCTGACTTAACTACACAAAACTCAATATCATACTGAAGAAGGACGGATGTCGATGAAACGAACCGAACCAAGCCAAACCAACCAACGAACGAACAGCGCTTACGAAGTCAGTCAGCGTTGTAGCAGCAGCAACGAGCGCAAACGAACGAATGAACGAACACGTCAAAACCAACGAACGAACAAACGAGTCTTGTCCGCAAATGTTCACAGCAAGAATCTGTAGCAAGTGCGGCGAACATGCAACACATACAAGACAAAACAAAAAAAGCAAAACAGACCATGTTTTTCGCTGGTCGCATCGCATCGTTGCAACGACGAAGTGTGGCAACACAATAACGAGTAGCGAATCAAAGCAACGAGTGCAAGGTAGAAAAAATGAACGAACTAACGAAGGAATGCACGAAACTTCCTGCCGCAACAAATGCAACGAGCGCACGAAACCGATGAACACGTACGAGCTAGTGAACGAACTGTGCTCGTTCGAACACTGTTTGCAGTGCATATGTGTGTGCTGTTGTTTGGCGCCTATGTGTGCGTGTGGGTTTGAACCATTTATAACGGTTGTTGCTTGCTTGTTTTCCACCACCGACAATCAGCGGCAACACAAGCAGCAGCAGCAGCAGCAGCTTGCTATGCTGGAAAACGTCCCTACGTTGGCAATATTTGAGCTCCCTCTAACGTGGTGCCGCAAAATAGTGTGTGCGAAAGAGAGCAAAGCATATGCTGAGTTTTTACTATGGTGCTGTTGTTGTTTTTGTGTTTGTTGTTATTTTTGTTGTTGTTGTTGTTTGTTGTTGTTGCTTTGGTATATGTGAAAACTGGAGCAACGCGGAAAATTATTATTACTTTGCTATGATTTGAGTTTTTTTTTTCCAATTTCCTCTGTTTTTTTTGTTTTTTGTGCTTTTGTTGTTCTCATTCCTTTGCTTGCTTGCACGTTCGTTTGTTTGTTTGTTTGTTTGTTTGTTTGTTTGTCTGTTGGTGTTTTAAGTTTTATTTTTGTTTTGTTTTATTTTGCTTTTCTTTTTTTTTACTGTTGTCTTATTTTGTTTTCGCTCGTTTGTTTTCTTTTTGGCTGCTGGAAAATCTGCTTATTTTTTTTTGTTCCTTTGTTTTTCTTTCGATTTTATTCGCTTTCTGTTTAGAATTTCTGCACGAATTTCTAAAGAGAGAGCAGGCAAATTTTTATGTGGGGAAATTTTTCTCAAATGTTTTTTTGGGAAATTTGTCTCTGGCTCTCTTTTGGTTGTGTTGTGGAAAATTACTTTGCTGCTGAAAACTTAAATTTATACTGTAGTTTATCTGAATTTTTGAAGTGATGAGAGGAGAATTTAAGGTTGTTTCTGATTTTATTTATTTTTTTATTTGCTTTTTTTGCGGATGAAAAGTAATAAATATTTAGTATTTAAGTAGTTCAGACGAAAAAGATATAATCAAGTTTGGATTCTAAACTTTGTTAGGGAAACCTACTGATTTGTTAAAATATACACTTTTTTGTTGTTTTTACTTGATATTTTCAAGAATAGCATTGTTAATGCTATGAAATATTATTTATTTTTTTCTTAATTTCGGTAAAAACAGAAGGTGCACTTCATATTCCAGAGTATATATTTAAGAGTATCTATACTCTTCACTATTAAAAATATATGGGTCGTTTCACGTGAAATGCATAAACAAACAAATTGAAGCGTGTACATTTTGATTCCTTTTGGGCATGTAAAAGATAGGGCAACATTCTAAGTTCCCAACTTGCGTACATAAAAATAGAGGCTACTATAGGAAGTTTTATGATTTTTTTCAGTCGTAATATAAACTTTTAATTTGGGTTTTTAAAAAAAAAAAAGTAAAAATCATTTAAATTCTTTATCCGCAACATTGAAATAATGGGAAAGAAAAGGAACCAACATAAAATATAAAATTAAAATTTTGTTCAAAGCGCTCTCGACCAGTTTTTCAATAATTGCATGTGGAAGATAACGCCTTCATTCCTTCTGAACTCTTGACTATAGTACGTCGATCTTCTTTGGGGCCATTTAGTAAGATGCTAGCTTTTTTAAAATAGCCCACAAATTTTCAATCGGATTTAAATCTTACTCTGTGCTGGCCATTGGAAAACCTCGAAGTCCTAATTTTGTCGGTGTAATCTTTAGATCCTAGTCTTGCTGGAATATCACTTCTTCTGTTTGATATGTGCTAAGGTCAATTAAATCTTTCTTTATTATACCGAATATTCTTACAAGTGGACCATAATGCCATCATGTAAAGCAGCCACACACCATAAGGCTACCACCGCTATGTTTCGTTGTTTGTTTAACTTGATTCTTCTGCAGGTTTTTATGGGTTCGGTGCCAGTAATATTCTTTCCCATCCGACTGATACCAGTTAATACGGGTCTCATCTGACCAGATCGCACGCTTCCTATCATCGACACTGCAGTGTTTGTACTTTTTGCAGAAATTCAACCTCGGTTTCACGTTTTTGCCAGACAATGGTGGGTTAATGGCAGTCTCAAACCCATTTTTTTTTTCAACGCTCTGCGTGCTGTCTACTCACTGACCGACTTTATAATCTTTTGTGCAGCTTTTCTTGGTGTCTTAGTTGATTAGAGCCCAATGGCTCGAGCATCTCAGTCCGAAAGTAGTTTGAATCGCCTTTTTGTAACCTTTGGTGTTTTTATATTCCGTCATTTCAGGACATTAAGAACAGTTTGATGGCAAATTTGTAAGCTTTGTGCGATTTCTCTTGATGAACGAACGTTCTCAGTCATTGAAACAATTTCATCTTCAGCCTCTTTATTAATCTTCCTCATTTTGACAAAAATATTAAAACAGTCCTTTTAATTTAATAGACACAGCAAATTTGATGCCGAATCAAGTAAACACGAGTTAATTACTTAACTTCTTTTTATTTATCGCGAATCAGGCAACAGTAAATTTCAGCAACAAAAACAAAACGGCAAGGAAACCGACATAAATAATGAATAAAAGGCTGACATATTTGAACACGTGCAAAACTGGCTAACGAGAATATCGAGAGCTTATATTCAATATGACCTATCTACAAAAACATATTTTTTCAGGAGAGCAAAAAAACCGTTTTAATCTTTCAGTATACAATTATTTACTAATCAAAGTACTAGAATATTGTATAATTTGGTTAATAAGTCTCCATGCTAAAAAAAATTTAATTTAATCTTATACTTTTCCTCTAGTTGTAGATACGTTATTCTGTATATTAAAATTTTTTATTTTTTTGTGTAAATATGTAGATAAGTCTTTTTATTCAATAGAAAAAATAAGTTCTTCGTCAATTCTTTGATGCTTTTATTCGAGGAAAATATCGAAATAGCAGGAAAGAATAATAACGATGGCCTTTTAATATAAGTACATTTTTTTATTTGAATTTTCCACTCAGATACGCTTGCTGGGCAACATTGTAGCGTGGTCTTTAACAAAAACTTTCTAAGCCTCCCAGCTTATGCTCCAAAACATCGGGAAAATATTGTTCCTGGTTTCTTTATCAAACTTGTGACAGTGCCTTACTTTGCTTTTCAAATAAAAAGCTGACGAGCACTTTGGACCAATTTTTCTTTCTAGTTTTTGGGTTTTTTGTTCGCACTTGCTGCCAACAGTGGAAAACCCAAAGTATTGCTTACGCCTCATGCGGTTCGTTGCGTTTTCTGTCCTTTTATTAGACTTAGAGGCATGATTTCTCTTTTTTCTTCGAATAAGGCTTATTGGCAATTTATCGTCAGCGTAAAAAGTCTTAATATTTCAAGAAAACTTCATCCGATTATATAATAACCTGTTATATGTCCAATTTCTTCCTCCGTCGATGATGCATAATCAGTTGCTATGCTTTTCAATGCATTTCCTTCTTTATTTTGCACTGTCATTGTAATCTACCACGATTTTTTTAAAATTTTCTTAGACATCTCGAAAGAATTGTGTAGATGAGTCAATTTGCATTCACAAAAAAAAAAAAAATTGTAGTAGATAAGTAAAACAATTAACGATAAAAACTATGCTAAACGTTTTTTTTTTCGTTTTGAAATTAATCTCACGAATCACAGATGAGTCAACGATTTCTTTACGATAAAAAACGGATTTCGTGGAAAATGTAGATAGGTCATATTGAATATAAGCTCTCGATATATTGTTATTTTTATAATATCTTTTTTATTTTTATATATTTTGCAAACTTGAACTAAGACATTTTCTTTCTTAACGTATATAACCTGAAAATTTGGTAGCGTTATATTGAAAAATGACTATACAGCAGTCAAAAATGCATGAAAGTGGCAAACATTTAGCCAAATATGCACGCCACTGTAAAGCTTTTGGTAATCAGGAATATGATGTCTGTTTGTCATATTATTTCCTATCATATGTCATATTATGATCCTATCAGAATCAGGAATATGATGTCTGTTTGTCATAATATTTGACAGTATAGCCGTTAGTGGAAGAAAGTTCGAAAGTTTGCTTTATAAAATGGCTGATAATATAATAATAAATTGGCCATTTTAGATCTTGAAAGGACTTTCAGCGAGCTTCTTATGATCAAATTGTGTTGTCCGTGTTATTAAATGTTTGTACACAAATGATCGAGAACGGGATCTACTAGTTTTATCCCGACTCCAAACAGCTAATGTAAATGTTCTCAAGAAGCTTTGGATGGTACTATTTACTCTCTGAGGCTTGCCATTTTTTGCAGAGAGGTGACTACCGAACAAAAAAATTAATTTCAATTGAAAAAAAAACTATCTGTAGTTTCAGCTGGGTTTCAAACCGAGGCTCGCACCTCTATTACAGAACTATTGGAACATTTCTTGACAATATTTTGATTGTTGCATTTATAAGAATATCAATCCAGATGAAGAAGATCCCTGTTAAAAGTAGGTTGTCTCAACAAGATGTGTCATTTTAAATTTCCCACAATTTTTCCAGGTAGCAACATTAAACTATTATTATATGACGTTTGACAAACAAAAACTAGCAGATTTTTGCAAATGGACCGATACATACTCTCGCAAATCATCAAAATAGTGAAAATTCACGAAAAAAAGGTGAGAGTATTACAAACACAACTTGTAAGGTTAGTAATGTTTTTGACTATAATTGAGCGACTTCTCTCACAGCTATAGTTTCGGACCAGGAATGATAGAAATAAGATTACGCGTTCCACAGTCCCGTTATCTAATGCTCTCTTTCTCAACTGAGTGCATGACGTCACAAAGCACTTCTGCTTGACAAAAACGTATGCAAATGTGCGATCGCTTTGGCAAAATGACGAATTTGAAAATTAATTCTTTTGGAAAAGTAAAGTAAAAATATTTACTCTTATGTATAAAAATATGAATATTTTTATACAAGATATATGAATTTTTTAAAATTTTAAGATTTTTATCTCCTAAACCATTAGAGATTGACAAAATTTTATTCCACCGATAAGTTTAGGAGGTCCATATATATATTATAAAAATAAGAAAAAAAAATATTTAGGCGTGGGACCTAACGTCAAATTATTCCAAAGTGTGACAATATCGCTGATGACGTCATGCTCTCTCTCTCTCTCATTTGCGGAACGCATAATCTCAAGCCCGTGCGCACAGGAGGATTTTGGGAGTTCAAACCGCTCCCCCCCCCCAGGAGAGTTTCTAACTATACTTTTGAAATGCAAAGAACTGTCTGGTTATCAAAAATTTCCATGAAGCAAAGTTATATTTATTATGATCAAAGTTTAAATTAAACATGGCAGCTCTATTGAAAAGTAACTCAACTGATGTAACGTTATTTTATAGGATAAGTAGTTTCAAAGAAGTGTCGGGTAAATCAATACATAAATTTTTATTCTTGTGTGTGCCTGAGATAGTGGCAGTGCTACGCTTTCTTGCTTAATACTTGCTTAACGTCAACTGCTATGCTGTGGGTTGACGACATTACTTTCCCATTTATAGCGTATGTTTGATAGATCTGTTAGTTGGCAAGATCTGTGAAGAACACAATATTGAAGTAAGGAAACCGAGGCAAGCTTCACGTCAAACTCATCGTTGTAATATCGAGACTAATCCCTTAATTCTGCATCACGAAAAAGCACACCAACGAGAGACAAGACACGATAAGAAATAGATTTTTTATGCAAGAAAGTATTGCTGATCGTTTTTTTTTTTTGATGGGGTAATTCAAATGAAGATTTTTATCAAATTTCAACCTACATACCATACCTCGACTTATTCGTCACTCACCTTGAAGATCGTTTTATTAAACACCGTGGAATACTATCGAATTTTAGATGTCTTTTTCCATCAAAAATTTCAACCCTAGATGAAGAAGCCTGCAAACAATTTTTTGAGAAATACTCCACAATTTTGCATGACAATTCTTTCGAAGTATGGATCAATGAAGTGAAATTTTGGCGAAGACGGATTTTTGATAAAAATATCAACAGCCCTATATAAGCTCTTCTACTATGAGCGAAAATCGGCTGAACGGACTGGCTGCACTTAATATTCATCGGGACGTTGAAGTTCGTGTAGATGCAGTATTGGACGATTTATGTCTGTATCCCGACGCATTCATTTATTGAGGGAATAGTTTTGTATAGAGTATTTGTATTTACTCGGAAAACTAAAAAATAATCTGAAAATGTATAACTGAAATCTTATAGTTTTATATCCAATATCTAATATTATCTGTACATTCATTTTTTTATTGTTTTCTTTGTACTTAGAATTCTTTATTTTTTAGTCAAAAGCCCCCCCCCCCCAGGACCAAATCCTGCGCACGGGTCTGTATATCATTCTTGGTTTCGGACAAGTTAGTGATGTAAAGACCTCGTGCTCGTTCGGCTAGACACGAACTTAAAATATCGCAGTTGCTGAGAGTGAACGTTGAGAGTATGACTGAGAACCCAGATTTGTCCATTTCGAGACGATGACAGGAATTTGGCTTATCCACAGCCACTATACACTGTATTTTGTATAAAGATGTTGGCCTGCATGCTCATAAGTTTCAGTTGACACAAGAATTAAAGCCTTTCACAATGGAAAAGGCCGTGTATTCGCTGATTGGGTTCTGGAAATGCTTGAACAAGATCATAATTTCTTCAACAAAGCTAATGTCATTGATGAGGCTCATTTTTATCTGTCTGGGTAGGTGAATAAGCAAAACTGTTGCATCTCCGGCTTCGAGAGAACCCAAGAGAAATAGTCGAATAACCTCTCCATCAGCAATGAGTGACAGTTTCTTGTGGTTTTTGGAGTGGTGGTGTCACTGAGCCATATTTTTTTCAAAATTGATGCTGGTGGGAGCATTTTAGTGAATGTAATGCGTTACCGAACGATGTAAACTGAGTTTTTTGGCCTGAAAATGATGCTATAGATGTAGACATCGGCTATTTTTAGCAGGACGTCGTCACATGCCATAGAGCTGGTGAAAAAATGGCTCTATTCCGGGAAAAATTTTCTGTATATGTGATTTCTCGAAATGGTGAATTCGATTGGCCATCACACCATATAACTTGTTTCTTTGAGGCTAAGGTTATGATGAAGTCTACGCCAATGCTCCAGCAAATATTCTAGGACTCAAAGACAATATTAGAGATGTTATTCGCGAGAGACCATCGCAATTATGCAAAAATGTTAGGAAAAATTTAACATTTTTTATAAAAAGTTTGAAAAGAAAATTTATTCTTTCATAAAAAGAATGGACATATTCAACAATAGCCAGGGTGGACATTTGAAGATAGTGTTTTCCATTACATACCTCAAAGATTGTACTTTGGATTAAAATGAAATTATTAGCTTTTTCACAAAAGTATTGCCTTTTGTTTCAACATCTAAATGACACCTCTTGTTGAAAGACCCCCATATATTGTTCACTTTCCTTACTGATCAATATTTTTCAATCTGATGGTGTTCTTAGTCAGAGTTAAACCAAGATTATTGCGGGCTAAGTCCAGAGAATGTAAGTTTAAGCATTTAACTGTACATTTATTTAACAATTATTTTTGTAAATTATAAGAGCATTTTGAATTTGATTCAGTCATCAATGGAAGAAGTCCAGGTTTTCCACACATATTCTGGTAACTTATAATTCTACAGACGCTATACAGCCACTTTCTACAAAGTTATTTGAAGTAAAGGAATTTTGTTTTGCTTCAGACAAATTTAGTTTTCGTCCTATCATCAGCATAAATTTGTAATTTTTTTCCTGTATTTTTGAAGTCGTAAAAGCGTCTGAACCCTACATTTAATGACAGCAAAACATAAATAAACTCCCATCCTGCAAGGGTACAAAAAAGACCTAAGAGAGTAAATCGGAGCAATTACAAAGAGAATATACTGGAGAAATTCATATGTTGTTGAAATTTGAGGGAAAACTTCAACAGCAGAAAATAAACAAATGCTCTGTCAAAGGAGTTCATGCTCTTCATGCTGGAAATTGTTTTGGAAAAGGACTTGGAAAGGTCCTCTGGCAAAGGTCGAAGCAAGAGAATTCCAATTGGAAAATCATGAAAATTCATTAGGCAAAACGCAACAATTTTCCAACAACATGATTATTGTGCTGATAATGAGCATGAAAACCGGCAAATTTTTATGGAATGAGTGAGAAAATTGTGAAATGAGTGGTAGAGAGAGTAATAAGAGGAAACTACAAGATAAGAGAGGTTGAGTTAATTTGTTAGTGTTCAAAAGATGAGCGGTGAACACAATGAAGCAGCAAAGGAAAATTCATAATATTTAGGAAAACCGCGAAGACATCAGAAAAGGAAATGTCAAAAACAAAATTAAAAAATAAAAGCAAAAAAAAAAAGTATAATAATACACAAGAGGAAATCCAATAAGAAATGGAAAATATGCGCACAAATCAATTGATAGAGGGATGCAGGGTGGGTGAAAGCAAGATAAGAGAACAAAAAGCAACAAAACATAGGGCGCAGGATAAGCAAGCAAGCAGCCGAACTGAACTCAAAGTAAAGGAACTGTGTTTTTTTTTTATCAAGTAAAGTTTTTTTGTTTTTTTCTCAAGAATGACGAATTACAAAAGAAAGAGCAAGCGTTAGAGCGAGCAAGCAGATAAAGGATATTTGATGAAAAAGGATGCGCGCTGAAGAGTTAATATGTGAAAAGTTTAAAGAAAAAAAGAAAACGTATACACACACATATACACACACTGCTGTTCGTGGTAATGCCAAAGAGGGTGGGCACCAAAAGTAGCACCATGACAATAAAAGACAGCAAGAAGAAAGGAAACAAATTTTTAAATTTATACAAAAAAAAAAAAAAAATAAACAAAAAATGCTTAAAACGCAGAAAAGTAAACTTCGATAAATTTGATTTTAAAGGCGCTGACGATGAGCACGACTTTTAGCCAAGACGACCGAAGAAGACGCACGGCAGCGTTGTCGTAAGCGTTAAATATTTTAATGATGTTGCGTTGGCGGCATGGGGGTTGCTGACTGGCACGCAGCAAGGACGACGACGACGACGAGACAACGCAACAAAAGTGGGTTGTAAGGATTCTACAATTCATGGGTTTTTCCTTTTTTTTTGTGTTTTTTTTTATAGTTTTTTTTTTTTGTTTTTGTGTGTGTTGCAATAAAACTGTTGTTGTCGTTGTTGTTTTGTTTCAACTTTCAACGCAGTAAAAGTCGAACGCACGACTGGACTTGGCCGACAGCAGGATGTGCTGGCTGTTCTGTTCGTGTTGTTCGCATTATTATTGTTGTTGTTGTTGTTGTTGTTATTTTTGCCATAGAGCTAGCTTTGGATATTTGTGTCAGTGGGTTGTTATTGCTGTCAATTTCGCAGTATTTAGTTTTTAGAATTTCGATTTTTTTTTTTTTTTTTTTTTTTTTTTTTCTTATTTTTATCTGCTTAAATTTTGTTGTCTATCTAGTTACGAGTGCGTTTAGACACGCTTCACTGGCTGCCATAACTTGGCTGAGTTCTTTTTCTACGAAGGTTCCACGCGAAGTGTGCTGCGTGTTGATGTCGTCTAGTAAAACCGCTTCTTGTTCTTCTTATTACTCTGCGACTTCGTCTGCTGCTGCTAACTCTTTGCTATTCAAATGGTTTACTTCTTATACTTGCCATCATTTTCGTCCTTTGGTGCTGCTAGTTTTTCACTTGACTCATCCTCTCAACCCTCTGCCAACACTCAACACTTTTGTCATCGATGCGTAATGGTTGCGAACCATTAACGGTTTCGCCATTGAAGCCCCCTTTTTTTATTGGGCTTAGAGATTGTTTTTATTGTTTTTGTGTCTTTGTTTTGTGTTGTTGCTTTTATTGTTGTTATTATTATTATTTTTATTACTATTATTATTATTACTGGTTATCCTTCTTAAGCAGTTTCGTCTTCATGCTGTTGTTAGCCTACGTTAGCCGCATATCAATTGACAGTTTAAAAGGAAATAAAAAACAACAACAAAAAACTTTCTTACGAATGCGGGCTGAGTATTTTAGGCATGAGAAGTGTGAATTCTTGTGTTGAATGGGTTAAGGTTTCGTTTAAGCTGAAATAAATGGCTATTGCTTCGGAAAGGCAGTGAAGTGTTCTGTGTTGAACTTATTAAATAGTCGATTTGTAGTAGTAAAGCGCGCATTTTGCTTGAAAGTTATGAAAATAATGAAAATGCCATTTTATCTGGGTTAACCCATTGTGTATTTTCTTTTGATTTTGTTTTTTTTTTTTTCATTAATTATTGAGTGATTTTTAATGCTTGTGATGAGATATTAAGACTATTTGTATAAAAACTAAAGACGGCCTTGGTAGTCGAGTGATAGCGCGTTTGACTGCCTTTCCAGAGGTACCAGGTTTGTAGCATAAAGTTCCTATGGTTTAAACACTTTCTTAATTTCTTTCCTCATTTCTAATCAACAGAAATTGTAAATTGATCAGAACTTACGACTCAAAAGTTGTAGTTGATGGTAGAGAAAGTTTGTGGAAACTTTCGCTAAGTAACTTGAATTGAATGATGTAAAGCATAACAATTGGCTCTGATTCCAATTTGCATGTATCGACGGTTTTTCGACACGATTAGAACATCCTTTACACGTTTCACTTGATTGACTCTTTCTTCCCCGCCACATTTCGAACCAAGATAGACTTTACAGAGTAGGTGTAAAACCTCTATCGTTGGTTTTAAGCTAAAAAAAGCTTTTTAAATTTACATGGTTAAATAACGGTCTGAAAATGTACTCATTATCACTCTTATCACACCCTTTCGACACGATTAGAGCACCCTTTACACATTTCACTTGATTGACTCTTTCTTTCCCGTTATGTATCGCCACATTTCGAACCAAGACAGACTTGATAGAATAGGTGTAACACCTCTATCCTTAGTTCTAAGCTAAAAAAAAAACCTCTTTCAATTTACATGGTTAAATAACGGTCTGAAAATGTAATGTTCTCATTATCACTCTCATCACACCCTTTGCCGGCTTTTAGTCACACTCTTCTAGACCGATACGCCTTTCATCGATAAGCCTTTCATCGTTCAAGGAGCTCAAGATATTCTCTTATGATGTCTCCTAAGAGTATATCTTATATAATTCAAAATATACTCTCAGGAGATATCATAGGAAGACCATCCATATTCTCAGCCCAACATTTTTGTGTTACAGAGAGCTCGACGGAAACGGCTCTCAATGAGGTTTTCACCATGATACAATTATACAAGGTAAGAGTGACAGTGACTTCGAAAATATAAGACGCCTGGCCGATGGTTTCAAGACCGAGGCCTCTTCCTGCAAGTATGTAAATGGGAATCTAGTGACAGATATCCAGATTACAATGACGATGTGGAGGGAACACTTCCCTAGGCTTATGAATGGCAACAACGACAACAATCCCGCTAATAGAGATGATATCCCGGAAACCCCAATTGTGGACGACAGCGTTGAAGTTCCGCTGCCCGACCATAGTGAAGTCTTGAAAGCTATAGCTCAAAAACAACAAAGCCGCAGGTGCCGACAGCTTACCTGCTGAGCTCTTCAAGAATGGAGGCGAAGCTCTATTTATATGCATTCATGAGCTTCTATGCAGAATATGGTCGGAAGAATGCACTCCAAATGATTGGAGCCTCAGTGTGCTCTACTTAATCCACAAGAAAGGCGATCCCACAATTTGCGCCAACTACCGTGGAATAAGCGTTCTTAATATCGCATATAAGGTCCTGTCGAGCGTACTATGTGAAAGACTGAAGCCCATCGTAAACCAGCTGATTTGACCTTATCAGTGTGGCTTCAGACCTAATAAATCTACCATAGACCAGATATTTACGCTACGACAAATCTTGGAAAAGACCCTAGAAAAACAAATCGACACACACCAGAAATCGTATTGTCGATTACAAAGCCGCATTCGACAGTCCAATAAGGAATCATCTATACTCCACCATGTCTGAATTTGGTATTCCTGTAAAGCTCATCCGTCTTTGTAGAATGACACTGATCAACATCAGCAGCACAGTTAAAATCGGGAAGGATCCCACTCCTCCAGTCGATACCAAACAAGGTTTTAGACAATGTGATTCCTTATCGTGCGAGCTGCTGATTTGAGACGCAGTGGCACGATATTCTACAAAAGTATTATGATGCTGGCGTATGCTGATGATATCGATATCATATCATATCACGGTCATAATACGCGTGAAGTCAGTGCAGCATTCTTCAGATTAGCGAAAGAGTCGAGTCGAATGGGTCTTGCAGTGAACGCAGATAAGACGAAATACCTAGTGTCAACAAATAAACAGTCCCAGCGTCTTGGAAACCACGTCACTGTTGACAACATCTCCTTCGAGGTAGTTAAGGACTTCGTCTATCTGGGATCCAGCATAAACTCTTTCAAAGATGTCAGTATTAAGATAAAACGAAGGATAACTCTTGCCAAGAGGTGTTACTTTGGACTGAGTAGGCAATTGAGAATCAGAGCCCTGTCTCGACAACCAATACTCACGCTCTATAAGTCACTAATCATGCCCGTCCTATTATATGCTGAACAAATCTGGACGTTGATCAGTTCTGATGAAAAGACTTTAGAAGCCTTCGAGAGAAAGATCCTTCGTAAGGTCTTCGGTCCAATTTGCATCAATGGCGAGTACCGAATTCGATGGAATCACGAGCTGTATGCTGACATCAACATAGTTAAGCACATTCAAATCGAGCGGCTGGGCTGGCAACGTCATGTTGAGCGAATGGAATACGACGCTCCAGCGAAAAAAATATTCGATTCGATACCCGGTGGCAAGCAACGCAAAAGAGGATGCCCACATCTTCGTTGGGGAAAGATCAAGTGTTGGATAACCTGACTACTCGAGGTGTTTCAAACTGGCACCAGTAAGCGCAAAACAGAAATGACTGACTCAATTTCTTATACGAGGCCAAAACCGACCAACAGTTGTAAGCGCCAGATAAGTAAGTATAGTAAGTAAGTAAGATATGAAGACATGAAGATTTAGAGGCTTTGGTCAATGAAGATATATGCGAAATACTTCAAGAATTGAGTTTGCTTGTCGTTTGCTTGTCGTTTGCTTGTCGACTGCAGAAAAGTGCATTAAGGCCAGGAGAGTAATTCAAAAGCAAAGAAATAGAGTCCCATATGAATAAATCAATTTTGACAACGCAAAGTTCAGGAAGTCAAGGGTTAGGCCCGTTCAATCTTCAACACCAGCGGTTAAGACAAATTTACAATTATCCGAGATCGTGGTTTTTTTTCTAGCTTTTTGCCAAAGATTTTGTTTTTTGTTTTTTTTTTTAGATTTGATCCAAGGATTTCAGGTGGAATATCTATTCAGTCAAATTTACCTTGTTTCGAAATGGGGTGATAGATTAGTGGGAAGGAAAGGGCTGGGCGTGTTCTCATGACGTGTTATTTATTTCCTTCCTTACAGATGGACAAAAGGAAAGGCAAAAGGATGGGCAAATAAAATGTTTTAATTTTTAATTTTTTTGAAACCGTATAAACTTTGGTCTCAGACTGCTGAATTTCCACTTCAGCTAATGTGCAGTCGATCGAAACTGTCCACTTCTTTTAATAACTATTATCAGTTGAGGCATTAAACATTCTTTCATGGCATTCAATATGTTATTGAAGCAGAAGATGTGTGCAAGACAATTTGCATGCTGCCCAAAGAACTTTACTCGTTAGTACTAAAAACGCTATAGAATTCGGATAGAATTCGGATAGAATTCGGATATAATTCGGATAGAATTCGAAATATACTTTAAAGAGACATTCTAGGAAGAATAGGAGGTTCAATGAGGTTCTCAAACGCATATATATTCATCTCTACTTCATCAAATGTATTCTCGCAATACTTCATGACGAAACGTTTAACCACGTAGGCTATCTTTTTATTATTGTCAGATGAATTTTGACAGTTTCATTCGAAAATTTGACACTTTACAGCATAAGCGTGTTGTTTAGAGTAGCTTGAAAATTGTATGTCAGCAAAAAAATGAAATTAACACGTGAACATTTTCGGGTGATGATTTTTTTACGATTTTCGAAGTGGATTGACAAGAAAAGAATGAATTGATCAAATAAGTGAGACTTTTGGTGATGAAGCACCACACCCAGTGACTGCAAGACGCTGTTTTTATAAGTTCGAGCGTGGTCGTCGTTCTTTTCAACATGATTTTCTTAAAGGTCGTCCAAGAACGGTTGTTATGGCATAAAACTTTAATGCCGTGCGTGAACTGTTGGAAGCAAACCGGCATGTATCACATGTGTTCCGTGAGAAGGAATCATTCGTAGACATTAGTGGGACTAGCATACAGTGCATTTTACATGAGTATTTAGGCGTCGCACAGTGGATCGTTTAGTGGAAAAAATAAGAAATGTTTTTGTCTTGACTCCCAACAAAATGGGTATTATTATAAAGGAAATACTTCAAATAAAGTGGATCCAAATTATAATAATAATAATAGACTGGCCATTTCAGCCCTTGAGAGGACTTTGACCGAACTTCTTTTCATCAAATTGTGTTGCGCGTGTTCTAAAATGTTTCTACACAATTTATCGAGAACTGGACCTACTAGTTTTATGCCGACTCCGAACGGCTAATGTGCATGTTCTCAAGAAGCTTTACATGGCATTATTTACTCTCTGAGGTTTGCCAATGTCTGCAGAGAGGTGACGGCTAAACAGAAAAATTAGTTCAATTGAAAAAACCTTCCGTGTCAGATGGAATTGAACTAGGGTTCTCTGGCGTATGGGTCACGAACACTACTCACTGCGCCACGGCCACCACTTTTTTGGTTGTATTTATGTGGTACAACCAAATGTACTGTGGTTGTATTTACTAAACCTCTGCACGAGTGCGCTTGAAATGCGTTTCAAAACACTCGTTTGTGGTCCGCTGAATCCGAAGTCAGAATTTCAAAATTATTATTAGGTGGCAACCCTATTGTTGAAAATTTCATAATTTTGAAATTCTGACAACGGATTCGGATTTAGCGACCCATTTTTACCTTGTATTCGCCCCAGCACCGAATTCGTAAACATTATAAAAATTAGGTGGTAACCCTATCAGCTATCTTTAATTTTAAAATTCTGAAATCGGATTCGAATTCAGCGACCCTCTAATGTTTAAAAGTCGAAAAAAAACACATTATAAAGTGGCAACCCTATTGTTAAAAATTTTAAATTTTGAAATTCTGACAACGATTTCGGATTCAGCAACCAATTTTTACCTAGTGTTCGCCCAGGCACCGAATTCGTAAAAAAAAAATTTCTATATATCAATGGTAGAAATAATTCAAGGTTCTGTTGCGTTAGATGTGATTGATGCATTTTTCGCTGTTATCAATTGTTCTGTTTTTATAAAACGAACAACATTGTGGTCTGTTAAAGTAAACGGCGAACATGGTTTGCTTTGAAACTGACGAGTGCTCTGCAGTGCTCGTTTGTTTTCATTAAATGACTAGGATACGTTCTGCTTAACTAACAGAGTTCTGTTAAGCTCTGAACTCTGCACTGTTGGATCTTCTGTTGTAGAAAAAACGAGTACATTCGTTCAGAGGTTTAGTATTTACTTTGTTGTTATTCTTCTGTTGTCCACACTTCTTCCGTTTTAGGGTTCAGCTAGCTTAGCTGATGGTACACCTAAACGGTGTGGTGAAATTTGTTATGAAAACCTTTGCTGTTTGTGATAAACACCCAACTAATCAAATTTTTCCTTAACATTTGATATGGACGTGCTCTACCAAAAATGTTGAATTAAATTTAATATGACCTTTTCTTTAATTATATTGAAACAAATTTGAGCTTTAGGCCAAGTATGTTGACAACTAGACAACATGAAGACAATGAAGGAAAAACGTCCGGGTCAGCTTTTGTACGTACCTCCCATTCAAAAGCATGTAAAAAATGAATATAGATCCAAGGGAGGTACCCCTAGGGAATGGCCGATTTCAACTATTTTTGAAATTATTCTTAAATAGTTTAAACTAACCAAGCATTCCAAATTTCAATATCATAGGAGCACTCTTTCTATTTTTGATCAACTTTTGTGTGGCTCGATCTACTGTGCGGCACGCCGATTTGACAATACAGAGTAGTTAAAAGCTGCTGTTGTTGCCAGAAAGGTCTAGCATGGTTTTCAGCCATTTGAAAAAAACCATCAAAAAAAATAAAAAAAAATTGAAAAAAAAATTGTTGAAATAATATTTATTTAATAAAAATGTTGAAAAATGTAAAAAATCATTTTGAAACAGCCGAATATACGTTTTTGTTGAGAAAAATTACTATAATGTAAATAAAATATATAATATAAGCTTGAATGGCGCCTGAAAGTATGCTTGACATGCGGTTTTCAATCAAACAACGTAAACAGAAAATCAATACTAATAAAACCGGTTAATGAGTTAAGTTTTTCAATGGCTTTCTCTATGGTTACAACCTACCAACTATTATTCAAGTTTTCCTTGCTATTGTTATTGTTGCTTTTGCTGTAGCGCTGCTGCTCTAGCTAATTAGCAATAAATGCACAAATGAAGAAATATACTCATTTAAGCTACAGTCACGCTGTTACCCTTTGGCGCATATCCCTGAAGTCTAATTTAAGTGCTTCACTATGAACGCTGATATATCGGTCAATCCCTCAAGGATGCAGCTCATTGATGTCTAAAGGGTTGCTTGTCATATGTCTGCACATGTGCATAACTGTTTGTTTTTTTTTTAATTTTGACATAATTTTAGGCGCAAGCTTGTGCTCTTAATTAAGTTATTCTCAGCACAAAATATGAAATATTTCAGCTTCTTGAAGGCTTCTTGAGGATACGTCTTTGACTTAAGAAATAAAACGAAATAAATTAACACACCAACATTGAAATGTTGACAAAGCATAGTTTTGGGCTTACAACTTCAACACATTAGTCGATGATAGATGAGCTTAAAGCTAAATACTATTTAATTAGCCGACTTGGCATTAAGCAGCAAAAAGCAAACATGTTTTAAATATGGCCATGAAGGAAACCCTTGTCAAAATGCAGACCCTCTGTGATTAGCATTAACAGGAATTGTTGTTGTTGTTTTTGTTATTGTTGTTCCTGTGCTACTGTGCTAGTGCTTATTTTAGCTTGTTATTTTCTTTTTTATATTTAATTTGACTTGTTCGGTAGTTGTAAGTTTTGACTGCTCCTTTGAGTGATTTTAATTTGAGTTTGGTTCTACTTTCCTACGCTTGTCATTTTTCTGTTATTCGAATTTTCGTTTTTGTTTTCTCCTAAATTTTATTTTCATTTAATGTTCTCTGCAGTTTTGTGCGCCAGCATTTTATTTCTTTTGCCATTTTGATATGGGCGTAACTACATATGAGTTAAAACGATCGCTCTAAAAGTCACTCAACCTTAAATAAAAAAAAAAAAAAAACTGCCGCATTTTTATGTGGTTCTTATCGTTAAAATCAAAGTACTAAGACGCTTATTTCATTTTTATAAAATAAAAAAATAAATCATAAAAATCAGGCTTTTTGATGGCTTCACACAAGATTTTTCTTCTCTATTTTTCTTGCAATGCATATAACTTAAATGGCTACATATATTATAAATGCATACATATGTATGTCAACACAATATTATCATAAAAACTGCGTTAATTTAAGTGCTGATATAACTGCTGCTAATATAATGCTGCATACAAACAGGCGCGGGTGTAAAAATAACATTTTGAAAACATAAATTGTACATATTTCTTTATATCTATATCTATACTATCAAATAAAATGAAAGTGAATATTTTTTGTTGCCGCTAATTTCAAAAGTACTGGTCCGATTTTAAGGAAATAAGTTCTAAAATATCACATTTGTGCTGCAAAAGGATATAGGGCTCTTTTTGCTAGATTTTGGCTTTGAACATATCCTATTTCTAGCAAAAATATGGCAACATTAATGGCACCCTCATCGATCCCAAGAGAAAAATAGAATAAATTCTAATTGTGCGATATATCGTTGCGGCTGACGACCTGGGATTTCATTCTGGACGTGTTGATATATTTTTATGCATTCTATTGCTTTGCGATGTCGTCAATCGCAACGACTTTTGATTAGGGCACTTACTCGTTTACGACATAGCACAAACAATCCGTTGTTTCCTGCTACAGAATTAAAGAAAGAGTTAAAAATACAGGCAGGTATATAAACTGTTGGGAGAAAGTTACGAGAGAATTATTTGAATGCTTGAAGCCCACGGTAAGTCACCCTAAAAACAAAAAAGCATCTTAAGCAAAGATTACGATTCTCGCACGAACATCTAGAATGGCCTCTTGAAAAGTGGGAAAACATTCTGAGGTCCGACGAAAATAAGATTGTACTTCTTGGTGGAAAAGGCACTAGACAATTCGTGAGACGTCTACCAAACACAAAATACGACCCCCGAAACACCTTAAACACCGTCAAACATGGTGGCTCTAGTCTCTTGATATGGGGCTGCTTTTCATATTTCATATTATAGGTCCAATATACCGTATAAATTGCATAATGTACAGAAAAAATGCGTTGAAACACAAAATTTAATAACTCTACCATATGCTAAGGAGGAAATACCAATCTGGTGGGTCTTTCAACAGGACAATGACCCGAAATATACCAGCAAACTGGCAAAAAGTGGTTTCGGATCAACAAGGTTGAAGTCATGGAGTGGCCAGCGCAATCACTAGACTTCAATCCGATCGAAAATTTATGGCGTGCCATCAAAAAGGCAGTCTGGGATACGAAACCGACAAATAATGATAATCTCTGGTCAGTGGTTCAACATGCATGGTACGCAATACCTTTTGAGAAATGCGAAAATCTCGTAAATTCGATGCATCATCGTTGTACTGCGGTTATATTCCAAGAAGGATTCTCCACCAAATATAAAACCAATTAATTTTACTATCTTTTCATGTTTCTTACTTAACTCTATCCTTTTTTTATTTTTTTGTTACCAGAAACCTTGAGTGAGCAAAACCCGACAAAAGTTGTCCGCGGACGAAGTTCATCAAAGCAAATGGTTGCCAGTTTTTTCAGAAAAACCAGTAATGTCGCAATTATACAATTTGAGCAACAAGGACCTTTTAATGCTGAATGGTATACAACCATTTGTTTACCGGAATTGAAGAAAGAGAACCGCCGAAGGAAGATCAACGTCCATCACGATAAAGCAAGTTCCCACACATCAGCTCAAACAAAAAAGTTTTTGAGCACTAAAAACTTGGAATTAATAGGCTATTCGTCTTACAGACCCAACTTGGCACCCAATGACTATTTCGCGTCCCCGCGCATCTTGAAAAAAATGTTTACCGAGCGTTTTTCTACACCCGAACAGATCGTTGAAGCCCTAACCCATTTTCGACCTCTCTGCAAAAATTGCTAAATTTGTTGAAATAAATTATAATTCAAGACTAATTAGAGTCAGAAAGGGCTGTCGCAGAGACTTCAACTACGCAAGGCGTAGCAAAAGTGAGGACTCATGGAAAACTTTAAAATCCAAACTAGGTAGTTACAAAACTGCAGTCAGGAAAGCAAAGAGAGCCACTTGGTCGTCTTAGCACTTCCGATTTAGTATAGAAATAGAAAGCACTTCCGAGGCCTCAAAGCTCAGGAAAATACTATCAAAATCCCCAACAGTACCAAGCTTTCTTCAAAAGGAAGATGGTACCTGGACAAACTCATGCGTCGAAACCTTAGATACACTTATGGAGGTACATGTTCCTTGTAGTGTGTACACTGACAACTCCAGCTTTCAAACATCCCCCTCTGACCATACACCTCAACAGATTTAGCAGTTGATCAGCAAGAAGAAGTTAAGATGGGCGATTTCATGTTTCAACCTTATAAATCCCCCGATGGCATTATACCAGCCCAACTCCACCATAGCTTGAATGCAATAGTACCGCGGCTTCAGGCAATCTACCATGGTTGCCTACTCCTTAACTATATTCCAACAGCTTGGAGAGAGACTAATACTAATATAATAAACTGACCATTTCAGCCCTTGAAAGGACTTTGACCGAACTTCTTATGATCAAATCGTGTTTTGCGTGTTATTAACATAAATGTTTAAACACAATTGATCGAGAACTGGACCTAGTTTTATGCCGACTCTGAACGGCTACTGTTTTCAAGAAGCTTTACGTGGCAATATTTACTCTCTTAGGTTTGCCATTGTCTTCAGAGAGGTGACGGCAGAACAGAAAAATTAATTCAATCGAAAACACTTTCTGTTTCAGATGGAAATTGAACCAGGATTCTTTGGAGCATAGGTCGCGCACTCTACCCACTGTGCCACGGCCGCCATGGAGAGAGACTAAAGTCACATTTATACCGAAAGCGGGTAGGTCCTCTCACACTAAGCCAAATGACTTAAGGCCTATAAGCTTCTCCTCCTTTTTAGTTAAAATACTGGAGAGACTCATTGGACATAAACTTCTTAAGCCGAAACTCGAAAGGCTTCAAAAATCTCAACATGCCTATATAAAAGGCAGATCTACAGAAACAGCTCTCCATTTTCTTGTGGCTACAATCGAAAAAACACTCGAGTACAAAGAATACCCGTTTGTTGCCTTTCTAGACATAGCAGAATCACTCAATAACGTTCTTTCCTGTTCGGTCACTACGGCCCTGTCGGAGCTAGGGGTAGAGGATTTTCTCGTGAGTCTCATCCATCAGATGCTATTGGGCAGGGTGGTGAACTCAGAAATGAGATCCTCTACCCGTAAGTTTTTAAGCAGGGGAGCTCCGCAAGGGGGAGTCTTGTCTCCGCTTCTGTGTTACGTGACGGTTGACCAAATGTTGGGTATGATAGAGGAGGAGACCGCGTCTGAACGGAACGAGGTTGCTCTTTAATGATAGCACGATGTACCTAGGAGTTATTCTGGATAAGAAACTTATCTGGAATGATAACATAAATGAGCGAGTTAAAAAGGCAAAAATAGCTCTATTTTCCTGTAAAAATCTATAGGTAAAAAATTGGGTTTTCCCCCAAAATAGTACGCTGGACTTATACGGCAATTGTCCGCTCCATACTTGTATATGGTTCACTGGTATGTTAGAGGGCCCTTCATAGGGCAACTGCACTTCAGAAATTTGGAAAGGTTCAACGAAGTGCAAGTTTCTGTATTACTGATGCATTATCCTCTTAACTCTAACTAGTGCTTTGAATGTCATGCTTCACTTATGTCCTCTTGCCATAGAGTGTGCTAACACAGCAGCCCTCAGACTAAGAGAATCTGGAAATTGGATAGGTAACAGCTGCGGTCACAGAGTTATTCTGAACTCTACTGTCCCCGACAAAAAAACAACTATAAAGTTCTCATTCCTTCACGGCTACAAAACGGCTACTAACAAAACCCCTTTTAAATAACAGGAATTAAAAGTTTTACAGACGGATCCAAGCTTAAAAAAAGATAGGGGGAAGAATAAACTCCCAAGATCTAAATTTCCGAGAGAAAATATAAGCTTCCTTAAGACTCCCAAACTATTAGTGTAGTAGTGTCTACCAAGCGGAGATGATGGCTATCTATGAACCGCTAAGATTCTATCCGAAAAAGACCTTAGGGATAAGAGTATTTTCATCTTCTCAGATAGTCAAGGTGCGCTTAAAGCACTTAACTCTTTTAACGAGATCGCAAGGTTATTCAGGATCCACCTCATTTGGGTACCCTGTCATTGAGGGCAATAATTTGGCTGACGAATTGGCAAGGAACTGTATGACCTCGAACATCCTCTTAAATGAGGACTTTATTGGTATACCCATGTCCTCCTATAAACTCCAGTGCAGGAACAAATACTTGAGTCTTGCACAAGTACGCTGGGAACACGTTGTCATATGTAGGGTAGCTAAGCTAACGTAGCTAAGTAGCTATGGTAGCTAAGCCTCTCTACGACTAAAAACGCACTAGCTCACTACTTGAATTAAGCAGAGTAAACCTTTCAAAAGTACTTGAAATCCTCACCGGTAATTATCTAATCAGAACACATGCTTTTCGATTAGGGCTTACATCAAATGATTTTTGCAGAAGCTGCAAATGTGAAGAAGCAGTAGAAAATGCGCAGCATTTCCTCTGCGAATGTGCTGCTCTAAGTAAAAGGAGATTGGCAACCCTGGGCTATCCCTTCTGAAATAGACTTACCGAAGTCTCATGCCTGGAAATCAAGCATATTCTTAAGTTCATTATCCGTTCGAAAAGGTTTGTTGAGGCGGGAAATCTCTCATAGGTTCAATAGAGATTATGTGGTATCACAACAAGCCTGTACTGGCTTAAGTGTGCAAGTCGTCTGCCGTCTCAGCCATCAAAAACTAACGTAAACGCACCAATTAGAGTCACATTCCGAACCCGTCATTAAAAAATTCTACCACCACCCTTTATCCCGTTGTTAAAAAATCAAATGTTCGATTAACCGAAACCATCAAATCCCATAAAAATATGAAATATAAAATTGTACCGTTAACTGTCAGAGTGCCTGTTATATCTTTTGGGTTTTCAACATGAACTCACAGGTGTTTGTGAGTGCTTATACCTTTTTACCTTTCTAAGTTACTCGACGTGATACATGGGGTCTTTTGTATCCAACCCTGATATTAAGAGTGAAAATGGTGAATAATGGGGAAACCGTTCGTGAAAACATACATATTTTGGACATTTTTCTTGATATTCAAAGAGTAATATGTTAAAACAATTTATTGTAAAAAGTATAAAAATTTTTTCCGTGTGACTCCTACCTTCTATACACCCGTAAAAAACTAGTCAAAATAAAAAACGTTTGAAAACGAAAGACTCTGAACCTTCTGTTTACAAGGAGACAAGAAAACTTTTAGAAGTTCCAATAAAAGTTTTAGAAGAAAAATAAGATAGAAAATATCTCGGTGACACCTTTTGGCCATAGAAACATCGATGATGATTTTCTTCCAGAGTCCACGGAGCCAATAAAACTTCCAATCACTAATCTAGGAGCTAAATTATCCTCTATTGTACCATGTTTTCTTTTTAGCGCCTCATTACCATGTGTGGCTCAAAACTGTCTCATGAGCACAAAAAGTTTCAGCTGCGATTTTGTCCGTGAGCGCGATATTTCTGTAAAGTGTCACCAAAAAGTGCGCGCTCGTGGAAGATAACGACAAAATATTCAATATGGTAGCCGTCCTCACAAAAGCTCCCGAGCGAAACATTTCGTTCTCTGCTCACCACACAAGTGAGCATAACCATTAATATTAACGACTTATTAATCAGGCGTATTAATTTTTATTGTTGTTGTTTTTTCTTTAGAGCAGAAAATAAACAACTAACGGTAAACATAGACATATTGAAAACAAACGCATATTTTGCACAAATTTAGCACGTATTTTCATGAGAGCCAAAAAGAAAAAGAAGAAAGAAAATGACTATCTTGTGGCACGCATTGCCACAACTACGCACAATTTCGCACACACACACACACACGCACAAACTACGTTGACTTGATTTATCACAGAGAACAGAAAAAGTATAAAACAAAAATTCCTATGTATACGTTGGTAAATATATATATAAATACATAAAAACAGACTGTTGCTTAACTGTTGAACAAATTTAAAATATATACACAAAGCATGCTTTCAGGCGCGTGTGCTTAGCTTCTATAGCCTTAATTGACCAGCAGCTGTTACAATAATGATTTCATCCAACTAAATATACATAACTGTTTGCATATTTATAAAAGTTCTAATAATAATCGTTTATCGATAGCGGGTTTTAAAATCAATCAGGCATTGCATAGTTTTAGGTGTTTTATTACGGAACTTTTAAGATTTTGGTAGGATTAGAATATTACCAGTATTTTCTAGCTTTATAAATAGAGCACTATTTTGTGTTAGTGTGTAGATATATTTTAGTAATAAAGTCAAAGAATTTGTAGCATACTTTGAGGCTACAACGAAATCCTTATTTATGCAGCTTAGCTGCCATGCATCGTTTATCTAATTATGTGTACATTAATATATATCTACTGGAATTTTTTTTTTATACCTAAAAACTCAGTTGTTTGTTCTTCTAGGCCAAATACTGCCATTTTCGCTACAATAACCGCTATTTTTGCGAGCTGGCTGGCTGGCTGGTTTACCTACGCACTCATTTCTTTTTATTGTATCATCGTAACATAAATATTGTCATTAATATGTTTGTTTGTTTATCTGTCCGTGTGGCAGAACGTGCTCTAGTTTTTTGTTTTCCTACTGGCACCCCTCATTCATTATTCCTTCATCCTAAAGCTATGTTGTTTGCAGTGTTTTTGTTTTGCGTGTGCTTTTAAGGTTCTCAATCTATAGAAAGTTGCACTGCGTTGTTGACCATGCGTCGCTCTGTCGCGTCAGTTAAATACGTTTGTGCGTTAGACAAATCTATTCTTCTGTCCGTCAGTCTGTTCATCCGTCTGTTCATCAATTGTCAAAATATGCGACGCTGTTAAACTCAGTATTTTTGTTGTTGGCACAGCTTTATATCTTTATAGATATATTGGGTCGATTTATTTGGTTTTTTTTTTTGCAATACTATATAAGGTATATTTGTAGCTGTTGTTGTTGTTTTCATTTTTGCTGTATTATTTGCTGTCCATCCATGTGACAGCGTTGCTGTGCAAAATCATCTGGGCGGTACCCGTGTGTTCACATGTATATCACACTCATGCAGCCAAAGAACCGACAGACAGACAAACAGACCAGCAGACAAAATAAGTAAGTGTGTGAGTGTGGAAAAATGCTTAAGAGCGACTAAATACGCTTGTATTCAATTTATCGAAAATGGAAGGCAAAAGAAAATTATGAGCAAAAGAGCAGTTTTCCAAGTTCCCTCTCTTTTTCTCTCATTTAACGCTCATTTCTGTTTTTCCCAGAGAGTACTAAGTTTTATTGAAATATTTCCCTTAATTCTCCTACTTATCCCTATTGGAATCGCTGAAAATTTCTCGCTCACAAAGCACTTTTCCACTCCTTTAAAATCTTACTCAATCTCTTACGCTCTTTTACTCCAACCATTTAATGCTCTATCTTTTTCCACTCAATTTCTTTTCGTTGTTCATTTTTGCTCACCACACATTTTCATGAGTCACTTTTATTCATTTTATCCATTATCCGTTTTTGTTTTTAGTGCGCAGTTTATCCGCAGTTTTTTCATCCCATCAACAAACAGGTTCCACATGCAGTGTTGTCACTTCAAAATCTTAAATAGTGGTAGATTG
Source organism: Pherbina coryleti (assembly GCA_943735915.1). Taxonomy (NCBI): domain Eukaryota; kingdom Metazoa; phylum Arthropoda; class Insecta; order Diptera; family Sciomyzidae; genus Pherbina; species Pherbina coryleti. Next base: position 24,450,222 of record OX030952.1, read on the forward strand.
AGTCTAAAAAAAGTGGTAGATTTAAAAAGTGGGTGGTCGATTTTTTCTCCTTAAGAAAACCATTTTTAGATATAGATATTTTTAAAATTTTAAGTTTTATTGAAATAAAAATAGAAGAACGTACATATGCATTGCATTTATAATATTATTGAAGGTACATTTTAAGTTATCAATAATTTTTAATGAAACGTTGACTAGTGAAAAAAATAATTATATATATCTAGTGTTGCATTTTACATTCAGTTTAATACTAAAGCTTTGAGAAAATATCAAAAATAAAAAATAAACATAACAAAAACAGTTCATGAAAAAGTATGAAAGCTAATTTGTTTATGAACTTTCAAACCTTTCACTCAACCCTTTGAAATACTGAAATAATGCACTGTTTGTCCGTATTACACAAATATTTTTCTTTGTAATGCACTTGCATCTGTTTCTTTCACTTCTGAACTAACCAATGAGCAATCACAATGACACGCTGAAAAAATTCATTCACAATGATAAAATTCAAATAATAAACAGAGCTCAGTAAAAATTAAAGTGGTAAATAAAATTTGTGATAAAAACTGATAAAAATTAAATGACTGAAATAAAAAAGTGGTAGATTTGAGCAAATTGTAAATAGTGGGTGGTAAAAGTGGTAGAAATGAAAAATGTCGAAAAAAGTGGTAGATCTACCACAATTGTGGTAAAGTGACAACACTGTCCACATGTTTTTAACCGACTCTCATAAAAATTGAGCTCTGTGCTCTTTTGTTTTTGTTTTTTATATAACATTGTTGGTTTTGTTGTTGCAGTTTATTTCTCTCTATTTTGCCTTTGTCGCTCTTCGTTTCCAATTCCAATTTTCCAGCGTTGAAAATTTATGTGCATATTTTTCCTCGTGTGGATGTTTTTCAATTACTTTGTGGGTTTTCCGTTTCCACTCTTTATGCCGCCGCAGCGGCAAATTTATTGATGAGTGAATGATGGGTGCACCGTAGTGTTCATGAAATTCTATACAGGGTGCTTTTGTCTCGTGGGGTGTTTTCTGTTTGTCATTCTATAGAATATAAATGCATAGTTTTATGATATTTTATCTTGTTCTGACCAAATATTATTATTATTATTTATTTTTTTATATTTTATTAATATTTATCTCTCTTGAAAAATACATCTGTATTTTCCGTTGAATAATAAAGGAGAACAAAGAGCCCTTTTTTTACGTGTATTCCGTGTTTTCAATTTTAAATTGATTTGGGAGATTCATGTTTGTAAAAATTACTATGGAGAGTGTCACAAAATGTGTGTGATTTTCAAACCCAAATTTCTATGTTACGCCGTTGACAGGTTTTAAAAAAAATAGGCTTGGTGAAAGGGTCCATTTTTTTAAAATATAATTTACTGCAGTGCCGGATCAACATACGGCCTGAAAGGGCTTTAGCCCCTAACCCCACTTGGAGAGTTTTTGTCTGGAAAAAAAATGCAAAAATCCCCAAAAAGCCGTTTCAGCCCCCCTTTGGATACAAAACTGAAGTTTCAGCCCCCCTGGCGAATCCTAGATCCGCCACTGATTTACTGTTGCATACAATTCCTACTTAACCACATTCCTTCTTTTGTTAGGTGTCTGTAGAAAGTGAGGTACCGAAAATAAAAAATTTAAAAAGACTATAATAGTCATATTTACACTAAGAGGATGAAAGTTTTTGAGTATTTAATATAATTTGTTAATAATTTGTAACTTGATATTTGAATGCGACATATTCAAAATCATTGAAATCAATATAAAAAAAACATCAAATGTCCTTGTGATTTTTTAGAGTGATTAAAAGTAGTTTTCAAAAAATGTCGCATGCGACAAAAGTATAACTTTTGATTGCAAAGACAAATATTATAAAATTTATTGATTTTTTAAGAAGGTACAATAAATCTTAAAATCTCTTCAGAATAGCACCATGTTAAAAACTTGATTGCGTCACTTTCAGAAAAATGAAAAAATAATCAATAATATCAAAATATAAATCAATATAATATATAGAATAGAATCAATATAAATCTACATGAAAAGCTGAAACGTCAATATGTTCACATCACATAATTACCTTCATGCTTTAATTTCCGTGGTGCTGATCTGAATGTGATGAAAAAGTGTTTTGAAAGAAAATGCCGCATGCGACAAGAGTATAACTTTTGATCGCAAGGACAAATATTATAAAATTTATTTATTTTTTAAGAAGTTAAAAACTTGATTGCGACACTTTCAGAAAAAAATAATCTTTGAAATCAATACATGAAAAGCTGAAACTTAAAAATATTCACTTCACATTATTCATCTTTACGCTTTAATTTCTGTGCGCCAATCCGAATGTGATAAAAAGGCGTTTTAAAAGAAAATGTCGCATGCGACAAAATTAATTCACTTCATATCATTCTCATTTCGACTTTTATTCCATTGTGTTGTTCAAAATGTGATAAAAAAATAGTTTTTTAAAATATGTCGCATGCGACAAAAGTCGCATGTGTATCCATTTAATCGATACTTAAGAGCTTTTACATACATTTGAAGAAAAAGCAGGTTTTAAAAGGTTTCCTAAGATATTGCATGCGACATAGCAAGAATTTGGTTACCTTTGACATATTTCAATGGAATGGCTTGTTGTATTCATAAATAAATGACGTCAATGACTTAAATGTCTAACATACAATGACTGTAGTAAGTTATCGAAAAAATGTTGAAATTTTAACACATTAACACCGTAACAGCTAAAAAAAAACCTTTTCATGTTTCCGACATTTTCAAAACATCTTTCAGCGACATTTCTAAAGAATTTATTATGAAATTCGGATATTTACTAAAGTCGCTTGCGATAATCTAAAGGTAGTGCGCACTTTAATTTTAATTTTGTTGTTTTTAATTTTTTTCTGATAAAAATTTTTAAGATTAAAAAATGTCGCATGTAATCAAGAAAACTGTTGATCAGTATGGCAGATTTTCATTTTTTTTTTAAAGTTTTTAAAAATGATTCCAAATCAGTTCAGAATAGTAAGCACCAGGCTAAGAAATTAAATGTAACACTTCAAAATCTTTGAAAGCAAAATAAATCTACACAAAGAGCTAAAAAAAACAACTAGTTCACATCATTTTTATTTGCTTTATGCAGCCATTGTCTAGTTCTAAATGTGATAAAAAAATAATGTCGCATGCTACAAAACTTAACCAGTGTCTCATTTGTTAAATTATTTTTAGCTTTTGCATGTTTTTAAAGTTCATGTTAAATTTTTTAAAATATCGCATGCGACACGATTATTAATTCAATTTAAATGCCGCATGCGACAAAATTATACCAGTGTCTCATTTGTTAAATATTTTGTAGCTTTTGCATTTTTTTCATGTTCATGTAAAATTTTAAAAAAAATGTCGCATGCGACACGAGTGTTACTTTATTACAAAAGTCGCATGCGACAAAATTATAGCAGTGTCTCATTTGTTAAATATTTTGTAGCTTTTGCATGTTTTTCAAGTTCATGTTATATTTTTCAAAAAATTCGCATGCGACACGAGTATTACTTCAATTTAAAAGTCGCATGCGACAAAATTATAGCAGTGTCTCTTTGGTAAAATATTTTGTAGCATTTGCATGTTTTTCAAGTTCATGTTATATTTTTTAAAAATGTCGCATTCGAAACAAGTATTTATTTAGTTTAAAAGTCGCATGCGACAAAATCAAACCAGTATCTCATTTGTGAAATATTTTGTAGCTTTTGAATAATCTTCAAGTATATGTTATATTGTTAAAAATGACGCATGCGGTACGAGTATTACTTTAGTACAAAAGCCGCATGCGACTAAATTATACCAGTGTCTCATTTGGTAAATATTTTGTAGCTTTAGCATGTTTTTCAAGTTTAAGTTATATTTTTAAAAATATCGCATGCAAAACGATTATTACTTTAGTATAAAAGTCGCATGCGACAAAATTATACCAGTGTCTCATTTGTTAAATATTTTGTAGCTTTAGCATGTTTTTCAAGTTTATGTTATATTTTTAAAAATATCGCATGCGACACGATTATTACTTTAGTATAAAAGTCGCATGCAACAAAATTATACCAGTGTCTCATGTGTTAAATATTTTGTAGCTTTTGGAGGGTTTTTAATTTTATGTTATATTTTTTAAAAATGTCGCATGCGACACGAGTATTACTTTAGTATAAAAGTCGCATGCAACAAAATTATACCAGTGTCTCATTTGTTAAATATTTTGTAGCTTTTGGATGTTTTTTAAGTTAATGTTATATTTTTTTAAAAATGTCGCATGCGACACGAGTATTACTTTACCATAAAAGTCGTATGCGACAAAATTGTACCAGTGTCTCATTTGTTAAATATTTTGTAGCTTTGCATATTTTTCAAGTTCATGCTATATTTTTTAAAAACGTCGCTTGCGACATGAGTATTACTTCAGAATAAAAGTAGCATGCGACAAAATTGTACCAGTATCTCATTTGTTAAATATTTTGTAGCTTTTGCATGTTTTTCAAGCTTATGTTATATTTTTTAACAATGTCGCATGCGACAAAATTGTACCAGTGTCTAAATTGGTAAATATTTTGTAGCTTTTGCATGTTCTTCAAGTGCATGTTATATTTTTTTAAAATGTCGCTTGCGACACGAGTATTACTTTAGATTGCTATTAATAATCATTGAGATTTTTATAAATTTCAAAACTAAGCAATATTCTTAAAAATAACTATCGCTGCTCCCAGGGGCGGTTCCAGGAATATATTTCGGGGGGGGTTTTAAAAATATTTATGTACGTTATATATATAAAGGGTAGTTAACTTTTAAAGGCCGATATTGATTTTGAATAAAACACAAATTATTAAGGAAATTATTGTCATTTCTTTTTATTATGATAATATTGGTATGGAACAATTATGCCTGGAACAAAATATCGGATAAATTGCCGCCGCGACCTCGGCGGCACACCTCCATCCGATGGTCCAAATTTTCGATGATGCCGAGGCATAAGTGAGGTTCTATGCCGTTAATGTGCCGAATTATCTCATCCTTTAGCTTTTGAATTGTTGCTGGCTTATCGACGTACACCTTTTCTTTCAAATAACCCCAAAGAATGAAGTCCAACGGTGTCAAATCACATGATTGGCGGCCAATTGACATTGCCACCACGTGAGATAACACGGCCATTGAATTTGTCGCGCAAAAGAGCCATTGTTTCGTTAGCTCTGTGGCAAGTGGCACCGTCCTGTTGAAACCACATATCGTCCACATCCATATCTTCCAATTAGGGCCATAAAAAGTCCGTTATCATCTCACGATAGCGAACACCATTCACAGTTACTGTCTGACCGGCCTCATTTTGGAAATAATACGGCCCAATGATGCCGCCAGCCCATAAACCGCACCAAACAGTCACTCTTTGTGGGTGCATTGGTTTTTCGACAATCACTTTTGGATTATCATGCGCCGAAATGCGACAATTTTGCTTATTGACGAATCCACTGAGGTGAAAATGTGCCTCATCACTGAAGATGATTTTCTTCGAAAATTTATCATCCACTGTTGCCATTTCCTGCCACCATTCTGACCGTGTAAATGCAAGTCTTAATGCATAATGTTCATCAACGACGAGCGTGAGAGGTGCAATTGTTGGGCACGACGAGGAGTTGAGGTGGACGGCTCTTCAGCCACACTATCGTGAACAGTAGCAATATTTTCTGCAGTACGAGCTGTACGAGCATGCACTGGTGTTTTCACATCTCCTACAGACGTTGTCACAAACCTACAGGTTTGTTCAAATTTTTGCACGATTTTTCTGATTGTACGCACATTTGGACGATTAAATTGACCGAAAAAATCACGAAGTGCTCGATATGCATTTTGATTTGAAAGCCCATTTACATAATAAGCCTGAATAACTTTAACGGTTTAAATTGAGTTAGTCTGAAATTGAGAAATGTCAAATGAAATGCAGAAAAAAACTTGACATTTAGGTGTGGTTTATATTCAACATCGGCCCTAAAATTTAACCACCCTTTATATACATTAGAGCGGGATAATTTTTTTTTCAAAAAATCGTAGGCGTGGGAAGAAACCGTTAGTCTAAAATCTATTTCGAGCCTCTAGTTTTTCAAAAGAAGGTTATAATTTCTGTTTTGCTGCAATATGTGAAAAAATTATTCCACTTATTGGAAAAAACTTTGCTACGAAAAAAATAGCCATCCACATTTCACTCCATATTCACTCCATATGATTGTGTGGTGCTCAGGATTATTTTTTTGTGTTAAATACCACAAGCTAACGCTGGGGTGAAGATAATTATAATAATAAAAGTGATTTCTCTGTTTATTTGACTCGAATACAAATATTAAAAGCCAACATAAAACCAACATCAAAATAAATAAGAACTACAAAAACCGGAATTTTTCTCCATTACTGTATAAAAAGGAATTTTACGTCAAACTACAAAAACCGGAATTTTTCTCTATTACTGTATAAAAAGGAATTTTAAGTCTACACTTCCGAGACTATCGAAACTGTGGGTTTTTAAATTAAAACTGTGCGGTGTTTGGATATATTTTATCCTAAAAATGCGGTGTTTTTGTGATTTTAGTTTAAGATTGTATGTGTGACTGTTTACAGCTATAGGCGCTATATCGCAAAAACAAACAAAAACTGGAACAGAATTCAGTTTTTTAACAATACATGTAGAAACAGCTACAAACGTTTACAGCATAGGGGTGTGAATATTTAAAGTAAATTAAAAAAAACCAATGTTTTTCTTTTTGGTACTCTAAGCCCACATAATAAACATCAGTACATCACATACAGGTTCTTTTAGAATTTCGGGGGGGGTTTGAACCCCCAAAACCCCCCCCTGGATCCGCGCCTGGCTGCTCCATCTGCAATACGCTGTTACAATGATACTAAATAAAGCCATTTTTGAAACATATGATAACGCGTGGTGAAAATTGGATCACATACGATAAGTTATGTTCGAAAACGGTTTTGGTCGAAATAAGGTGAACCTCCAAGTACGCTGTCAAAGGTTAAATAGACTACAAAGAAAGTGATGCTGTATGTTTGGAGGGACCACAAGGTTGTATCATCCATTGATACACTGCGTGGTCAAACGATTAACGCTTAACCGAAGGGAAGGGTTGTATCATCCATTGATACACTGCCTGGTCAAACGATTAACTTGAATCTCTACTGCCCCTGTAATTAATGCGGTTGAAACAAGAAATTCAAAAAAAGAGGGCGGAATTTATCAACAGCAAATGTGTTGCATTTCATCATGACAACGCTAGGCCACACACTTCTTTGTGGACCCGGCGAAAATGAAGACTTTTGCTTGGAAGTTTTCATGCATTTACCGTATAGTACTGTCATTGTGCCAACAGGTTATCATTTGTTCCGATCCCTGCAAAGCTCTCTCTCCGATCATTCTGACACGCTGAGAAAAAATTCGGCTTAAAAAGACGACTGCGAAAAGCACCTGTGTCAGTTTTAAAAAGATAAAATCTCGAAATTCTACAATAAGGGAATCATGATGGTTCTAACCGAAAAATGGCAGGAGACAGTTGAGAAGAATCAGCAATATTTTCATTCATAAAATGTCTTATATTTAAAAACAAAAATTAAAACAAACGTAACATTTTCTTACTAAAAAATGTCGAATACTTTTTCCCCAACCAATATTAAGAACTTTTAGAGTTGATGTTTTTTTTTCTTGAAAGCCCAGAGAAATTTTTATTTCATTTTTGTTTTTCCCTTTCAAATGACTTCAAATTGAATTAGCAACAGCAGAGACACAAGCAGACGTTTTGAACCGAAAAACTACCGCAGATGCGCCAAAATGATTGACATAATCGCTGGCAGTAAATCTTTTGCTAATAATGCATTTTGAGCTAGAGCTTAGTCGAAATACCATCCTTCTCCAACTTTCCAACTCGACGTTGTACACTCTACCATTGCGCTATATAGCCCCTCCTCGCCTTTCTTTACCCCCCCCCCCCCACAACTTGTATCACCGCTCTTTCCTAAATCATTCACTTTAGCTAATTTGTCTGCAATTGGTTGAAAAACACCTCCAAAAAAAACAACAACAACAACAACAACTACGGCAACGACTACTACAATAATTTAAGCAGAAACAATTGAAGATTGTAAACATAAATAAAAAAAAACAAAAATACAACAAAAAAAAAATAACGACAACAAATGAAGCACAACATTTGAAATGTGAAACGGAAAGAATAAAAAAGTCAAAGCCGAACAGCAGCAAGTGGAAATGCGGAAAATGTGTAAAATGAGGAAAATGAGCTAGCAACATTTTCTCATTTTTCTCCGCTAGACTTTATAATTAGCTACGATTTTTCAGTTTTGTTTTTTTTTTCACTTTATTCTTTTTCTGCTCGTTTTTATGCGCTCATAATTTCAACTCTTTGTTGCTGCATCTGGTTGTAGGAGTTGGGAGAACAAAAAAAACAAAAACTGAAACACACTCAAAGTGTGAGGTTAGTATAGTTACAGGAAAGAGAGGAAAGAGTTTTAAAAATTTTCAATTATGCATTCAAAAACTCACTTTGCAAAAATAAAAAATAAATAATGCAATCATTCAATAAAAAAAATAAAATGATTTCAGTCAAATTTTTTTATTTGATTGAAATGTTTCAAATCCACAATCTTTTTGAAGTCATTACTTATGAATCAAATGGTTGAATTCTCTAATGAAGTCTTTTGGCTCATGCACTCTGATTGAAGTCGCGCTCGTTTGAGTCATTGACAGCATTCATTTGTAATCAGTTGAAATCATTTGAAATCATTTGAAGTCAGTTCAAGTCATGTTTATAATCAGTTGAAATCATTTGAAATCATTTGAAGTTAGTTGAAGTCATATTTGTAATCACAGAAATTGTGAAATCACTTAAAGTCAATTGAAGTCTTTTTTACAGAATACATTTTGTCTTGATTACACAAAATAAGACCTTGAAGGTATAGGCAAAGTCAAAATGTTTGCTTTTAGACGCATACGAATACTGAGGATAGGACAAAAATTCGAAATTCTCAATATTTTCCCAACAAACTATGTATTCGTGAATATAAAATAATATGTTTAAAGTCAAAACAGAAGAATAAGAGTTTATTTGACAAAACTTTTTGATTTACAATTGACTTCAAAAACTTCATCAACTACTTCAGTGATTGCAATCTTCTAAAATGAATTAAAAATTGTAATAAATTTAACTTTGAATACATAGCTACTGCGATTTCCATCGATTTTTAATGAAATCAGAAATGATTTCAACTGCTTGATTGCATTCCCTAATTCAAAAATGATTTCGAGATTTCTTTCTTACCTCAATGAAATCCAAAAGTATTTGCACTATATGAGGAAAATAGTAATAATAAAATAATAAACTGATCATTTCAGCCCTTGAAAGGAATTTAACCGAAATTCTTGATAAAATTGTGTTGTGCGTATTATTAAATGTTTGAACACAATTGAACTGGAGAACTGGACCTACTAGTTTTATGTCGACTTTGAATGGCTAATGTACGTGAGTTGTGACGGTGGCCGAGTGTGTTAAAGTGCGTAAACCACTCAGTGCAAATTTTCATACCGCGAGGTCCGAAATTCGACTGCTATACCAGACACAGAAAATGTTTTCAATAGAACTTAATTTTTTTTGATCGATCGTCACCTCTCTGTAGACAATGGCAAAACTCAGAGAGTTAATAATGCCATGTAAAGCTTCATGAGAAATATAACAAGTTTTAAATATCATGAAAAAAATCATGGACAGATTTTGGAAGTGTTTCACCCTATGTCCGTCCGTCTTCTTATGGATTGTACTCATCGGACCTTTGTTGCTATCTACGTCCGCGTATTAAGCAAATTACCAATTTGTAACATGCAGTAATAATTTGTCCAAAAAGTAACTCTGAACTATGAGCAAGAACGAAGAGAAAATAAACGAAGTTTCCAGTTGGGAAAAACAAATTTTTCAATTGCTGCAATTTAAAAATCACTCGCGCTTATGACAAACGAAATTAATTTCCTGCTACTAAACGACGCGTTTCTCGCAACTGACTTTTATTATGACAACTGTTAAAACGTTTGCAAAAAACGATATAAAGCACGACAAACAAAGTTCGTTTGCGGCAAACTGACGATAAATGTTTTTTCTTTTCTTTGCGTGTACTGAGCAATCGCAATCCAAGGTTTATTTATGTAAGAAGTAAGTAAGAAGTAAGAAGTAAGAAGTAAGAAGTAAGAAGTATGAAGTAAGAAGTAAGAAGTAAGAAGTAAGAAGTAAGAAGTAAGAAGTAAGAAGTAAGAAGTAAGAAGTAAGAAGTAAGAAGTAAGAAGTAAGAAGTAAGAAGTAAGAAGTAAGAAGTAAGAAGTAAGAAGTAAGAAGTAAGAAGTAAGAAGTAAGAAGTAAGAAGTAAGAAGTAAGAAGTAAGAAGTAAGAAGTAAGAAGTAAGAAGTAAGAAGTAAGAAGTAAGAAGTAAGAAGTAAGAAGTAAGAAGTAAGAAGTAAGAAGTAAGAAGTAAGAAGTAAGAAGTAAGAAGTAAGAAATAAGAAGTAAGAAGTAAGAAGTAAGAAGTGAGAAGTAAGAAGTAAGAAGTAAGAAGTAAGAAGTAAGAAGTAAGAAGTAAGAAGTAAGAAGTAAGAAGTAAGAAGTAAGAAGTAAGAAGTAAGAAGTAAGAAGTAAGAAGTAAGAAGTAAGAAGTAAGAAGTAAGAAGTAAGAAGTAAGAAGTTAGAAGTAAGAAGTAAGAAGTAAGAAGTAAGAAGTAAGAAGTAAGAAGTAAGAAGTAAGAAGTAAGAAGTAAGAAGTAAGAAGTAAGAAGTAAGAAGTAAGAAGTAAGAAGTAAGAAGTAAGAAGTAAGAAGTAAGAAGTAAGAAGTAAGAAGTAAGAAGTAAGAAGTAAGAAGTAAGAAGTAAGGAGCAAGAAGTAAGAAGTAAGAAGTAAGAAGTAAGAAGTAAGAAGTAAGAAGTAAGAAGTAAGAAGTAAGAAGTAAGAAGTAAGAAGTAAGAAGTAAGAAGTAAGAAGTAAGAAGTAAGAAGTAAGAAGTAAGAAGTAAGAAGTAAGAAGTAAGAAGTAAGAAGTAAGAAGTAAGAAGTAAGAAGTAAGAAGTAAGAAGTAAGAAGTAAGAAGTAAAAAGTAAGAAGTAAGAAGTAAGAAGTAAGGTGATAGTATCTAAGGCATCTGGCATATATAGCGTCAATATGAAGTTGGCGCCTATATTGTTTGGCTCCTATATTTGTTTGGGTCGAGACATTGAATTTGTCATAAGAGATAATGAGTAAAAATATACTTTTACAAATGATTTTAATATTTGATATTTTCCAATAATATCCCATGATAATCTGATGATAATGAAAACAAAAATTATGTTTTGACAGTAAAAATAGGTTTATTTCCGAGGATCCAGCTTAAATCAACCAGTATTGGCATGAGATCAGAAAATAATTTGATACTTTTCGCAAATTGAATTTAGCGGCGGCACTTTGATGACTTTAAAAGCTCAAAAATATCAATAAATTCACTTCATAACTTCCCGGATGAAAACCATGACTGCATTTCTATTTGAGTCTTATTTTGCTGGCAGTTCGGGGAGTTCGTCATAAAATTATATTCTCTAAAACGATAATGGAATTATTTTTTGGAGTTGACTAATAAGTTAGTTAGTTTTTTGCAGGCAAAGTTGAATTTATGAGATTTAAGTTTTAGGTAAGTAAGGTACCAGACCCATACCGCTGGATTCACCCTGACTGGACTTTTCAACTGGATTAATAGAGGGTTTTCCATCTTAAAGTAAGAAAGTTAAGTTTAAAAAACTCACACAACATGCAGATTTCAATAAAATTTTTCGTTTTAATGTTTGAACTTTGCCATTACGCGTGAAATACAATATTATTCAAAGATCCTCTAGGGGAGTTTTTGGAGTTTTTGTCTGACTCAGTCTTTTTGAGGTAATTTTCGATGATTTTTGTGCACAACTCGGGCACAAGCTGGGCCATGAGTTGACAATTGTTGGTATTTAAATGCTCAAGAGTTCGAGGTTTATTCACATAAACACTATACTTTGCGTAGGCCAACAACAAAAAAAAATGCAGAGGCGTTAAATCGCACGATCTCCCAGACCAATTGACATCGTCAAATCTCGAAATGAGACGTTTTGGAAATTTCTGTTGCAGCAAAGCTCTAACTGGTGCTGATGCGTGGATTGTGGCCGCATCTTGTTGAAACCACAAATCACCTAGATCCATATCTTCAATTTCAGGCCAAAAAAATTGATTAACATACGGTCATAATGCTCAGAATTGACTGTAACGGTTGCTTCTTAATCGTATTAAAAAAAAAAATATGGACTCATGACACCATCAGACCATAGTACAGTTATTTTTCGCGAATGCAAAGGCTTCTCCAAAACCGCTTGGGCAATTTTGGTTATTTACGTATCCATCTGACGCCAAATATCCTCACCACTGAAAAAAAAAATTGATTCGAAAAAGCAACTTTCTTCTATGGAACAATTTAACAATTTTAATGCATTGTTTGGTGCTAAAACGTTTCATATTGCAAGATAGTAAATTTTTGTCTACGCAAAATCCAGTTTGGATGATATGAACATTTGACAGTCAATGTCAGGGCTGAACATTCCAAAACCCAAAATGAATTACCGTTTATATCACTGGTTGATTAAAGTGAATGTTTAAAATACTGACTAGTATTTTCGATCCAAAACCTATAATGATATGGCTGGATAAAGTATATGCTTGAAATAATAATAACATGGTATAGCACGAAAAAAACCCCGCCCACTTTCTGAATTATTTCTCATATTTTTTTGTAAGCAGATCAAGAATATGCAATTAATTTTTTCGGGTCACCTCTAGTTTGGTCTCCACAGGACTTTTTCACCAAATTTGGTATCAAATTAAAGAAAAAAAAAAGTAATAAAAATAAAAATATTAATACTTTCTTAAATCAAGTGTATTAGCGCAGTAGTGCAGTAGCACAATGATGTTCATGCAGCGTAGTAACGCTTAAACATTCCTTAAAAAAAATTATTCTAATTTGTTTAGATAAAAGTTGTAACGCAAGTTATGAATAAATTTATTATATACTCCAGAATGTTTATCCGGGAATAAATGTTTTGCTATAAAAGTATACTTATATTTTTCTGTCTACCTAAGCTCATTGCCACTGCAACTAAACAGCACACACATACTTGTATCAGCATTCTACTATTTCAAAGATATCAGCTGCATTTTTTGGCGCGTGGCATGTCTTCAAACAATATTCAATATTTTACCATACATGTTGCTAAGTATGAAGGCATGTAGGTACATACATATATCATGCATGTTAGTTTGAGCTCATATCGTATATTTTTTGGTACCTTCAATATTTTCTAATTGCGTTCCAACACATGTTCGCTGCTATGCGGTCATTAGCATGGTGGTATTTATTGTTTTTGTTTCGGTGTTTTTTTTTTCCAACCGAAGGGAAAAAGTAAACATTTTTTTTTTTGTTTTAATTTGTTTTTGTGGTAGGAGTTTTTTCTTCTCGAACTTGTCAATGGTATTTGTATTGTTTATATTTTGGACAAGTGCAGCGCGCAATGGTGCTATTTTTATAAATAACTCGGAAGCAATGTATCCAATAAAAGCAATAGAAGCAACAGCAGTTTCAAGAGTAGCATAAGGAACAGCAGCATTAATAGCTATACAACAACAACAAAAGCAACAACAGAAGTTGTTGTTGTTAAGCGAAAGTATTGTTGTGGCATTGGCTTGCGTCTGTCGTCAATTAAATACCTTTGGTGGCGATAATTTTTTGTAAGGTTGTTGTTTCATTACACTTGTTTCTTTTAAGTTTACATAGAACTAAAAATATAATTTCAGCTAAATGGAATTGTATTGCTTTTTCAATATTAATGTAATTTTAGAAACAATATCTAAATATTATTGTGAAAGAAGTCAAAAGGACAACGTTTTTCGAGCTAACTAAAGGGTGTACCAACATGAAATGTACAATTACAAAGGCGTTTGATTTAACAGCTGATGGCTTGGGTGTTGTCAAATGTTAACGTTTATCATGTATAAATGCGGGAAATTAACAATGAAATACTAGATAGAGAAAGAAAGAACAGAATTCGTTTTATTACGAAAATTCTTATTCAATAGCTGTAACGATGCTCAAAATCCTAGAAAATTTCCTGGTAATCATGTTGCTTTTGCGATATGTGTGCGCAGTATAAACAAAAAATTCCAAGAGACTGGCTTAGTGCAAAAGTGAACACAACAAAACGACTTCAAACCGGACGTTCGGCTGAAACTATCGACGCAGTGAAGGAATGTGTTGATAACGACCATAACACCTCAATTTGCCAACGTGCCAAAGTACTCGACCACTCCACGTCCACATTGCAGCGGATTATCCTCCTGGGACCCCAGCAATACATTTTTGAATTTAAGCAGTTTTGAGTGATGTGTTGTAACAATAATGTAGATTTATCGATTAAATGCGAAATAAGTTTCTGCTTCAGGATTTTCAGGTGGTATCATATATGATACTTTCAGTCACAGAAGGGAAAATAAAAGGCTATTTCAAAGTTATCAATTTATTTGTATATTAAATTAAATGACGAAAGCTGTAATAATTTATCACTAAACGTCTATTCTATACCTGTCTACGCCACTCTGTATAAGTTTATATTCAATGAATTTCTATTTTTAATCTTTAATATGAATGAAATATTCTTTTACAATCGAATTGTCAAAGTTATCTTTTGAAATGTACTTTAAAAAATTAAATAACTAAACAATCATTGCTATTGAATAACACTGTGTGTAATTTTTTAAGTCATGGCAAAATAACCATATACGGACACCACTACGTGATAAAAGACTAAAAAAAAAGACCCGTGTCTCCCAATTTTTCCCAAAGTCATGCACTTTTTTGTTTATGGGCCGCCAAAGATTTGGGGCCTCGGTATCATTTTCGCAAACAAGTGATCATTTTCTCGGGCTCATATCTTGCAAACCGTTCAGAATTTCGATTTACTCTCTGAGGCAAAATTGGAGCTTTTGTCATAAAGAAAAAAAATTGCGAACATATAAAATCAAAAAACTTCACCTTCCAGATCAAAATCGCAAAAAACTTAAAAATATTCGATTTTTTTTTACCTTTTTTCCCGTGTTCAGGTCCATAGGTAGCAAACCGTTCAAAATTCAAGGAAACAATCAACTACAAAAATTTACCTAAGATCTCAATAAACAAATTTCTAGAACATATCAACTTCCTAGAGATGATTGTTATCATAGTATCATAGCATAGTATCTCAATGTTGAAGTAAATAAAAAACAAATGAAATTAAAAAACAGTGTTAAAAATAATTCCCAGGAAGTTTATATGTTCCAAAAATTTGTTTATTGAGATCTTAGGTAAATTTTTGTAGTTGATTGTTTCCTTGAATTTTGAACGGTTTGCTACCTATGGACCTGAACACGGGAAAAAAGGTAAAAAAAAATCAAATTTTTTTAAGTTTTTTGCGATTTTGATCTGGAAGGTGAAGTTTTTTGATTTTATATGTTTGCAATTTTTGCTCTTTATGACAAGAGCTACAACTTTGCCTCAGAGAGTAAATCGAAATTCTGAACGGTTTGCAAGACATGAGCCCGAGAAAATGATCACTTTTTTGCGAAAATGATACCGAGGCCCCAAATCTTTGACGGCCCATAAAAAAAAAGTGCATGACTTTGGGAAAAATTGGGAGACACGGGTCTTTTTTTTTGAGTCTTTTATCACGTAGTGGAGTCCGGATATGGTTATTTTTTTTCGTGTTGCACTGTGTAATCGAATCGTCAAACTTTTGTTATGGAATGTTCTTAAAATTGTTAAACCACTAAACACAGCTTAAAGCTGAGCCTTAGGCTTTCGGTGATTTGTAATTTTTCTTAAATTTTCTTCTTCTCAAAACCATGAAAGGGTAAGCGATAAAAAGCTTTTGTGGAATTATTTCTTTCAAATGATACCCTTCATTTGAAAGAGTTCCCTAAAATCATTGAGTTTTTAACGAGGAGAACACTCTCTTTTTTTCTTTAAATCTAGGATCCCAATATCCTCCCTACGGTAGACTACCGAAAGCCCTTCCGAAACTTAAGCTTTTCAATCCGCACGGGTTTCGACAATACCTTTAACAAGAAAGCTCTACTTTTACTCAATAAATGGCGTTCTCATAAAGCTTTTATTGCAAGTTTCAAAGATGATACCGAGGTTACCAGGAGATTATAACGAAAGAGTTGGCTCTGCATGCGTACAAGTCCAATTGATTCAAGAATTTCAGCCGGCGAATAACCAACAGCGGTGTGCGTTCTCTCATTGAGTCTTAGAAAAAATAAATTGTGAAGGTGATTTTTGAAAAAAAATCGTGATTTCTAACAAAGCTCATTTTTACATTGGCGGCTTCGTGAAAAGCAAAATTGCAGCATTTGTGGTATCGAAAACCTGCGAGTGATTCTAAGCAGGAGAAGAGATACCTAAGCACTTACAACGAGTAACTTTTTGGTGCAGATTGTGGTCCGGAGACGTTATAGGGTCGTATTTTTTCAAGAGGAAGACCCGTTACAGTCAATGGAGTGAGCTGCAGAGACATTATAGACCATTTTTTACAGTCGGAGATGCAGTACACAAGCATCGATGAACACTACTTTCAAAAGTATGATGCTTGGTGCCATACAAGTCGTGAAACTATCGAGTTATTGCGCACGAAGTTCCCTGGTCAAGTAATTACGCGATTTGGAGAAATGATTTTACACTAAGATCTTGCGATTTAAAACCGTCCGACTTCTTACTTTAGGGTTATGTTTAGAGTAACGTAGAGTAATAAGAGTAGAGATTGAAGTCAACACTTCGTAAATAGAGCTCGAATTATAGTATGAAAGAGTGATCGAGTTTGAAAGTATAAGGGGTAAGGAATAAACGTTTAAGACGATCATTCAAAACATTTTGTTCATTATAATCTGCATGTGTCTACTGTTTGATTCAACAAAACTGTAAGGGCACCCTTTACCTTAGCGAACCAAAATTTAATGCCTCGTTAAAAATTCAATTGTACACAAATAATAAAAGACATCGACTAACGGTTTTTTATTGAATAGATAAAATATAACTCTTTTAAAAAATTATTTTTGTGCATTAGAGTGGAACGAAATGTATGGAAGCAAAAAATCTTCATGGACTTCATACAGTTTTCAATACTACGCGTAAAAAAATATATTTCTGAATTTTTATTTTTTTTCTGCGACATAAGTTTTGACTGCGCCCGAGGGTTTATATATTTCACTGCCAGACTTATTTTTTTTTTCTGAAATCCAAAAAATTAGGAACTAATTAAAAAAAAAAAAATAAAAAGCAAAACGGAAATATGTTACGGCCGTTATGGCTAGTACTAAAATTAAGAGGGTCGTTCAAAAAATAACGGAACTGTAGTATCCAAATATCAAAATTTTAAAAGGTATTTTTTTAAGACTTAGGGTCTACCCTCATGATTCAAGTACCGACAAGAATGATTGGTGTTTGAAGTATGGTATTAAACTGCAATGCATTTGTGTGTTGACTATCATGAAAAAAATTTCAACCAAATTCGGCGATTGGTTTCTAAAAAATTAGGTAGTAAATGCCTGAACACGTTGTTTTCAAAAAAGTTTGTACTCTAATCTATTTGAAAAAAAAGAACAAAAACAAAGTTAAAAAAAAACAAAAACAACATTTCATTACTTCCTTCCTTGCAATAATACATAACCAATATACATACGACAAGAAGGTATATCATGGGCATATGATGTTATTTTTTGCCTGACTTACCTGTACAAAAAAAATCGCCAAAAAGAAAAAAAACTAATTATTGGATTTGCTAGAAATTTTCACAGTATGTTCCCAATACGGTATGTTAATTCATAAAAGAAAAAAATAAAATGTTCAAAGGTTAAAGGTGCCCTTGAAAGCTATCCAAGCATTGGTCATTTTATTAAAAAACAAAGTCTACACTTCTTGCACTTCGTGCTATCAATTGTTAAATAAATAAATGCAACACTGCTCCTGTCAACTACCACCTGTTAATAGAATACTGTCCAATTGTGAGCAAGTTGCGTTTGTGTTTGACAGCCATTCAAAACAGACAACCTCGTGAATTTCGACTAAAATGGAATGAAGTGCATTTCGTCTACTCATCAAGCATTATTTTTCCACATAAAAAACCCATCACCGAAATGAAGGAAAGGCTTGATAAATACTATGGCAACCCAGCATCAATATCAATGGCTAAAAAGTGATTTACTGAATTACTCAAAAAGAGGTCTTTACGCTATCGATCGTTATTGATCAGTTATGGGCTGAGAGCAATTAAGAGCAAACACTTATGTAGTTAGCAACACAAAACGCAACAACAAAACAAAGACAAGCACAGAAACAACTCTGAAGCTTGAAATGTAGTGGTGCCCATACCCTTTATTGATCGATCCGCGAATAAAGGTGCGTGAGGTGGCTGAGGCTGTAGGCATCTCAATTGAGTGGGTACATCACATCATATATGAAAATTTGGACATGAAAACCTATCCGCGCGATGGGTGCCGCGATTGCTCACACCCCATCATAAGCGCAGCCGTGTGACCACTTCAAAGGAGTATTTGGCGATATTTCATCGCAATTTTTACGCCGTTTCGTAACTGTAGTCAAAAAATGGATACACCACAATACACCAAAGAACAAGGAACAGTCAAACACGGACTTCTATATGTGAACGTGTACCAAAAAAGGCTAATGTGAGTCTGTCGGCCAACAAGGTTTTTACCTAGTCAATCACAATGCCATTCACATCGATTACCTTGAAAAAGGTAATCGGCGAATATTATTCACAGCTGTTGGATAGATTTGACATAGATTTGAAGCAATAATGACCGCACTTCGTGTAGAAAGAAGTGTTCTTCCACTATGATAACACATCAGACCCACCTTGAGTTTTGCGTGTTTAGCTAAATCTTGGCAACAGGTGTGACCGTTGATATTCAACCGTCTACAAAGCAGTTGTGGCGTAGTTGGTTAAAGTGCGTGGCTGCTATGTCAACGCACCTGGAGACCCAGGTTCGAACCCCAGCAGCGACAGAAAATTATTTGAATTAAAATAATTTTTCTGTACGGCCGCCACCTCTCTGCAGACAATGGCAAACCTCAGAGAGTAATCAAAATGCCATGTAAAGCTTCTTGAGAATAAGAACATTACGTTCATCGCCGTTCGGAGTCGGCGTTAAACCTGTAGGTCCATTTCTCGGGCAATTGTGTACAAACCTAATAACACGCACAACACAATTGATCATAAGAAGCTAGGTCAAAGTCCTTTCAAGGGCTGAAATGGCCAGTTATTTATTTTTTTTTTATTTTTGGTGGATAAATTGTTGTGGAAATCGGTGACAGTTTAATTACAAAGAACCGTGGGATTGCTTGAGGACATTACATGGTGAGCTACCGCATGATATTTGACAGCGTAGTTTTGAAGTGGTGATGCGATGGAACAAAATAGCGCTTATAACAAGAGTATTTTCGAAGTATTAAAAGGGCGCGAAAAGAAGAAATAGCTTTATGCTAGAGTAATTTTCGGAGTGTTCAAGTGATGCATTCTGCTGATGGTAAAGGTACAGTGTGTTCAAGGTGATTGCATGAGCTTTTGCTGGAGAGGCTGATGGATATAGTTGGATGGCTCAAGATGATCTTGGTGTGGTAAATAGTGATGAATAACAATTCGCCACAGTCATGAGTGTGTGGGTGCTATGTCAGGGTAAAACACTTTTGCCCGGGAAACTATCGCAGAGCTAAGCCTTCGGGGAGTATCGTGCTGGTTGTGGAAGCTCAAAGTATCATGACCTATGGTGGTCGCCGTGGAGTTACGTTTGTCTACAACTGGGGGGCAATGTCCATATATTGTCATTAATTTTAAATCAGTCTCAATTTCCATCAGTAAATGTGAATGGCGATAACACTAGTCATCCATAAATTGGTTCTATTGCATTCCAATTCTGGTAACTATCTATACAGTATATATATTTAATTAAATATATGTAAGAGTGGTGTGTATGCAGTATTGAAACTACTATAACAGGGCGTTGTTCACATCTGGAGTCATGAAAGTAACGGATCAAGAGATAATCGGGTGGACGTAAATAAATGAACGTTATTGGCATTAACGCCCGGAAGACTTATTTGTATGGACATTAATAAATGAATGTATTTGGCAATAAAGTCCGGAAGATTATCTGTTGGACATTAATGCCTTCATCCATAGACTTCTTGTGAAAGGGAATGTAGAATTAAGCCGTCAAGGCAGGTGTCTATAGTAAATACAAAAGACTACCATGACAACGCAAAAGATCTACACACGTCTGTAGTCATCGTGACAAAAATCCACATAAATTGGGCTACGAACGACTACCCCAACTACCACACCATATTCTCTTGATTTAGTCTCCTACGACTATTTCATGTTTCCAAACTTGAAAAATTGGCTCGTTGGTAAGAGATTTGTGTCGAATAA
Organism: Pherbina coryleti; assembly: GCA_943735915.1. Lineage (NCBI taxonomy): Eukaryota > Metazoa > Arthropoda > Insecta > Diptera > Sciomyzidae > Pherbina > Pherbina coryleti. The sequence continues at coordinate 24,470,828 of OX030952.1, forward strand.
AGAAGTGGTTAAATTTTAATGGCCGATGTTGAATGTAAACCACACCTAAACGTCAAGTTTTTTCTACATTTCCTTTGACATTTCTCAATTTCAGACTAACTCAATTTGAACCATGGAAAGATACATAAGCGAGCAACGCGTTAAAGTTATTCAGGCTTATTATGAAAATGGACTTTCAAATCAAAATGTATATCGTGCACTTCGTGATTTGTTCGGTCAATTTAATCGTCCAAATGTGCTTACAATCGGAAAAATCGTGCAAAAATTTGAACAAACCGTGTCTGTAGGAGATGTGAAAACACCAGTGCATGCTCGTACAGCTCGTACTGCAGAAAATATTGCTGCTGTTCGCGATAATGTAGCTGAAGAGCCGTCCACCTCAACTCGTCGTCGTGCCCAACAATTGCACCTCTCACGCTCGTCGTTGATGAACGCTATGCATAAAGACTTGCATTTACACGCTTATGAGGTGCAATTGACTCAAGAACTAAAGCCTCTTGACCACTTCAAGCGTCGTCAATGGTCAGAATGGTGGCAAGAAATGGCAAAAGTGGATGATCAATTTTCGAAGAAAATCATCTTCAGTGATGAGGCACATTTTCACCTCAGTGGATTCGTCAATAAGCCGAATTGCCGCATTTGGGCGAGTGATAATCTAAGAGTGATTGTTGAAAAACCAATGCACCCACAAAAAGTGACTGTTTGATGCGGTTTATGGGCTGGCGGCATCATCGGGTCGTATTTTTTTCAAAATGAGGCCGGTCAGGCAGTTACTATGAATGATGATCGCTATCGTGAGATGATAACGAACTTTTTATGGCCCGAATTGGAAGATTGAATGTGGACGATATGTGGTTTCAACAGGACGGTGCCACTTGCCACACAGATAACGAAATAATGGCTCTTTTGCGCGACAAATTCAATGGCCGTGTTATCTCACGTGGTGGCTATGTCAATTGGCCGCCAAGATCATGTGATTTGACACCGTTGGACTTCTTTCTTTGGGGTTATTTGAAGGAAAAGGTAACTCCCCCTGTTTTCACGAGCAGCCTGTCCAAAGCCAGGATAAAGGAGGATGGTCGCAGGCAACGGGTTCGCTCTATTCTGTGTAAAAGTAGAGGGACTACCCAGATCCTGGAGTTGGTCGCCCAATCTGGGTAGTAGGTGGACCGGTTGACTTGATCAACGGTAGCGTATGCCTACAAGGGAATAGCAATAATCCTAAAGAATTTGTTAGCACGGGGATAGTCGTTACTCTCGACAGACGTACTGTTGCAAGTCCCCACTGATGCATTCGTATGGTCTCCTGGATAGTCATATAAGTCTTGGAAGACTTATATGGCTGGTATAAACGACGAATAAAGAGGTGTCAGATGGGTACTCCGAGTGTGAAAAGTTAAACTTAGTAGCCTCGTAGTACCAGATTTGAAAGGTGGTATTGAGGAGGTGTCCTGCTGGTGCTTTGAGTCACTGGGTGTTCTTCTTGGTAGCCTTCAGCACTAGACTAATGAGATGTATTGAGGAGTTGTAATGGTGTCCCAAGGTGTGATAACTGAGGTGTATTGAGGAGTTGTAATGGTGTCCCAAGGTGTAATAACTGAGGTGTATCAAGGAGTGTCATTTGAGTACTCCGAGTGTGAAAGGTTATCTGAGTAGCCTCGGAGTACAAGATTGATGAGGTGTATATCAATGAATGTTGATATGGCGAATAGTCATGAAGTGCTGTTGGTGCTAGGAGCTCATCCCGGTGGTCTTAGGGTACCAGTATGAAATGAAACAAATAGTGGCGATCTTGTGTCGCACACAGTCAATGGCGATGTGGTCTACGCTGTAGCACGTCCAAGTAGTGGTGGTTTTTCCACCACAGTCAAGTGTGATGAATGCAAATGTATCGGTGTTGTGATAAGTGCGTGTCGAAGTAAATCCCTTTTGCCCGGGGAGACTATCGATGGGCTGGCCCTTCGGGGAGTATCGTGCTGGCTGTGGTAGTTCAATGTCGCGAACAGGTCTGTGATCGGCGTGGAGTTGCGCTAAACAACCGGGTGGCAATGCCTTACATTGCAAGAGATGTTAGATGGGTCTCGATTTCCACCAATAAATGTGGATGATGACCCAACTAATCATCCATAATTGGTACTGTTGCGTTCCAGCATTGGTTGCTATCCATACAGTATATTTATTAATTTAAATATACCCTTAAGTATGGTGGGCGACCGGTGTTGAAACTACTATGACAGGGCGATGGTCGCGCCTGGAGTCATGGAAGTGACGCCGAGGAGAGATATGACGGACGTCGTATATATTAGCATGGCACTGACGTCCTGAAAAATGTATCTCCTAGGCATCAATTCCTTGAACCACGACCCCACTGCCATGGGGCAACGTAGAATTAAGCTATATGGCAGGTGTCTACGTTACATAAGATGTAAAATACTTGTATTCCTTCTGAAGGAAAAGGTGAACGTCGATAAGCCAGCAACAATTCAAGATCTAAAGGATGAGATAATTCGGCACATTAACGGCATAGAACCTCACTTATGCCTCAGCGCCATCGAAAATTTGGACCATCGGATGGAGGTGTACCGCCGAGGTCGCGGTGGCCATTTGGCCGATATTTTATTCCATACATAATTGAACCATACCAATATTATCATAATAAAAAGAAATGACAATAATTTCCTAAATAATTTGTGTTTTATTCAAAATCAACATTGGCCCTTAAAATTTAACCACCTTTTATTTGGAAAGAATAAAAGAATTTTAAAAACGCTGGACTCAATGTAAAAAAAAAAAATAAATAACTGGCCATTTCAGCCCTTGAAAGGACTTTGACCTAGCTTCGTATGATCAATTGTGTTGTGCGTGTTATTAAGTTTGTACACAATTGACCGAGAAATGGACCTACATGCTTAACGCCGACTCCGAACGGCGATGAACGGAATGTTCTTATTCTCAAGAAGCTTTACATGGCATTTTGATTACTCTCTGAGGTTTGCCAGTGTCTGCAGAGAGGTGGCGGCCGTACAGAAAAATTATTTTAATTCAAATAATTTTCTGTCGCTGCTGGGATTCGAACCCGGACTAAATGTATCTTTCTTAAAAGAGACTGTGTTGAGAAATAAAACACTTTTTGCTGAAAAAAAAACCAAAATGTTATTTTGAGAGAACTGTTCTTCATATGAGTGCACTGCTGCTCACGTGAGAGCGAATTCTCGCTGGTGTGCTTTACATAGGCTTTGGTTAAGCACCTTTTCGAAGTTCAGAATGCAACAACAGAGGTAGGCTGTCATACGACAGCGAACCTCTAGAGCAGTGTCGACCACAGCAACAGCATTTGTCTCATTTACTCCTTCGTGTTTACGTAAAAAGACGAAGTGTCGGTTTCCTCGCGAGAGTACTACGTATCACGATCACGTAGTTCTAAAGTGATTCAAATGGACTTCGAAGAGGTTTCGCACAAGTGTTTAGGATAGAGGGGAAATGCTCCTCGCTATAGCCCTTTGAAGTAAGATTTTTAGTTGGATTGTTTATCTTTTATAGAAGAAATAAATTGTGTTTGAACTTTAAACATGATCAAAATGAGATGAACATTTAGTTAGAAAATTGAATAGAAAAACCACAATTTTAAGATGACTTTCTCTTAAGGCACCTGAAATATATTTCAGCAAAGAGAAAAATTTTTAATTGTGATAAAAAAAAAATAAAAATAAAAAAATACAAAAATATGTGAACGAACACGTTTTTACTATATTCATTTTTGGATATTTTTTTTTTTTAAATTTAAAACACAAGAAATATTTTATTTGAACATCAAGGAATTCTATTTGAAAGGCTTGAATTTCTGGAGCTGAATTGATAAAAAAGTGCACACACTTTACAATTATATCGAAAACCTTTAGATTTGAAGTATATTTAAGCGCTGAATTATATAAATAATGCGCTGAATTAGATTTTCTTACTAAAACATAATTATTTGTGACGTAAGTCTGAAAGTGATCAAACAATTTGCCCTTTTATTTAGAAACTTGCAGAAACTTTCTAATTATATCGTAAATCTTTAGATTTGAAGTACATTTAGGCGCTGAATTATATAAATAATGCGCTGAATTAGGTTTGCAATTCTTTGTGAGGTATTTCTGAAAGTGATAAAATGATTTGCACTCAATAACAAAAAAAAAAAAAAAAAATGAGCTAAATTTATTTAAAGGGATCTGAAAGTATATCTTAGTGATATAAACTATGAAAACTTTGTGAAAACACTGCGCTGAATTGCACAAAAAGCAAGCTGAATAAGATTGCTCTTCTAAAAACATTGCTAACCATTGAATCATTCGATAAATTAAAAAGTTTTCTTGAGCTGAATACGTTTTATAGTCTCATTATAAATAATGTCTATAATATACTCAAAGAGCCAGCTATTAAAAAACATTGTTGTTATAGTTTAAAATATATGATCAAATAAAAACCTATGCTTGCTGGCAATTTACAAACAAACATAAACATAATTTTAAATAAAAAAAAAAAAAAAATAGCTTTTTAGAATTCTGCGCTACTCATGCTGCTGACCTTTTGCTACTCGAACCCATATCAAATATTCAATCAAAAACAAATAAACAAAAGTTCATTTTCATGTTTAAGCAGTAGTCAAAGGACATTAAGGATACATGTTAGTAAGTGCTTACACAGAGATGGGTAAATGTGTGTGTGTGTGTGTGTGTGTATACGTGTGTGAGTAGAAATTTTACCTTTATTATGAGCATCATGGCCTCAGCTGAAATGGAACCGTAAAAAAATTTGCTTCTTACCTAGATCTTAATATATTTGATGTTACCTTTTTATTGTTGCTTTTTGTTAAATTTGGCATTTTATTTATGAAGGAGCTTTAAAATATGTATGCAAAGAGTGCTGAGCAACATGAATGCCAGGGCTTGTAAGTGTATTTTGTGTGCTTGTCACAAGATTTCTTATGACTTTTAGGAAAAAAAAAAAAAATGGAAAAAAATGAAAATTTATGAAAAATATTTTTAAAATCAGCTACTAAAAGCAAGGATATTATAACGGCATGCAGCATGACGAAGCTATTACATTATCTACAAAATATATTGCATACTTAGCCCAAAATCAAAGGAAAGAATTTCCTTTGGACTTATTTTAATCTTAGCGGCAGCAGATTTTATGTTAAGTTTAAATCACTCGGGAATATTTTTAAAGGAGCAAAGGTTTGTTTAAAATAAAAAAAAAAAATATATATGTATAAGAAAATCCAACAATATTGGGAATAATATAATGAAGGAATGTACTCGAATCTACTTGCTGCTCAAACAAAATATGTTTTTGAAATTGTGCCAGTATGTGGGCTCGATTGGTCTCATATGTCTTTTCTTCAAATAAATAATTTATGCAAAAATTTAAAGCATTAACTTAGGAATATTTTGTGAACAAGGAAGTGCTTTTGTGCATCATTATTTTATAAATAAATAAAAACAACGAAATTTAGCAGCTAAATAATTATTCAAAGGCACAATTTTTTAATGATTACGTCAATTGTGTCACGTACTGAGCTCAATTGGTTTCAGATATGCTTTCATGGTGCATATATAATGACAAAAATTGTAGCATACCTTGAGGAGTGCAATACAAATGAAGAATTTGTTCACTAAGGTTCAGGTGCATGACGAAAATATTAAAAAAAAAACAAAAAAGCTCATGTCTTTCTTTGACATTGAGCCCATTGAGCTGATATCGCTAATTGAGCCACTTACTGGACTCAATTGATTTTAAAAGGTATTGTGTCGAATAAATAAGATTTGCAAAAATTTCAAGCATACATTTGGGCATGCTTCGTAAATAAAAAAGTATTTAACCAAAAGTTCTTTTAGTATATATATATATTAAAAAAAAAAAAATAATAAATGTACCTGCTAAATTTCTATCCTAAAATGTTGCCTGCTATTAGGCTGCATGTAGCTTTAAACATATATTACATTGCAGAAATCAATTTACGCTGCGCATTTTTTATGTTGCATACTTTTAGTAGGTAGTATGGCAAAAACATTCTATCTTATAAACAATTCATCAACTTCAACAGCGGCACTCGTGTGAGTCGGGCGGTAACATGCAGCACAAAATATGATGCTGACAAATTGACAACCGAAAACCGTCACCGCATCGGTTGGACGAGCTTGTAGCTTAAGCTAGCAGAACGAGCAAGCAGCAGCAGCAGTAGCAGCAGCTACAATATCCACTAAATCCCAGTTTCCCGAGGCTGAGTTGTGTAAAAAAAATTCAATAAAAAAAGAGAAATCCTAGTAATGAAATTTCATGCTGATTTATGTAGAGCGTTGCTGTGAATTGTGCGCCTATAGATATGCAGGAGAAAATAAATAAAGCATCAAACTGATCCACAAGTGGGATTTGTTAACAAACCAAACAGGCTAACACGCACACATGCGCACTCACAAACACACACTCACAAACACACACACAAACAAACTGGCATCCGCCATTTGTCATGTCAGTCATTCATCTTTTGGCTGCCAATTTGTTTGCCTTGCTGCTTGCAATTTTATGTTTTTTTTTTCATCTTCCTCCAACTTTTTCTACCGCTTTTTATTTTTTATTTTTCCATTTGTGCTGCCAACAAATCGATCAATTCATCAATATCATTTTAACAATTTTCCTGCGCCTTAACGTATGCAAAGTTCTGGCTCCAAAGGTGCTGCTATTTGTTGGTGTTGGTGTTGGTAGTGGTGGTGGCTGTAGGTTGGGGTTGTGCAAGTTTAGTTAAACGCACTCGATGAGCTGCATCATTTCCGGCTTATATTGGCACGGCGCTGCCTGCTGTTTGTTAGTAGTAAACGTTGCTACTGCATTTGTATTGGTGTGCATTGGCGTGCATGTGCTTGTATTGTTTGTTTTATGCGTTCGCAGTTGCTACGATTAAGTTTTTCCATTTTCATTTTGGTCCATCTTTTATTTGCTTAAGGAAATGGCGCGAATGCTTTTTCACTGTTTTTGTATTTTTGTACTTGGGTTTTTTTTTGTTTTCATTTCACTTTGTTTCCTTATTTTTGGCGTAGTGAAATTCAATTTTTATTGATGACGAAAATTCCGGCCAAGTGATGATGTTTGTATTGATGGGCAATACATAAAAAAAACAAGTTTAAAAAAGTTTACAAACATCTGAAGGATGAAAGATTTTTATGTCCTTTGAGACTTGTGTGGGCGTGTAATAACGGCCGCTGAATAGCTTTTCAAATGATGCTGAATTATTTATAAAATGCTAGCAGATTTCAAGATTAGTCAAAAATCTGTTTGAATTGCTTTTTTGTCGAATTTTCAAAGTTATATTTTATTTTTACTGCTTTTTATTGTTTTTCCAATTTTATATTTTTTATTAATTAAATATTTTTGAAAAAATTGCATTTATAAGTATTCTAAGCACTGAATATGTAGCATGAAGCGTTTAAAATATTATTAATGAATAAAAAGTAAGTATTGTGGGGAATTCAGCAGCGTTAATGCTATTCAGCAGAGTTTTCTACAAGCTTTTGTGCGTAAAATAAGATATTTTAAAACATTTTCAAGTTTTGTTTTATAATTCAGCTGCAAGTAATAGCATTCAGCGCACTTAATATTACGAGTAAAGATAAATTAATATTATTGGGAAGCAATACAGATATAAACAACCGTTTTTTGTATGGTTTTATATAATTCAGCACCTGTCAAATATTTTTTTAATGCATTATAAGCTGCAATATAAATTGAAAATTGTAAAAATTTCAAAAGTGTAGTTGTAATTCGGCTATTCAGCAGAGTAAATGCAATTCAGCAGAATTTAATTAGCTTAGGAACGTAAACCGACATACTTGCATACATTTTTAAAGTTTGTTTTGTAATTCAGCTGAAAGTTATTGTATTCAGCACTCTTAATATAACTACTTATGCCGAACAAAATGTTTAAACAGAGTGAATATAACATTTAGTTGCTGTTTGTACAGTTTTATTGAATTCAGCATTTAGTTGGATTTTTTTTTCACATGATAAGTTCAAAAAGCAATGGGAAAAATGCACAAATTGAAAAATTCAATTGAAATAAGGACATGGTCTAATTCAGCAGCTATTTTTTGTATAAATTTAAGTTATAAAATATCTAAAAATGTAAAATTTGTGCTTAATCAATAATTTTATTACAATTCAGCAGCAAAAATTTAAGTTTATAATTATTAACGAGCATCTTTTAAGGTCTTCATGTTGAGCTCTTTTGTGCATTTGAGTCTAGAAAATAATATTCAGCGCACTTTGCAAGGCAACTAGCTCGACTATATTCATATAAACATTTATAGCTAAAAATAATATAAATTTCTTTCGCTGAACTTCATTCAATTCTTTTCTGAAACATTTGATAATACTTCCTAAGCAATTTAGCAGAATTTTCTTAAGTTTTATAAGTAAGAAAACACTTTTAAATATAATTTTTAAATATAATAATATAACTACTATAAATTTAATAACTATTTAATAAGTTTGTTTAGTTATTCAGCCGTAAGAAATCTATTAAATGCCCTACAAAATATGACTTACGTTGAATAAATATATTCAAATAAAATAAAACTGAACTTAAGCAGTTTTCTACATATTTTAAGTTAATTCAGCAGTAGTTAAAACTATTTTTCACATAGTAAGCTGAGAAAACAATGAAAATTGTAATATTGTATTGTCAATTTGACTAAAAGCCTAATTCAGCAGTTATATTATATTCGCTAAATAAACAAAACAGTTAAATTTATGTTCCCTGAATCTTTTTATTGCTATTCAGCAGCAAAAACTTCAATTTTTTTTAGTCATGTATCCTTAAAAATTGTCATGTTTAAATTTTTGAAGATATTCAGTATATAATAAGAATCTCATAGATAGTTAAAATTTATAGAAATTTTTTTCTGCACAGAATTTACTTCACTCAAAGTTGTTTAACAAAATTTTATCATATTGCCTTCACTATTTAGTAGAATTTTTCGTTCTTCATATGTAAGTGAATACTTTTAAACACATCTTTTAGACTTATTTTGTTATTCAGCTGCAAGTTGTTGTATTCAGCGCACTAAAGAATATGATTAACGCTTACTAAACACATTAAGATTATATAAAATTAAAATAAATTTGATTAACGCTTTGTTTCTTATAATTCAGCAGTAGTTAAAAAATATTTTTTCACGCGGTTAGCTCGAGAAACAAAGAAAATTATATCAAACTTTAAATTTGCTATATAAATTTTTCAGCTGACATAATTCAGCGGCTGTCGAAGTTACTTTACATAAAATTTCTTTGATTTGATATCCAAAAATATGAAATTTTAGTTGCTTGCAACATTTTATAACAATTCCGCAGAAAGCAACTTAAGTTGGTTAAAATGTAATATCTTTTAAAATCTTCATGTTGAGATTTTTGATGACTTTCAGTTTAGAGAACAATATTCAGCGCACTTTGCAACTTAACCAACTTGAACACAGGCAGTACAATTTTAGCCAGAATTAAGCAGCTAAAAATCCAATTCATCGCAAATTTTAGATTCGATTTCCACTTTGTCGATTGTCAGACCCAATCAGCAGCAAACAATTTTTTATAGCAGCTATTTATCTTATTAAGTGCCCTTTTGAGTGTTCTTGTTTTTTTTAGTGTAAAAAAACAAGTAGTAAGTAATGTTCACTTATTCAGCAGTTGTGAAAGACTTACGAGTCATATAGATTTGCAGAAATCATATGAAACATAGATTAACACTATTTTAATATTTTTTTCCACTTTTTATGCTTACAGTACATTAAATAGTTATTTTAAACATAATTCAGCGGCTATAAACCGCTCTCATTAGTTATATTTCTTATCATTACTGAATTAATTAATGCCATTTACCGTATTCAGCAGCTAGTAACTCTATTCAGCAAACGAAAAACTGATTCAGCGCTGATTTTATAAAATAATATTTGCCAAATATTTATGAATCCATCGCCTTTTTAAGCTTTTAAGCGCAACAACAACCTCTTAATAATAGTTTGAGTGTAAACAATAAAAAACTACGCCATGAGACTGTATTAAGGTCGATTATTAGTTTTTAACTGCTTATAATTAATTATTATGTATTACTTATTAGAAATTCAAAACAAAACACAATTTTTTTTTTGATTTAAATATTATTAAAAAAAGCTTGGTATGCAAAATTTATTTTTTTCATAATTTTTATTGAATTCAGCGCAATTAAATGTAATCTTTCACTTTATATGCACAAGATACAATAGATACATATGATATTAGATGCTTATTCAGCACAAATTTTAAATTCACTTTCCACTTCATAGGCATAAAGTAAAATTAATTTTTATTGTAGGACATAGTTAGTACCATTAAAACGCTATTCAGCTGCTATTAAACTTATTTAGTACTCTTGTAAAGGTATTTCACTGGAAGATTCGTATTAGAAACAATGAGTAAGAAGCGAAAAACCTATTCAGCAGCTGTTAAACTTATAAAGAGATATTTTAAGTTTCTCTATCTCGCAAGGTTTGCTTAATATACATTAAATATTTTTTAAAAAGTTTATTCAGCAACATAAAAACATATTCAGCAGCTACGTTTCTTATTCAGCACAAAAATTTAAGTCTTTTTGCCAAATCGTAAGCTCTAGATAAATATCATATACATGCTCCTTACCTTATTCAGCACCTACAAAATCTATTCAGCAAACATAAAACTTATTCAGCACTGATTTTATAAAACAACCTACACTAAATCTTTTTTTAATTTCTCCCCTTCCCTTACTTACTTAGCTATTCAGAACAACAGCACCTTCTTAAGTCAACAGCTTGCCATGCAACGTATGGCAACCAACGTTTGTGCTTTCTTCAAGTATTTGTATTTTCTTTTAAAATATTAGGTAAGATTGTTTGAGTGAAGCTGAATGTTTGTGTATTTGTGTATTTTTTGCCACTTGCTTCGATATTAAGACACAAATAAAATTTATTTCAGCCAACTTGAGTTGTTTTTCTTCATTAAGTCTTGTCGATAATCGTATATCTTGATTTTGTCGCCATGTTGGTTGGTCGTCAACACAGATATGCGAAGACAGACACACACACACATACACTAACTTATATAAATAAGGCGGTCAACGACCAAGAACATGCTTCAGATAAAAACTAATAAAAACAAAAAAAAAAAAAAACCACGCACAAAAGCTCGAAGGTTTTCTGTGGGTGGCAAGCAGCTAAGAAGGTTGTGTATTGGCGTTGGCAACTCTGCAAATTATTGCCAACGGATATTGTTTTGCTACTTGCCTGGCATTTATTAAAACGCGTTCAGACAGACAAACTGACAGACATCTACCTACATTGTGTGTATCTTGAACTTTGTAGAGGTATGTCTTTGTTTATTCTAAGATAGTTTTGCCACCTGATGTCGCTGCAATTTATAAGAAAATACCGTTACTTGCTGCTGCTGCTGCTGCAGCAACAATGACAATCTGACGCACCCGAGCGTAGATGGACATGTGCGCGACAGCAGACAAAATAGCTAAGAACAGCAAAGAATAGAGTAGAACAGAACAGGCCAGGGCAGGCTGGACAAACGAACGAACGAACGAACGGACGCAGCGTGTTAAATTGCATTGTTTGTGTTCATAATCAAAATATATTTATTTACACGAATGTCGCAGCTCAGGAATGTCGCAATGAATAACGCGCGACCAAACAAACAAACGAACGAACGAACGAACGGACGAAAATGAACAAAACAATGGCGGCAATAATAATGCCATTGTTTTTGCTGTCTCTGTATATAACACGGCACTTGCTTTGTTTGAGGCGTTTGTCGTGCGTGCGTGTTTGTTTGAGTATCCTTGTTTTTAATTTGACACAAAGTGTCATATGAAAATAACAATGGCGACTCCAGCGTTGTCATCGTCTTCGCCATTCTACGTAATTGTTATTGAAATACTATTATTTCTGCATTTGGCAATGGATAAACTTCTCAAGTAGAATAATGTCACAAACTGTCATAATAATATTGATGTTGTAGATTGACAGAAAAACATTTTAATTGTAAGCGATTGATTACAACAACTCAATAAAAACAAGCGCTACATAATTCAGATAGAGAGAGAAAGGTAGCGGAGAATGAGAAAAGGTTAAGTTAAACATGAAATTAAAATAAAGTCAAAGATATAAATCAATGTTCTTCAATAATTTTTGTAAAGTTCTGCAAATAGTTCTAATTCAGCTGATGTTTGCATTAATTCAGCAGCTATTTGAACATGCTTTAAGGTTGATATTACATATATATTCCTAATCATCTCATTAACTTCTCTATTCAGCGCTATTTTATATAGTTAGTGAACGAAAATTCTTTTTTGCTTATTTAAAATATACAGTAGCAATTTAATATATATTTTTGTCTGAAAAAGCTGAATTTAGTTGTTTATTTAGGTCATTAGCACTTAAATTTTTATATATTTATTAAATTAAATGTAAAGAAACTCATTCAGCTTGCAAATTTTTTAATTCAGCTTAAATTTTTTAATGTCACAAGCTGAGTTTAACAGAAATATTCTCATTCAGCTGATGAATCTTTATATTCAGCTCCATTTTTTTAAAGTGGAATAAAAATTGTAAGCGATTGGTTACAAACAGACCAATACTATCTAACTAAAGAGAGAGAAAGTGCTGAATGAGTAATGATTAAGCTTAACAGGAACTAGAATAAAATTAAAGCTAACACTTCATATAAGGATTTTTTTTTATTATTTTCTAAAATTTTTCAAAACAAAAAGGCTGAGTAAGCTGATAATTGTAAGTATTCAGCTAACATTTGAGCATGTTATAAGATGGATCTTAATCAGCTTAATGCTTTAAATATATTTAAATTACTTTCTCTATTCATCTCTGTTTTATTTAAAAAGGTGATCTTTTCTGCTTCTAAAATACATTAAATAATAGTTTTCCTTAATTTTTTTTTTGCAAAAATCTGAATATACTTAATTATTCAGTATAAAACATATTAATAAGGTTATACTAATTTAATAAAATGTACAGAAATTTATTCAGCTAGAATATTTTTCAATTCAGCTTAAATTTTTCAATGCATCAAGCTTAGTTTAGTAAAAATATTCTTAATCATCTGATGAATTTTTGTATTCAGCTCCATTTTTATGTAAATGGAATACATAAAAAATATTTTCTGTATTTTACTTATTTAGTTATGAATAGTTAGTTACTATTCAGCACAAAATTTTTTTAAAAAATACATTATTGAACTATTTTCAGTAGCTAATAATGTATTCAGCTTGCTTTTAATTCAATTCAGCGCAAGGATTTCTTTGTTTCTTAATAGTTTTTAAGCATTTCTGAATTATTCATTGTCTTATAGCGTATTCAGCTTTCTTTGTAATATATTCAGCACAAATTTTTCAAACTGAAGTCAGTATAGGACTATTTTCTATGCTCAAAAATATATTCAGCTCACTGTTAACTCAATTCAGCGCAAGTTTTTTTAAAAATAAATCAATTTTTGTAAGTATTAACTTAATTTTTATTGATTTTTTGTCCATTCAGCTTTCTTGATATTCTATTTAGTGCAAATTTTCCAAAAGAAAGTTATTATTAAACTATTTTCGGAACCCTATGCTGTATTAAGTTTGCTACAAATTTAAATAAAATTTAATAAATTAAATTTATAATAATTTTAATTTATGTTTATGGAATACAAAATGACTTTATTTAGAATTAACTTTGCTTGCAGTGTATAAGAGCGCATTCGGTTTTTCCAATATTTTATTCAACGCAAGTTTTCCGATACAAACTTATCAATTTGCTGTACTTAATAATGTATTCAGCGGGTTGTTAATTCAATCAAAGAGTTCAGTTTAAGATAAGATCAGTTCAGCTTAAAGCCAGCTCAAAATCATTTATTATTAGATTCTGCTACACGTAAAACTTCAACACTATTCAGCTGCGGTTAATATTAATTCAGCTACAATGAACGAGTTAAATACGATTGGATGAGTTAAATATTGTTAAACTTATTCAGCTAATTGTTTTCGTACTTCATATCGCTATGGCACTAGTTGATGCAATAACCTATTGGAATGAGTATTTCCTCATTCAGATATTTAAATGAAGCAGAAGATTTATAAAAATGGGAAACGAAAGCTATCTTTGGCTAACTTAATACATAAAATATCAGTGTAACTTGATTTTTTCCTAAAAATATGATTTCTCCAACATAAGATTTTCTCTTTCTAAACACATAATTAAAGACCTATTTGCTTTAAAAAATGCCAAAAATTTCATTCAGCTCAAGTATGCTTCAATTCAGCTTTAAAATATACCTATTCAGCTAATGAATTTTTGTATTCAGCTCCATTTTGTTCTAAGTTGAATGCATAAAGCAAACGTTGTACTGTTTTTTAGCTCAATTAGGTCTCAGAAATATCAATTCAGCCTTTAATTCAGCTCATAAAATTATATTTTCAGCTTCTGTTACACATAAAAATTCAACAACATTTATTCAGCTGCTGTTAATGTTAATTCAGCTTAATTAATTTGACGCGTATAGATGTATTGAATACATTTTTACTTATTCAGCTTATTGTTTTTGTATTTCAGAGCCGTACTGAAGAAGTTAAAGCAAAAAAAAGCATTTATTCTTATTCAGCCTTGCTCCATAAGCCTAAATGTTCCTATGTTCCTAATCAGTTTTTATCGCTATGAATTCAGCGATTCTTTTTTTGTCTTTATTGTCGTGGGTATGAGTTTTTTTACTCGATCCTTCATTTGACTTACTCTGTTAAGCTTAATTTACTCAAATATATGTGATAATCTTATCATACATCTAATTCGGCAGCTTTTATATTCAATTCAGCTTACTTTTTCAGCTTTTTGTATTATTTGTTTTGTTTTTTCTTACAATTAAACCATGAAGGTTGTAGCTAAGCTGTTTTTGGTAAGACTTAATTGCTTAGAAAATATGAAAAAGTTGGTAAAAGACACACTCAGCTAATTAATATAGAAGTTCAAATCAAGATTAAATATATACTTACATTGGTTTTAATGCATTTTAATTATTCAGCTTAGTAATTTCTTTATTCAGCTCTGTGCTGAATAATTAAATGCAACACATATTTAAATATTATTGCTGTGAGCTTCATTTAAGTGTTTATCTTGACTAAATTACATAAGAAATTTTAATTCAGCTGCGCTTACTAGAAATTCAGCTAATATATTTCGAATTTATGCAAATGCATAAAACAAAACTGTATTCTTAGACTCTGAATAATTCATGAAATATCAACTTTAGTATAAAAAGTACTAAAGTATGTTATTCTAAGGCTGATTTTGTTCTCATTATATAACCGAGGTTTGTGAAAAAGTTTAAATAGCTGCCTTATTTCGAAATTCAGCAAACTTTTGCAATATATTTTATATATATGTATATTATAGATTCCCTCATTAATTTTTTATATATTTCGTTATAAATTCTCTTGTAAGAAGAAACCATATTTTTTTTTAAATTATATTTGAATTTTGAATGCTTACAAAATTTTCAGAACTCATTCAGCTGATTTTATATTCAATTCAGCACTCATTTTTGGTTTTTTTTCTATATGTTTACTTTAGAAATTTCTTTATTTAGATGGCTTTTAAATTTCAGGTTCTTTTAACTGAGACTTTTTATGATAATATATGTTAATTTTTTAGGATTTTGTAGACCTTTTAAAAGTCACACTGTAATTATAAAAGTATCACAATTTGTTAGCAGTTCTTAATGCAACATAAATTGACATTTTTGTATTGAACTTGTATAATTTTTGCTATTCAGCTTTCTTTTTATTAATTCAGCTCTAGTTAAAGCTACTAATTACACATCTTGCTGATTTTTTTACTTACATGCACACATATGTTTATCTTACTCAACCTTTGTGGTATGAGTTGTATTGTTCTTTAAGCTATACAAAAATTTCTAATCAAAAGTGTCTTAAACAGAGCTTTCTGTACTATTCAGCAAAAGTTAATTTAGCAAAATTGGTGCTAAAAGAGCAGCACTGCAAATTGCAACTAAGATGTATTATGCGAATCACATTCAGCTTGCTCATCAAACAATTCAGCTTAACATTATATTTGGTCAAATACTTAAATAGTTTATTCAGCACATTTTTCTTATGCGTTTTGTTCTCATTTCAGCCTAGCTAAAAGTAATTTACGCCTTTGTATTGATTGGCATAGAACTGCTCTTATTCAGCTGTTTCAATTTTATCAATTCCGCCAAATCGAAAGTGTATAACTGCTTATATTGTGTTGATATTTATAAACAAAAGTCCAATGGTAGGTTGTAAGACTATTCAGCTAAAGCATTTTTTTTTGTCATTTTGTGCTTATTTTTTTTTAAGACAGTATATATAAGTTTTTGATTATCTTTATTTTTTCTTTGATTTTGGTTTTTGATCTTGATTATCTTCAGCTCAAGTATTTTTATTTTTATAATCCATTGAACATGCAGAATTTTTCGTTCAGACTATTTAATACTCCATTTAATTAATTTTTCAAGGTTAAGAGGGCTGAATGTTAATTCAGGTTGTCTTAAAATCAGTACAGCACATGTTTTTGCAATTTAGAATTGAACATGAAATGATCCAGTTTTGAGTGCGAACTGAGTCTTAAAGCTTTTAATCAATTATATTCAATTCAGCGCACAATTTTCCTGAAAAACTTTAACTAGAAATGTATTAAGTAGCATTTTTTAAGGTAAAATTATCTATTCAGCTAGCACTTATCTGAATTTATATCAAATTTTTCCAAGTTATACTTTATCAGTATGAATACGACAAGTTTGGAGCAGATTTCGCTGTATTCAGCTCTTTACATATAATATTCAGCTCAAAAATTTTCAAACTAACATCTTGAAAATTTATTTCTTTATAAATAATTTAAAATATGTGCGAATTATAAATTCAGCATTCTAAGGATTCAATTCAGCCAATGTTTTTTGCTATGAAAATATTAAATTTTCCAAAATTAAGGAGTCTTACAACAAAAGTAGATATCTTGATTGCTTATTCAGCTCAAATTTTTCAAAATATACACATTTTTAATGATAAACGAAGTATTCAGCAAAACAATTTAGTACACAAAGAGATTTTTTGAACTTATTGGATTTTATATATATCGATTTGATAAATATATCAAATTTTATGTGGCTTTGGATATGTATTAAGACCACTCAGAGCCTATTTTTCAAAAATAAAGCCATACTTAAAAAAAATTTTTTAAGTTTTATTAGTGCTAAGCACTCTTTTCATTTATTAGTACTTTACTAGAACTTTTCATTTATTAGTAATTATTTTAGTACTTACTACTGTCATTAGTAATTATTTTAGTACTTACTACTGTCATCAGCTTGCTCGAAAATCAATTCAGCGCATTTGTTTTTTCTTTTAATTTACTCTAATAAGCATTGATGTCACTTTTAGTGACTGATTTTGCGTTATATATAATAAATATTCAATTGGACAGACATTTTTCCAAAGATGCACATTATTCGACTATTTTTATTAGTTAATAATTTATTCAGCTGGCTATAAATTCAATTCAGCGCAATAATTTCTTAGAAAAATTGGTTTTTTTAGGATCTATTTAATTTTTAATGCCATGTTTTTTATAAAGCTCTCTTAGTTTTCTATTCAGCGAAATTTTTCAAAATTAATTTATAACTGAACTATTTTCAGCACTTTTTAATGTATTCAGCTTGCTATAAATTCAATTCAGCGCAAGTGTTTCATTTTTTTAAATTAGTATTTAAGAATTTATGTACTTTTTATTGCATTATAGTGCATTTATCTTTCTTCATAATATATTCAGCTCCAACTTTCCATAATTAACTCATTATTTAATTATCTTTCTTATTTAATAAAGTATTCAGCATGTTAGTTATTTAATTCAGCGTTTTTTTATATTAATTTCTTAAGCATTTATGTATTTTTACTGCATTATAGTATATTCAGCTTTATTAGTAATCCATTAAGCGCAAATTTTCCAAAACAAATTCATTATTGAGCTATTTTCAGTAAAAAATAATGAGTTCAGTTTACTATGAGTTCACCTGAACTGAGGTTTTTTAGAAAAAAAAAAATTATTTTAAGCATTAATGCAATTTTTGTTTCCTTATTTAGTATTAAGTTTTCTTTATATTCTATTCAGCAAAAAATTTTTCATAACAAGCAAATTGTTAAACTATTCTCGGAAATAAATAAAGTATTATAAGTTGCTACAATTCAATTCAGTGCATGCATTTAAAAAAGTAATTTTACTAGCACTTATATAATTATTAGTGTCTTATTTCGTGTTACGGTTTCTAAATTTACTATTCAGCAAAAAAATTTTTAAATAAGCGCATTATTAAACTATTTTCAGTAGCTAATAATGTATTCAGCTTGCTTTTAACTCAATTCAGCGCAAGTTTTTCTTTGTCTTTTCAATAATTTTTAAGCATTTCTAAATTTTTCGTTGCCTTATAGCGTATTCAGCTTTCTTTATGATATATTCAGCGCAAATTTTCCAAGCTGAAGTCAGTATTGAACTTTTTTTGTACTTAATAGTGTATTCAGCTTGTTTTTAGCTCAATTCAGCGCAAGGTTTTCTTTATCTTTTCAATAATTTCTAAGCATTTCTAAATTTTTCGTTGTCTTAAAGCGTATTCAGCTTTCTTTATAATATATTCAGCGCAAATTTTCCAAGCTTAAGTCAGTATTGAACTATTTTCTTTACTTAATAGTGTATTCAGCTTATTTTTAACTCAATTCAACGCAAGTTTTTTTTAAAATAAATCAATTTTTATACGTACTTACATACTTAATTTTCATTGCTTAATTGTGCATTGAGCTTTCTTGAACAAACTCATTTTTAAACTATTTACAGTACCTAATGCTGTATTTATTATTAATTAATTTAGCGGAAGTTTTTGGAATACAAAATTACTTTTTTTTATAATTAACTATTCCTGTAGTGTATTTAAGCGCATTCGGTTTTTCCAATATTTTATTCAACGCAAGTTTACAGAAACAAACTCATCAATTTGCTGTGTTTAATAATGTATTCAGCGTGTTGTTAATTCAATTAAGCGAAAGTATTTTAAGAATAAATCAATTTTTATAGGTATTTTTTAATGCTAATGGCGTTATGCACAAGTAAGCTATCTTAATATTCTATTCAGCATAAAATTTAAAAAAAAAAAACCCTTTATTAAACTATTTTTAGTACTTAATGCTTCATTTAGCTAGCAAAACATACAAATAAGAGCAATTTTTTTGGAAGAAAAAAATACCTTTTTAACGTTTTTTATTGTTTGCTGTGTTTTAAAGTGCATTAACCTTTTTTGAAGTACTATTTAGCGGAAGTTTTCCAAAACAAATTCAATAATAAATGATTTTCTGTGCTTAATAATGTATTCAGCTGTTGCTGATAACTCAATTAAGCGTAAGTTGTTTAAAAATAAATCAATTTTTTAGGTACTTTTATAGTTTAATGGCTTTATAGTGCATTCAGCTATCTTTCTATCCTATTCAGATAAGATTTTTCTAAAAACAACCCTTAATAAGCTATATTCAGTACTAAGTGCTGTTTTCAGCTAGCTAAAAATTCAATTCAGCGCAGGTTATTGCAAGACAAAAATTATTTTCGCTGGCATAAACGTTGTCTGTAGTATATTAGAGTGCATTCAGCTTTCTTGATATTTTATTCAGCGCAAGTTTTCCAATATAATGGCATTTATTAATTGATTTTTGGAAGTTTTGAGTCATCAATATATATACTGAGTTGGTAATTCCATTCAGCTTAAGTTTTTTCGGCTTAATTGCTAAATATGTATGTTTAACGCAATGTTGTACTTAGACTTCTTATTAAATGGGGAAAATATTTAATTTAGCAAATTTTTTTAGGAAAAAAATATACATAGATATTTTTTTTTTTTGCATTTTAAAAGCATAAAATTGTATGCAACCATGTTGAAGCTTATTCAGCGCATTAACTTACTTCTTTCTTGTCTTCAAAAAATAATCTTTAATATTAATACATGAAATACAAGCGTGCTGCACCACCTAATATCGCTCAAACTGTAATTATTTCTTACTATAGCAGTGCTTTTTAAACTTTTCAGCCTGAAAGTATGCACAGAAAATCCTAATACATAAAAACTGAAGTAATTATATTATAAATATATCACTCAAACTAATTATTTCTTGCTGTAACAGTGCTTTTTAAACTTTTCAGCCTGAAAGTATGCACAGAAAATTTATTTGTATGTGTATAAATCGAACAAATTACTGTATTTTCCACTCTCAATGGTTACAACCCGTTGTAGGACGGGCTTATATACTAATCTAACTGCTCGTTGTTGAACTCATTATAACTGTCTGTGGTAACCGAGTATATCTCAACAATTGCTATAGAGTTCTAAGCTTTTCCGAGCGTCCCTCTGAGTCAATAATACTGCTAATTGAATCCAATTAAGACTTATGTGAGCAGAAATGCAATGATTTTTATCAAATTAGAAAAAAATATAAAAAAATTTAAAAAAAAAATTTTCACAGTTATTCAGCAAAGAAAAAAAATTTAAACAAAAAAAAATATAAAAAAGAAATCATTAGCTACCTTTTTGTTGCTTATTAAACTCTAGCTGACCCTTTGCCAAACTCATAAATAAATACATCAGGATTTAACAAAAAATTGGACAAATTTAATATACTTAAAAGGGATGATTGCAACAACAACAACAACAAACAATACGTAGCTTTTTACCCAACAGATCATCATCATCAACTTTAGTTGTCAATAAAATTTGATTTTCTATACAAGAGTTGATTCAAAATATATTGAAAAAAAACACACACACACGCACACACAACAACAAAGACAAAATAAGAAATGAAACTTTGCAAAAACGGAAGGAAGTCCAGATAGAACTGGCCAAAATATATAAGAAACAAAAAAAAAAAAAAAACTCAGTGAAAACTGCAAACTGTGCAGCAGCGAGCGGAAGGAAGTAGATTATTATATTGTTTGCGCACATATCAAGGATATTGAATAAATAAATGAAGAACAAGAAAAATAAGAAGAGAAATAAGAAGAAAGAGGAGAAGAAGCAGTTGCGGCAGCGGATATAGAATAGAAATGTTCATGTTTTAGTCTATAAGAAGGCATAAGACATGGTTTTTTTTTTGCGAAAACAACCCTCTGCAAATAATTGGGCCGCTGGTCAAGCAACAGATTTTTTTTTTCTTTCTGTGCATCTTTACGTAGCATCTTAAAGAGCTACGGGCTCTTCAAGAAAAAAAAAAGACAAATTCTTCAATGATACTTAAATTGGGCTGGCTGCCCGGTTGTTGGCTGAATTTCTTTTATTACATTAAAGGTTTATCAAATATTTATTGCAGAGCTTATTGTGAGTGTGTGCGTGTGTGTATGTGAATATGTGCGTGTGTGTATTTGTAGCTGCTAAAGAGACAGCTTGGGTTACGCTTGAAATTGGCCAACGTTCAGCACTGAGGTGTTTAAAGTGCCCACGTGTGCCGTTCAGCTAAAATTAAAATGTGGTTATTCGAGTTATTTTTGTTGCTGTTGTTGTTGCTTTAAGCCAACCTTACTGTCCATTTTAGCCAAGCTGTTGTTATGGTTATTGTTATTATCGGTGGTTTTGTTTTTGTTCGTCTTCATTTTGTGGCTAAGAATGCGTTAAGCATGCTGCGCTGGCCTGCTAAATGCACATAAACGTAAATGTAGTATACTTTTGGGAGTCTTAAAAGCAATCGGCGGTATTTGCTATAAACCAATACATACTTTATTTGTAGTTGCTGTGCGTGTGTTTGTATTTTTTGGGTGGCTAATCAATTGCTTGCCTTTGGTGCGTTCGTGTGCGTGTGCTTGTTTTTTAATGGGCCTCGCAGCATGCAATAGAAAAATGCTTAATTGAAATGAACAGCTACGTGTGTAGGTATTTTTTTTCTCAAAGGTCAATGAAAAGAGCAATCATATAAAAAGTAGAAGTCTTTTGCGTTTTGTTTAATAAGTAATGAGCATTATAAGCGCAGGCAACACAAAAGCGTGTAGAATTTAAATTGCTCTCAGAGGAATTGCTTGACTTTCGTGAGGTCATAAGCCTCTTAAAGAAAATACCCTTCAAGAAAGAAAAAACATATTTGCACAAGTATTTGCACTTTATAGCTTGCAACTCTTCTAAAGGAATGCCATGATATTTACATAAATTGATGCTTATTTTGCATTTTTTAGTCTATGTGTCAATTATGAGGTATTCATTAATTACATAATTATCTTTTATTGTTAAAAAAGGCAATGAAAACTTCGTTTAATTAAAGTGTTTCGTTAAGCTTCATAGAATTTGTAAAAAGAATTCCAAGAGTTTTCATGGAGTCCTACTCATCTTCACGGCTCTACTTTTCGTAAGCTAAAAACCATAGTGTTGTCATACCTGTTATGTTAAACAAACCTTACACAGCAGTTGTTATTTTATGAGTCATTGAGTCATATTGAGTCATATTGACATTTACGAAAATATATCGTAAAAGTATCGAGTTATAACTTTCAAAGATATTCGTTATCATCATACTCTGCCAGAAATTGGAAAAAATAGAGACCGACTTTGAAGAATCCGGAATTGTCATGGAAATGCAGAGGTATGTATACACATTGTTATGTACGCTGTGTGGAAATATCACTGCTTGGGTAGTTCATGAACGAACTAGTTCAATTGAACGAATCCGACTCATGTACCATGTGCATTAGTTCAGTGTTTCTCGTTCTTTTAGTTGAATTGATTTTGTAGCGAGTAGAAACAAAAGCAACGAGAGCAAAAATAACAAAATTTACTAAGCTATGGTTTGAGTCTTTGGTTTGTCCAAATGAACTAAAAGACCTAGCGAACTAAAAGAACGAACGAACTAAATGAACTAATGAACTAATAGAACGAACGAATTATAACATGCTACTAACAAAAATAACGAACGAACTAAAAAAACTAAATGAACGAACCAGTTATTACATACGATTGAACTAAAAAGAGCAACCTTTGTGGTCAACTAAAATGCCCAAGCCTACTGTAGAATAAAATTTGTCAATTTCCCGACGATACGATTTCAGCAATTGTTTTGTTTTAGCTTTGGACCAAGGCTTTAGGTGTTATGCCTATTCAATGAAGTCTGTATTGATTCGAAATGGAGTGATGGGGTGATATTAGTATAAAAGAAGGGACTATCAAGTGGAACATATGTAGGATGTCCTAAGCATGTTTGAAAGTCGTATAAACATGTGAATTTGAATCTGAAGCAAGTGTAATGCCTTTACCTCAGTGAATTCAAGTTATAAGCAATCTCACCCACAAACTTTTCTACAATCAACTATAACTTCAAGTCGTAAATATTGAAACATTTTTAATTTCAGTTGATTAGAAATGAGGATAAAAAATTTAGAAAAGTTTAAAGAGAAGGACCATGGCCTGGCCAGGAATCGACCCCGGGACCTCTGAGGTAGCAGTCGAGCGCACTACTTACGCGACTGCCGAGGCTGCCGACGAGAAAATTTCCGAAAATTTCCGACGAGTTGAAGTTAGCGTCCGTTTTTGAATTTTTGTTTTATTCATATTAAAGCTCTGCAAAGAACCATCCAAGTACACTAGTTGTGCGTTGTTATTATTTCTTATACCTACTTGTATCCATGATACAATTGCAAGTATCATGTTTGAATCTGTTTCGCTCTATTTGCATTGAGTATGCATGGAATATTTCTTTATAAGATAACGGTGGAATAGGTATGAGAGAGTGAAATTACCAAGTATCAAAAATATGAGTTTGAGAAGAATATATCGGTAATATTGTTCTTACTTACAGATATTTTTTGTTTTCTTCTTTTATTAACTATCACTATTTAAATTTGCACACGTACCCAATATAAACATTTCCAATCACATAAAGAATATAAATGAGGAATAAAAAAGTAAAAATACAACATTATCACGAAAAGAACGACTGGAACATCCATATTTAATGGATATATCTATTTAAAAAAATAGTTAAAGCAGTTACTTCACTGGGCGGAACAAATAAAGAGAAAAAAAGCTTACACTACAATGAGTGCCAGAGAAAGGGATGATACGCTCTCTGCTTAATCCAAAACATATAAGCATATGATTTTATCTACTCTTTGTTGTGTTTGTACCAATAATAACAGATTCTTACTTGCTTTATCTGTTTGTACAAATAGAATAGATGGTTGATTGCAGACCTTTAATTCACATGTATCATTCAACCTTGAAAGCGCCATCGCTTATTTCTATATCAATGTTACCAAAACAAATAGTTTTGTAAATATTCTGTAAATAAAGTGGTACTCCTCTCTTTTTATAAAAAATCAATGCAAAAAAAAAGATAGTTCCATCATAAACATTTCATCAGTTTTTTATATGGAATTTGACAGAATGCTCATCATCTTCTCAATTCAGCATTTCGGAAATATCAGCGTTGAAGTGAATACCTTTATTGTGACGTATTTTGCTCCAAGATTTATATCTACATCCATAAAAAACTTTTTAACATAAAAAAAACCGACTTAAAAATCACTACAAAGTAAAAAATAGTTTTAAATAACTTTTCCCATTAATTTCTTGGTCAAATTTTAAAAGTTATTTATATATATTATAATATTAGAAGTCTTATCATTTCCATTTTTTCTAATTTGTTTTATTACCATCAATATATTAATTGCTTTATGAACATAAAAGCTTTAAAGTCGGCGTTAATCTTGCTAAGTCAAAATCTTTTTATTTTAATTTTTTCCAATTTGTTTTATCATCATAAAAATATTACCAACTTTATGAATATAAAAGCTTTTTAACGATTTTTTTTTCTTTCAGTTGGAAATTGTTGAGTACGCTGAATGTAGTCAATGTGTTCCATGTATTATTTGTGCAGCTGTTACACACTATGTCATATTCAATATGAGCTTTACAAGCTCACCCAAACTATATAGTGTATAGTGAGAATGTTTATGTGTACAAAGCTTTTAAAATAACTACAGTGTCACCAAGGCAGCATAGCATCAAATAAAAAAGTTTAAATAGTGCAGGGATGGTAATGATCATGATTGTGTGTCAAAGATTAGCGCCGACTTCAAAGCTTTTATGTACATAAAGCAATTTCAAGATTTATGAAAGATTTCATGAAAATGATAAGATTATCATTTATAATATTTATAAATAACTTTTAAAAATTGACCAAGAAATTAATGGGAAAAGTTATTTAAAATTATTTTTTACTTTGTAGTGATTTTGAAGTCGGTGTTTTTTTTTGTTAAAATGTTTTTATTTCTTCCTTTTTAAAGAATATGGAAAATTTTATGTAATAATTTTTGTAATATTGTAATATTATGAAAATTTTATGTAATAGTATTTTTGAGGAAAATTTCAAACATGAAACTTTGTTCATACAAAATTTGTTTTTAATTCTTGAAAGTTTTTTGGGTATTTTCCATTTCTGTCTCTTTACAATTTTTATTAAAGTGTCACGTTATTTAATCCCGCCCCCTTTATTTACCGTACTTTATAGTGATTTTACCTAGCCCTGTGCCAAATTTCAGTTCCAAAGTATCAATATTAACCGATATATAGTACTTTCCTTAAAGTGCCACACCCTGTGTACAGTCTCGTCCACTTTTGTAATGATTCTATCTACCCACCTTCTTGCATACAAAATATTAGTACGCTAGTGTCAATATTAGCTGAAATGTAGATTTTTGAAAATATTGCCACACCCCTTTGTCAATACCACCCACTTTATTGACCGTATTTTGTAATAGTTGTGCCTACCCCTGTATTTTTACTGTAAATTTCAGTACCCTGGTGTCAATATTAGCTGAAATACAGAGTATTTGTAATAGTGACACGCCCCTTTGTCGAATATCGCCCACTTTTTTAAAAAAGGACCTCCTCGTTAGTGGTATCTATCTGTTGACAAAAAATTACGAAAATCGGGCAAGGGGTTATCGATGTACATACATTTAAAAAAAAAAAGATTAACCAACGATCTTGAGAACCTCCTCCTTTTTGAAGTCGGTTAATAAAGTTCAGCCCATGCACCAATTGAAGTGTGCTAACCATTCACAATGCAATGGATACGTCCAAGGGGTGTGTGCTGAAGCAACTGGCAGTGAACAACAATTTTTTAAACTAAACTTTTTTTAGTGATGAAGCTTTCTATCGATTTATAACTCATTCTGTATGCAACCAAAAAAAAAAATTAACGCAATTGGATTTTTGGAAATTCCAAACTAATTGAAAAGAGACCATGAGCAACAGTTAAAAAATAAAGTGTCTCGCGCATTATGGGAAGGAGGTGTCATCAGACTGTATTTTTTTCAAAAACGCTGAAGGTAAGACGGTTACTGTCTATAGTAGCATAATAACATTTTTTGAAGTGAAACTTCTTTAGCCGCGATGTAAGCCGGGAGCAAAACCGATGAATCAATTCGCCGATGAAACACTACGCTGTGTTATTCACATAGTAAACGCGTTTTATTCGTTCTGGTTTAACCTGATGAACGAATAGATCGCATTAGTTAAACTTTTTTAAGTTTTTCTCTTGACAGCTTGGGACATTGGAGCTTGGAGCCTTGACCGCTTGGGACACTGGAGCTTGGAGCATTGACCGCTTGAGGCAATAAAATTACGAGTCTTTTGCATCCATTTTTATTTATTTATTGGAAAAAACTAAGCACAGCTGCTTCCTTTGACTGCAAAGGGTGACTATAAATCAATAAAAACACAAGTAAACAACGACATCTATAGAGCAGTAGCGGAACGAAAAAAAGTTTAACAAGATGATCCAGCTACTGAGCAGGTTCATCTTTTTGTTAGTGTTCTGCATGTAATTTAGAACATTTTTGGTTAAACCAGTACGAGTAAAACACGGCTAGTGTTACGTTTACAGTACAGTACAGTAGCTTTTCAACTGCTGTACTAAATCTGTACTAAATTTATCATATGGTTTGTGTCTGCACTTAAAATAATACAGAAGAAATGAAGGGTACACAGAGTGTATATCTGTATAGCATTTATATTTATACCCACCCCCACGTTTACCCACCCACAAAAACGTAAATGGGGGAATATTAATTTTGTCACTCCGTTTGTAACGCCCATAAGGAGGCGTGGTAGGTATAGAAAAGTATATATATTATTGATCAGCATCACCACCCGAGTCAATTTAGCCATGTCCGTCTGTCTGTCCGTCTGTCTGTCCGTCTGTCTGTCCGTCTGTCCGTCTGTCCGTCTGTCGTCACGATTACAGCCGTAATTTTCAAGCTATCATCACGAAATTCAATATTTAAACTTTTATCTAAAAAATAAAGGCCAAGTTCGAAAATGAGTCAAATCGGATGAAAACCACGCCTACCTCCCATACAAAGTGCCTTTATAAAAACAGTAAAATCTCTTAGAATTCCACAAAAATTAATATATGGACTTGAAATTTTGCATGTGAGCTCCGATATTTAAAGTGCACTCTAATTATGAAATCGGATCAACCAAATCGGATGAAAACCACGCCTACCTCCCATACAAAGGGACTTTATCAAAAAGGTAAATCTCTTTAAATTCCACAAAAAATAATATATGGACTTGAAATTTTGCATATTAATTTTGATATATAACATGCACTTGTGTAATTTTGATATATAACATGTAAATCGAGTGAAAACCACACCCACCTCCCATACAAAGTGATTTTATAAAAAATGAAAGCGAATATTTTCTGTTAAAACTATGTACCTATAACGAAAATATTTTTACAAATAAACATTTTATTGACGGCTTAAGACTTTGAATATACTTCGGTTGGGACGTGGGGGTATTTTAACTTCGGCCCAGTCGAAGATCATTTCTTACTAGTCCTTATATCGTTATGTTTTTAATATAAAATTCTATATATCACACAGTTTTATGATACAGTATGACGGCATAGGATGAGAGTATGGTATGCTATGGTATAGTATGTTATGGTATTTTATGGTATTATATGGTATGGTAGGCTCAGTGAATAAAGGCCTAACGAACTAACGCCTAAAAAAATAAATGAAATAATGCCTAAAAATTGCAACAAAAAATTATATAGGAATTAGGCGGTTGTTCATTATGAAAGAATGTCTAATATTTTAGGCATTCCTTCATTAAAATTGTTAGGTGATTTTTCATAATGAAGGAAAGCCTAAGAATCAAAAATGAAAAAACGCCTAATTAGATATTTATTCATTTTTGATTGTTAGGCTTTCTTTCATTAATGTTAGGCGATTTTTCATTTTGCTAAAAGTGTCATGATTTATTATGAAAAGCAATGGTTACGAAAGGTAAGTTCCCTTTTACAAAATGTTAAAATAATGGTATTAATTTTCCCTTTTACAAAATGCATACACTATCTTGTAAACATTCTGTAAAAGGGAAAATTATTAGTTTTTAAAATTATAAAAGCAATTGATTTTCCTTTTTACAAAATGCATACACTATCTTGTAAACATTCTGTAAAAGGGAAAATTATTAGTTTTTAAAATTATAAAAACAATTGATTTTCCCTTTTACAAAATGCATACACTACCTTGTAAACATTCCGTTAAATAGAAAATTATTAGTTTTTAAAGTTATTAAAGTAAATTATTTTTAATTTGTTATTGTTCGTTTTTTTTTTTAAGGTTGTTAGGTTTTCTTTCATTAGGTGTTAATTCATAATGAAAGAAACCCTAACAATTTAGACTTTCTTTCATTTTTAAAATTAGACTTTCCTTCATTTTTAAAGTTAGACGTTCTTTCACTTTCTTCTTAGGCGTTCTTGTTTAGGCATTCTTTCATTTTGAAAAATTAGGCATTAGTTCGTTAGGCCTTTATTCACTGAGCCGGTATGGTATGATTGGTTTGGTGTGATTGTTTTACCCTGAAGTTGTTCATATTTGTCTTAATAGCATTAAGCTTTTCGAAATTGTATAAAAACAGACTGAATTTACTCTTGCCATTACATGAAGTGGAACTTTTTTAGTAAGACTATTTTATGGATTAAATCAATTAACCTTTTAAAAATATCTACTTTCTTGGGTTCAAGTTTCACTTCTTCCGTGCGTGGCGGCCACATATATATGTTTTTTTCTATTTATTTTGTTTTTGTATTTGATTAATATCGGACACAGAGGTTGTGCTCTGTACCTCCCATATAAGATGATATAACTCATTAAAATAGGTCCTAGAGCAACTATTTTAGAGTGTATTAATTAACTGTAGAGTCAAACCGGTTTTGACCAATTTCAGTACACATTCATTACTCTATTTTTCTAGCATTCTGACCGAGTTTCGTTAAGATCGGTCAACTTTTGTATGTACCTCCTATGCAAAATCTTGTAAAATTTAATATAGGTCCCAGGGAGGTATCCATAGAAACTGACCGATTTCAACTATTTTTTAAATTTTTCTTAAATAGCTTAAACTAACCAAGCATACCAAATGTCATTATTATAGGGGCACTCCTTCTACTTTTGACCAACTTTTGTATGGGCGCAGTCTACTGTGGGTCAAGTCATGTACTGCTGGAGCTTATCTCCTAAGAATGTTATATCATAAATTTTTTCTATGATTTGCAGGTTTTTAATAAAACTGACTAAGAATTTAGTTGATTCCACTCGTATTGATAAAGCTTCAAAAGAATTAAAAAAAAAACTTTGGGCCATATTCGAAATGATGATATAATAACTAATTTTTGTAAAATAAAGTCACCATTCAATGACAAATTTTGTCCGTGAAACCCCCAAAGAATGCTTTGTTACGTTTTTGCTCTCCGAAGTTAGTTCTAGGAATAAATAATAAAACGTACCTTCAACTCTTTAAAAGCATAAATAATATATTCTATAAAAGCCTTAAAGTATGCAACAATTTTTTCTAAAACTTTTTCTTGTTGTATATAATGTTGTGAAACCATTTTTTTATAGCCATCAATATTTTAAAATCCACAAAATTTTTACTTTTAGTAAACATTTATTTGCCCGCGCCCAAATGTATGCAAACGTTTGCTGTGTTTTCTTAGAAAATCAATGTTAAGTCGCGTTAAGGCCTATGTGTTTTCTTTTATGAATGTTTTTTTGTGTTTTTTTTTTTTTTATTAATGCACCCACATTATTCAAAGGATACAACCCCAAACGTGCGGCATTAGTGCCAATTTTACAACATGTCAGCAAGTTTTTTTTTTTTTTCTAAAACATTTAAATTGTTGCCTATTCCACGATGTTTTTGTGCTTTTGCTCTTACTTTTACTCTTTTGCTTATTGGACTGCGTCCTGTGCGTTAAGCTGACGTCTGTCTAAAAATGTTTTTTTTATACAATTTTGTTGTTGTTGTTGCTGTACAACTTGTCGCAAATTTTTTCCATTATTACGCAACAGCAAGCATGAAAGTGTTAAAGTAGAGAAAGAAGTAGCAAAAGTGCTCAAAAAGTGGGCAGAAAATGAAAAACAAAGTGCGTTAGAGTGAAACAGATTGATTGGGGATGGTGAGTGTAAGTATGACAAAAAGAAAATAAAAGAAAAGAAAAAAAAAAACAAAATATAAATGAAAATAAAAATCAATCAATGTGTCTGTCGCTTGTCCATTTCCGGCATTTTTCCATTGCTTAACCACCCTTTGAGTGTTAAAAAAAAAACACAACAGCGCAAATGGTAAACGGGCAACCCTTTTCACATTTTGCTAGCCGTCAGAACCGCACAGCCGCCAATAACACTTTGACTAAACGTCAGCCTGAATGTATTCAATGCTTTTTGTGCGATGTTATCGCTCGTGCTTTTTGTTTTATTTTAGTTTTGCTATTTTTTAAATTTTTCTTCTGTTTTTCTAAGGGTTACTTTTTTATGGTACTGCGCGAGTGTTTTTCTGCTCACGCGAACTCGTTAAATAAATTTGAAGAAAATTGATAACGGAAATGATGTATTGATTTCGGTACAGCCCAATGACATAGGCAGTGAATGTTAGACAATTGCCAAGTTGTACATGCAACAGGCTTTTAGGCGCTGTCTTTATTTGTATGTTAATCAGTCAAGTAACGAAAACACAAAAACACGTCTGACATTGTGTGCAGAAGATATTGTGTTTTTATTTATTTATCTAACATGTATTGCCAACTTAGCTAAGTGCCATAAAATATGCAACAATTAATATAAATTGCTATAGACCAATAATTTATTTGGCTTTCGACATAACCACCATAACATTGAGTAACTGATGTTCGAATACTCTTTTTTTTATATGTAGTAAACATCAAAATATATTGATCACTTAACGCTGGCCTGATGCCTTATCCTGCCTATCTTCCCCTCTGCTAGGTTCATATGTGGCTTTATTTGCCGCTGCTCTGCCTTGCCCAGGTCTATGTTGAATTTCTCATTAATTTCGTTATTGACAACTGACCCATACCTCAGGTCATATCATCATCAGTTTTTTTTTTCCCCCAGTCCGGTATTAGAATACGCAATAAGGTTATCCGGCTATAAAGGATTTGATTATGTTTTTGTTTTTGTAAGCAGCTTTTGCTAATTAGAAAAGTCCTTGAGCGCTTAATGAAGATATTTGATATTAAATTTGCTGTTGCTGTCGTCGTTGTTGTTGTTGTTGTTGTTGTTGTTGTTGTTGTTGCTCGTGTTATTAATATTGCTTTTGCTGTTGTTGTTGCTGTTGTTGTCAATATTTCTAAACCCTCTATTCCTAGTCCTTGTGCTGTTTACTTAGCAGTCAATAAAATATGTTATAAACCGCTAAGCAACACCTGCAGCCAAAACTTATATATTTTCTATATCAGAAGTATTATTCAACGCTATATTTAACACAGCATAAAAAGTTTTCTCATATAAAAAGCTACGAAAAGTTTTTGAAAAACATAACCTCTAAAAATATACTATATGTAGTATATATTTATATGAAGTAAACAGGATATTGGGAATAAAGCACGCTGCCTTGCACTGCATGAATATGTTGTTGATTGTTAAATTTTGTGCTAGAAAAGTTGTTGCCATTAACGAAGAAACATGACTGTGTAAAGGATATGAAGGATATTTGCAGATATTATGTGTGAAAAACTTTTATAATTTGGCTAAAAGATTGTGGGTCTCTATGTGTGTGTGGAAAAGAAGGAACGGATTTGGGCGTATATGGTAACAGATATGTTACCAAATACAAAAACAGCAGAAGCAACAATAACATAATAAAAAAACGATAAAAAGTAACAACAACAAAAACATATGTTTTCAGCAAAAAACAGAAAATAAACAGTATTTTGCCCAAAATTTGTCTCAGGCAAGATATCCTGTCATTTCAAGATACGGAAAATAACAGTTATTTTCGTAATTTCTATTCAAATTTTTTAATAATAATCTTAAGAGCTATTGATTTTTCTGATTTTGTTTCTTTAAAAGTCAACAAATTATCTATATTTTTTGACCGATTATATTTAAAACAAAGAATATAGATAGCAGTTAAAATTTTACTTTAATTTTTTCGATCAAAAATAAAAATTTATCTTATACAAGGTGGGGTAAAAGTAATCACCCAATGTTCTTTTGCTGTATTTTTTTTAATGAAAAACTTTGGTTTTGCTTGCGAAATTTGTTTATTTAATCCATTTGAATTAATTTCATCGAGTTGAGAAAATGATATCGGCCAAGTGGCCGCCTCCAGAGTTGATGACCATACAGGCTCGTTTTATGGCATTTTCCATCACTCTTGCCAGAACTTGGAACGACATGTTCCCGTATTCTTAGCGAATATTCTTCTTAAGAGCTTGAAGAGTCTGAGGCTTGTTGACGTGCATCCGCGACTTCAAAAACCCCCATAAAAAAAAGTCTGAAGCGGTTAAATCGGGTGATCTGGCCGGCCAGTGTAAATCACCAGAACGAGATATTAAGCGACCCGGAAATACTTACTTCAGAATATCGGTTGTGGCTCGAGCAGTTTATGCCGTTGCACCGTCCTGTTGGAACTACATATTCTCCAGTCACACTTCATTCAACTGAAGAAGAAAATTTGGGTAATCATGGCTCTGTAGCGCGCGACGTCCACAGTCGTCGTTTGGCCCGTGGCGTTCTCAAGAAAAAACGGCCCGATGACTCCTCCAGCATAAACAGCACACCACGCAGTAACTTTGAGCAGGTGTAATGGTTCTTCGTGGGTGATACACAGATTTTCGGCCACAGAAACGATTATTGTGTTTATTCACTCAACTGAAAATATGGAAATGAGCCTCATCGCTCATGATAATTTTCGATGAAAAATCGTTCATCTCTTCGTTGAGATTCAGGATGGCGTAGGTTACACGCGGTTTGCGGTCAACAGCTAACAGCTGATGCACTTTCTGCACTTTGTAAGGGAACATCCTTAAATCTTTTACCAAAATTCTGCTTAGGGACCGCCGGCTAATGCCCAATTGCGTGGCACGCCGCACAGTGGTTGAGCCCCATACAAAAACTATCAAAAAATAGAAGTAGTCGTTGTAAATCAATAAAATTAGGCACATGAGTTCAGTTTGACTGTATCAATATAAGAACAAAAATGTTTTGATATCCGCCTACAACCACGCCTATCTCCCATATAACATAAAAATTAAAAACGCTATATTTTTTCTATGACTTATCCTATGATAGGGTGATAGCCTACGCCGACGATGTTGCTATCGTCACCTCAGGTAAATATGTGTCCACCCTCCGAGATATTATGCAAAATTGTCTTAACACTCTCGCAAACTGGGCTACCAGCTGTGGACTTAGCGTTAACCCCGATAAAACCGAGTTAGTGATCTTTACCAGACAACACAACTTGTCCACTATCAGTCCTCCAAAACTGGGAAACACAAGACTAAACTTCTCAGAACAAGAAAAATACCTGGGTCTCATCTTAGATAGGATACTAAATTGGAACCCCAACCTGCTCGAGAGAGCACAAAAAGCCAATATAGCCCTATACACATGTAAGAAAGCAGTGGGTAACAAATGGGGATTACAACCTAGGGTAACTCACTGGCTTTATACAGCTGTTATTAGGCCAATATTGTTATACGGTGCTATAGTCTGGTGGCCAGCACTAAACAAACAAACACACCTCAATATACTTCGCAAAGTTCAACGCTCAGCAGAGCTGTGCATCAGTGGAGCGCTAAGAACCACTCCTACTAACGCACTCGATACTATGCTCCATCTAACTCCACTAGATATCCTAACAAAACGAATAGCTGCAAACACAGCAATCCGTCTAGAAGCCACTTCCCAATGGAAAGTGGGCACAATAGGACAATCTGACACCAGGAAACTCACTCCTCAAATACCCAAGAACATAGACTACATCACTCAAACACTTTTATTCCACAAAAAGTTTGATGCATCGATCCCCTCCAGATACGAATGGGATATTGGAAGCCCTCCACCAAACAATGCCACTAGAATCTACACTGATGGATCAAAACTAGATGGCAAAGTAGGGGGCGGAGTCTACTCTGAATCCCTATACATTAACCATGCCTTTAGGCTCCCCGACCACTGCATTGTCTTCCAAGCGGAAGTCACTGCCATACATGAAGCCGTTACTTGGCTTCAGATGAACGAAATATTAGCAAAAGATATTTGCATTCTATCTGATAGTCAAGCCGCTTTGAAAGCCCTGGAATCTGTTGAAATAACATCAAAAACAGTCCTAAGTTGCCGCAGATCTCTAAATGAGATGACAGAGCAGCTCAATATATTCCTATGCTGGATTCCTGGACATAGAGACTTCCAAGGTAACTGCAAAGCAGACGAACTCGCTAGAAACGGTACCATTAGACCCCTATCGACAGATAAGGAACAAATTGGAATACCTCTCGCAACATGTAAGCTACTGATAAATGAACTATCCCTTGAAAACACCAACATCAGGTGGTCAACGGGTAGTACATGCAGTATAACGCGTCAAGTTTGGCCAACACTGAACTTAAGACGCTCAAAAGAACTAATATCCCTTAGAAGGGACCAAATAAATATCGTAATAGGCGTTCTAACAGGACACTGCCTGATTGGAAACCATGCCCGAAGACTGAATATTCCCCATAACGACTTCTGCAGAAGCTGCAGAGATGAGAAGGAGGTTGAATCCACAACACACCTTCTCTGCACATGCCCAGCGCTGGCCAGAAAGCGCCATCTCTTCTTAGGTAACTGGTTCTACAATGACCTATAAGTACTCTCAAAAACTTCGGTCTACCGAATACAAAGCTTCATAAATAGCTCCAACTGGTTCAGATGGAGTGGAAATAATTAACCCCTGGTATCACACGGGCCAAACTGGCCTAAGTGTGTCTCATAGGAGACAGCCACGTCAACCTAACCTAACCTAACCTATCCTATGATGAAACCACATTGTCAGAAATCTTAAATTAAAGTGTTTAATAAAAAAAACCATATTTTCCGCCATGCCCACCTCCCCCAAAATATTTTTCACTCCACTTGTTTTCCAAATTTTAAACTTTAAGGTGATATAGCATCTAAACCGTTTAAATAAGGTGTTCATGTTACTGTAAGATATTATTTTAAAATTATTTTGTAAGAAAATGAAAAAAAAAATTTCAAAATAAACTGACCGTTTCGTTATTATTTAAAAACTAGTAAGAAATGATCTTCGACTGGGCCGAAGTTAAAATACCCCCACGTCCGAATCGAAGTATATTCAAAGTCTTAAGCCGTCAATAAAATGTTTATTTGTATAAACATTTTCGTTATACATATGTAGTTTTAACAGAAAATATTAGCTTTCATTTTTTATAAAATCACTTTGTATGGGAGGTGGGTGTTGTTTTCACTCAATTTTGTTGAATTTTATACACAAAGTGCATGTTATATATATTAAAGTTAATATTCAAAATTTCAAGTACATATATTATTTTTTGTGGAATTTAAAGAGATTTTATCGTTTTGATAAAGGCACTTTGTATGGGAGGTAGGCGTGGTTTTCATTCGATTTGGCTCATTTTCGAAAATGACCTTTATTTTTTAGATAAAAGCTTAAATATTGAATTTCGTGATGATAGCTTGAAAATTACGGCTGTAATCGTGACGACAGACGGACAGACCGACAGACAGACGGACATGGTTAAATTGACTCTGGTGGTGATGCTGATCAATAATATATATACTTTTCTATACCTACCACGCCTCCTTGTGGGCGTTAAAAACGGAGTGACAATTAATATACCCCTATTTACGTTTTTTAAACGTGGGGTATAAAAATTGAATGAACCTTTTGCATTCTGCAACAAATTAATAATTATTGCATAGGCGATGATAGCAACTTTCAAAATTTGCTTGAGTATACTTTTAGGGATAATGTAAAAACTGCTATCAATCTTCATATCCGTAGTTCATGTTGTAGCTTTTTATGCGTATAAACACATGCTAATCTTTCAGAAAGATTTTTATCCTTTTTTATAGGTTTTTATAGTCACAAAAAAATATAAAAATTCGTTTGTTAGCTTTAAATGGTCAATAAGACAGTGCAATATTGTTGGTACCAGGGATGAGAAATGAAAATTTTAAAATGTACCTAATTTCTCAAAAAATATGTACCTTTTTGGGCATGAATGTACCTAAAATAATTCACAAATCGCTGTAGTATTAGAAAGCCGCCGAAGTAAAGGAATGAAAGGAAGAGTTCTTAAAGCTTATTTTTTTTTTATATGTACTATTCACTATAGTGTGGAATGCAAAACAGAATAGAGTTGCCAAAACAAAATTTTTGGTCTTAAAGCTTGGTCTTAATTATTAAGTTGTTTAGTGGAAAATTCGTTCAACCAAATGCGAAATGTACCTTTAATTAAGCTATTGTACCTTTAAGGTCAAAAACGTTGGAAAAAGGTACAATTGTACCTACTTTTCCATCCCTTGTTGGTACCATAATAAACAAGATAAAGTATGTCACACTTTTGAACGAAGAGTTCGGCTTAACAAGCCAAGCCTGAAAGTATACTAAGGATAATTGCTAAAGAACTAAGCCTTGAGACTGAGCAACTCTATATTTTTCTCAAAACGGTTTTAGTTATTGTCAATCTTGTGAAAAAAGTTTAAAAGAGCTCAATTTTATTATTTGAAACATTTAAGTGAAAGATCAATAAATACATTCCGTTGAAAAATTTTTTGGCGCAAATCAGAGCCCACAAAGTAACATTCTGCTAAAAAATAACTTTACGTTTTTTTTTTTCATATCCAAGTTAAATTTGCGATTTTTTAAAAAATAAAGGTAAACAAGATATTTTAAATACGCAGAACTGTTTTTGAACATTTTTTTATATAAATAAAACAAGAGGGGAATATCTCTTCCCGTTTGTTATAGTAACTCTGTAAAAATATCAACTTTTAACATAATTTTTCCAGTTTTTTTGCATTGTTCGAGTTTGACGGCTTCTAGACTACAAACCAATGAATATTATTCAAAACTATTTTGGATTTATGCTAATTGAACAACTCTTAAAATAAATAAAAATAAATAACTGACCATTTCAGCCCTTGAAATGTTCTTGTTCTCAAGAAGCTTTACATGACATTTTGAATACTCTCTGATGTTTGCCATTGTCTGTGGTGGCGGCCGTACAGAAAAATAATTTTAATTCAAATAATTTTCTGTCGCTGCTGGGGTTTGAACCTGGGTCTCTTTAAGGAAGTTCGTTGACATAGCGGCCACGCACTTTAACCAACTACGCCACGGATGCCACAAGTTAACGAAGATACTCACTTTTATTTGTCAAGAGAGAACAAATCTGTAACTTTGATTCCAATCTTGCTACAAGCCAATTATGAAGAATGCCTTCATTTAAACCCACATAAACGGTTTGAAAATTTATTTATTGACGTTTTGATCCTACATATTGTTGACAAATCCAACAAATATTCAGTTTTCTAAGGAAGAAGGAACCAACGCACTACCGCTGAAGAGCTGGTGTAAAGATGCAGATTTAAGAAATGATGTTGAGAATCGAATATTGAAAAATGTCCATGCAGAACAAAATCTTTCTTGTGATGGAAGTATGATATCATACTATACTATGGAAAGCACGGCTGTAAGAGATTTGTCTATAAAGTAAGGTATCTTTGTACAACAAGAGAATATCTGATCAGTGTTTCGCGCCCATTATAAATTTTTATTCCCGAATTAATAAAAATATAAAAAGAAATATAATTTATTCCCGAATTAATAAAAATATATACAAATATATCTAGGTAGTGCCTGGAGTGACCATATGGTAACGTTCCTTTCTGCCCCAACCAGGAGCAGGATATAAATTGTAGGCATGAGGGGTGTTTTCTAAATGCCTATAGGTATGGATTTAGTAACTTTTCATCGAAATAAAAACAAAAACTATTACCGGACTATTGGGTTAAAACAACTCGGCAGTTACTTTCAATGTATAAATTGCCTCTATCGGTGCCTCATGTGTGTCAATGCAAGCTGGAAAATCCATGGAAAATGTAAAATTATTTCTAGAGAAAAAAATAAATTTATAGTTACCCTTTGGGAAAAATTAGAAGGCTTACATTTGAAAGTGATTTTGATACATTCCTCATCGTATCTTTTGGAAACTTTTAAATTAATATTGTTTCCGAACCGCTTTTTTAAAAATGTGTGTGAAAACAATTCCTTATTTTGGGCCAATTTTAATATAAATATATTTCTAATAACAAAGTTTCGAAGAATAAGGCAGTCTCGGTAGTCGAGTAAGTAGAGTGCTTGTCTGCCGCCCAGAAGTCCCGGGTTCGAATCCCGGCCAGGCTAACCATTTTTAGTTGTTATCTATTTGTTGTTGTTTCCACATTCGTTTTTAAGACAACGGATAGGAATGTTTCCATATTGATGAAACATTCAATCATTCATGAATGAGTTCCATATTGATTTTTTAAGACAGCGAAGAGAAGTGTTTCTGTCCAATGACATGATGTGTATTAAAAGAAATGGAGTGTCTAACGAAAAGAAATGCTTCTTAAATTCAATAGAATGCTTACTGATTATATTCGGGAATGTTTCCATTTCCCATAAGGTATTCTTGAAATATTTACTTCAGAAATTTAGAAATTATTAATGGAATTAGTTGAATTATATTTTAGTAAGGTTTAAATAAAGATTTTTATTTTTTCAGAATTTTCTTTTTGACGGGCTTACCAACAAGGGGAAGATATGTTTTTTTAATAAAATCAAGAAAGTTTAGAGTGCCTTTTCAATGTCTTTATTTTCATTATAAAGAAGACACATAAAGATTATATATTTTATTAGTTTTCACAAGTTTTTATTTTTGTAAGTATGTTGACTATATATATTTTTTTAAGACTCAAGAAGACCTGGGAACACACGAACTGATGGTGCCAGGTCTAGTATCTGCCTTGAATATCTCCCATTGAAGTACCTGTACAGAATGTTTTCGCGAAAAACATTGAGTAGATCGATGTTGAGTGTATCGACAGAGGGAGTGTAGAATTTGTTTCTTATAATTTGTGTAGAACTTATTTGTTGAATAAATAGGGTGTATTAATGTAGGGCATATCGACAAAGGGGTTCTATAATTTGTTTTTTTTGGAATAAAACGAAGAATTGTTGGTGGTTTTTTCTTGAATTTTATTAGATTATATATGGAAAATATTTATCTTTTAAGATTGCAAAGCAAACATCTGATAAATAATACACCTTCAGAGATATCTCCAAATATCTCTGCCAAATTCTCGTAATGTTTTTTTTTTACAGGAAATGGAAATTATT
Organism: Pherbina coryleti; assembly: GCA_943735915.1. Taxonomy (NCBI): domain Eukaryota; kingdom Metazoa; phylum Arthropoda; class Insecta; order Diptera; family Sciomyzidae; genus Pherbina; species Pherbina coryleti. The sequence goes on from OX030952.1 coordinate 24,510,704, forward strand.
TTAACTGGTACATTAGAAGATATAAGGGAAAATTTACTTAGGAGTTGTGTTTCAGGATTGAATTGACCGTTTTTTGATCGACACTCCTATTACAAGGGTCATCACAAGAGTGTATTAACAAGAGGTGTAGGATTTGTTTTTCGAATGAAACGAAAAATTGTTTGAATAACTCTTAAAATTTAATTGAATTTTAAAGTAGATACATAGAGATTTTGTTAAAAATAAAAATTTTAAAAAATTCCAAACGAATAGGTTATTACATAATACGTCTTTGCAACCCGACATCTCTTGTTTATACACCCTTTATCAGACATAGTTCAATTCGCTCTTAATAAGATCCTGAAACCCCTGCCAAAATGTACGTATTATGACACAATGACACAATCAACATGTAAAATAGGAACTTAGGAAAAAATTGTGCCTTCCCTTCAAGCATTAAGAAACCTGCACAAAGAATGCCTGTTAAATATTTTTTTATGAATCTTGTAAAGTTTTTGTTTTTTTTCGTTTTTTCAATTTAACCAAAGGTACTTTTTATAATGTCAAAGACAATATTAAAAAAATAACTAAATCCATGCATTACTCAAATGTTAAAAATCATTGTAATGGATTTGCTTATCATGTTTTGTTGGCTTAATTTATGCAAGTCACCAGAAATCCTCGTCACTTAGATTTCAGCTGACATTTGGTGTGAGTCTGTCTGTCATAAACAGCGACGGAAAAAGAAGGATAAAAAAAAAGGAAAACACACAAAATACTTAAATAAAAATGTCATTCATTCTCACGCCATTTGTTGGTCGGTGTTGGTTGAACGTTAAATGTCTAGGTTTAAGACTCATGCAACAGCATTTGGAATACAACCCAAAGCATGGTACTTTTGACAGATAAGACTTTAAAATTTTATGAATTAATGCATAAAATTTGTAACATAACAATTATAAAGCTTTTGGGTTTTTCAGTTTGAATTCAAAGAGCAGATTAAGATCTAACTGCGCCAACACGTACAATCATCATAACTATACTAAAATAAATTCGCAGCGAAATCAGGACAAATGGTACGTTATTTTGCACTTATTCTTATTTTTGAAGATTTGTTATTTTTAGCTTAATTGCTGCTATTGAGATTGTGTTCAGTGTAAAATTTCTGCAGTGTAAAGTTTGGAGTTTTCATCATATTTTCATAATTGAAATTTTGCGGACAAACAAACAAACAAACATGTTATGAGAAAAGTTTCTATGGTCCTTCTACTTCTTCTTCTTCATCATCTTCTTCTATTGATTTGTTGGCAAACTTGTAAACATCAAATCAAATATGTTGATGGCAATTATTTATTTAGGCCATTCGTAAGCCAAAGAGGCTTGGATAAATAAAGGCAAAAGGAAAACCTTGAGCACAAATATTTAAGGAAAAGCAGAAGAAAAGGAAACTTGATATTTATATAGGTACGAAAATGTAATCAAAATTTGATAAAATTTCACAAGAAGACAAAATTAAAAATAAATAAATATATTTCTTATGTAACAACAAGAAAGTCTTTATAACTTCCTGTTTATGTTTGTAGAGCAATAAAAATATTTGTAACATCTTCAAACAAAGCATTGAACATCCTTTAAGTCCTGCTATTTATGGCAGATTTTGAAGAGAGAAGGTTGGTATAAAATATTTGTGTGAGTTCAAAGGCAACTGATGCAAACAAATCTATATCAAATGCCCTTCAAAATAAATGCAAAACAGCAGCTCTAACATGTTTATTAATATAACTCAATTGCTGTCTGTTTGTTTGTTTGTTTGTTTGTCTGTCCGATATAGAAATCTGAAGCGCTGCCAAGATTTCCTTCAAATTGGGCACATAGAATATTACATATGTCCTGAAAGGAGTCATAGCATACTTTGTCTCAACCATCCTCAAGTCACATATTTAAATTAAGGATAACTTTAGATATAAAGGGTGTTTTTTTTAAGCTAGCACTTTCTTTGGTTTTGAAAAAACACATGAAATTTCATTAAACAATGATTTATTTGTATTTAGTCGAGAGCATACAATAGTGCTTGTTCAATTCGTGTCTTCATTTATATCTTTATCATGTTTTTGGTTTTTCTTTTGCTTTTGCTCTTGCCTAAGCGTTCGCTTTTACTTTTGCTTTCGTTTTTTTTTATGTTTTGCTCTTACTTTTGCTTTGATTTTGAGTTTGAGTTTGTCTTTGCCTCTGCCTTTGCCTTTGTCTTTGCCTTTGCCGTTGCCGTTGCCTTTGCCTTTGCCTTTGCCTTTGCCTTTGCCTTTTCCTTTACCTTTACCTTTACCTTTACCTTTACCTTTACCTTTACCTTTACCTTTACCTTTACCTTTACCTTTACCTTTACCTTTACCTTTACCTTTACCTTTACCTTTACCTTTACCTTTACCTTTACCTTTACCTTTACCTTTACCTTTACCTTTACCTTTACCTTTACCTTTACCTTTACCTTTACCTTTACCTTTACCTTTACCTTTACCTTTACCTTTACCTTTACCTTTACCTTTACCTTTACCTTTACCGTTACCTTTACCTTTACCTTTACCTTTACCTTTACCTTTACCTTTACCTTTACCTTTACCTTTACCTTTACCTTTACCTTTACCTTTACCTTTACCTTTACCTTTACCTTTACCTTTACCTTTACCTTTACCTTTACCTTTACCTTTACCTTTACCTTTACCTTTACCTTTACCTTTACCTTTACCTTTACCTTTACCTTTACCTTTACCTTTACCTTTACCTTTACCTTTACCTTTACCTTTACCTTTACCTTTACCTTTACCTTTACCTTTACCTTTACCTTTACCTTTACCTTTACCTTTACCTTTACCTTTACCTTTACCTTTACCTTTACCTTTACCTTTACCTTTACCTTTACCTTTACCTTTACCTTTACCTTTACCTTTACCTGATTTTTGATTGATTTGATTTTGATTTATTTTGATTTTATTATGAAACATTAAAAGTAAACTTATAATGAAATTTCAGATCTTGGACAGTTAATAAAGTATAACAATGTTTCATAAACCTGCATTCTGTAGCTCAAGGAGCTAGTGGCGAATGCAAGGTATATACATAAAACTAACAGGTAACACCATGTCTTTCGTGGGGCTACAATTTTTTTTTTTTATTATCAATGAATTAGTTAGTATAAAAATAAATGAAGTAGGTGGTAAGATAATTATTTATTTTAAAAGAAAATATAAGATTGATGAAAAGTAAGTAGCGTATAAGAAGCATGTTACACAAAGACAATTATGTTTGTAGACGGAGAATCAACTCTAGTTCATCATAGTTAAATTTTAAAAGCCACAATTTAATTTCTTTAAGGAAAATTTTTTTAACACGTAAGCAACGAATATTATTTGGTAAGCTGTTAAACAGCCTAGGAGCTATTGACGAATATGTATTTAGAAAAATCTGTGTATTATGAGGTGGAACAACTGTTTTGTTTAGATTGTTAACTCTCAAGTTGTAGTTTGGGTTATTCCTGTTAATTAAGTGACCGTTGTTATGGAAAAATATCTTTAAGGCCTTATAAAAATATAAATGCTTGAGTGGAAGGATTCCGAGATTTTTGAAGAGTGCAAAACTTGGTTCAAGTCGGTTTTTGCGGCAAATGATACGAATGATGTGTTTCTGAATAGTAAGCAGTGGATTGATTTTGTTACGATGTGTACCACCCCAACAGGCCAGTCCATATTCAAGTTTTGAGTGGAAAATACCATAATAGATACACGTCAGAAGTTGTTTTGAACAAAAGTTTTTTAAAAGATATAGATACACATTCAATTTTGAAACATTCCAAACAGCACCTTATTTGATCATTATAGGTTTGCAAATTATTCGATGTGCTACAAGTGTACTTATCAAACATGAATTTATCGCAGTTTAGATGGTGATATATAAAATTATCATTTTGTAGTTCTCTACCCGCAGTATTAAAAAACATTATTTTGGTTTTGTCACTTAGGATCAGCTTATGCATTGTAAACCAATGCCTCAAAAGGCAAAGGTCATGATTTATGCTTGCTGTCAAGTCAAGAATAGAATCGCTCGAGTATGTGCAAGCCATATCATCTGCAAATGCAACAGTTTCGCTAGCAAAGTTTTGATTAAAAATTGAATTTATATAAATTAAAAAAAGTACTGGTCCCAAAACAGAACCTTGTGGTACGCCTGTGTCAATAGAGACGAACGAGCTAAATTTATTGTTCAATTTTACTCGTTGCAACCTGTTTTCTAAATAAGAGCAAAACCATTTATATGCATTATCCCTAAGTCCGCATTTATACACTTTGTTCAAAAGAATCTTGTGGTCAACCGTGTCAAAAGCCTTGGTTATATCTACAAAAAATGCAGCAGATTGTTTTTTGTTGTTTAAACCATTATATACATTGCTACAGAATTTAAGAAGAGCTTCTTCAGTTGATAAACCCGCTCTGAAACCATATTGTTTGTTGCTAAAAAACTTCATTTTATTTAAAAAACTCATTATTCGAGCTTTCATGATTTTTTCATACACCTTCGAAAATACTGGCAAAATAGAAATTGGACGATAATTATTCGGTAAACGTTTATCACCTTTCTTAAATAAAGGAATAACTTCCGCCTTCTTAAGTTCGTCTGGGAAAATGCCAACATCAAGACTTTTATTAATTAGGTGACAAAGTACGTCAACAATATTGTGCACAATCTTTTTTATGAAAGTATTTGACAAATTATTTTCAGTTTTTGCATTTGAATTTCTTAGTGACATAATAACTTTATAGATTTCAGAGGAAGATGCGGGTTCAACAAAGATGCTCTGTCTTTGAAACGGTTCTCTATCTAAACAGCCACAAGTTTTATTGCTGGCTCTATCAGGAATGGCACTTTTCACAACATTTGTAAAAAAATTGTTCAACGCGTTTGCTTTGTCAGTATCATTTGTTAAGGTTTCACCATTTGTAACTAAAGTAGAAATTTCTTCTTTTTTAACTGATCTATTTAACAAGTTATTTACCAATCCCCATTCCTTTTTCACATCACCCTTTATTTTGTTGAATTCATTAATGTAGAAATTATTTTTACATAGAACAATATCAGTTTTAATTTCTTTGCAAAGATATTTATATTGAGCTTTCAAAATATTATTGTTAGGATTTTTTAGGACTTTTTTGTGAAGTTTATTCTTTTTATTTATTTTGACATGAAGTTCGTAAGTCATCCAAGGTTTTAATTTTTTAAAATTAGAATTTCTTACATTGTTTTTATAACTACAGTGGTTAAGATGCTTTCTTAAAATTTCCATAAACAAATCAAACGCTTTTGACGGATCCGCTTCATCATAAACCTCATTCCAAAATTCAAACCTTAATTTATTATTGAGTAATACAAAATCAGTTTTCATAACAACATCATAAGGTTTAGCCCTATTACCATTTGATTCCGATAAATTTTCAAAGCAGAGACATGTTAAGCAGTGGTCTGACACTTGTAGATCACAGACAGAACTACTTACGGCTGATTCAAAAGATTGGTTATATCTAACAAATATATGGTCAATACACGAAGCTGAAAAATCTGTATTTCGAGTTGGCCGATTTATGCAAGATTCAAGTCCGTGTGACGAAAGCAAAAATAAATACTTATCTACGACATTTGACTCTATTAAAATATTTAGATTTATGTCACCTAACACAACAAGGTTACCATTTTTGCTATTTTCTAGCATTTCACTGAGTTCGTTTAGAAACACATCACTCACATCACTGTTATGAAACCTATAGACGCAAATAAAATAAAATTTTTGATCACATATTGAACATGAAACTTTAACAGCATCACAACTTAGGAAACTTAATCCGGAGAATTCACAATTTAGATCTTTTTTAACAAAAACCGCAACCCCACCTGCTGCATATTGATTATTACATTTTGCAAATAGATTGTAACCTGGGATATCAAACATAGATACTTCTTCATCGTAAATCCAAATTTCCGTTAAAAAAATTAAATGGGGCTTATTTTTAAAAGAATCTAAATTCAATAAAAAATTGTCAAAGTTTTTGCGCATGCTTCTTATGTTTTGTTGTATAATGAAAAAATTAAATTTGTTTGGATTATTTATGACATTATAAAAGCTAACATTTTTGCACTTAGCAAGGGGAACGTTGAATAAATTCACTTGACTATCTTCACTTTCAGCTGACATATTTACAATTTAAAAGTGTGCAATTTCTTAATTTGATTTTTTAGATTTTCAAGATCTTCAAGCGAATTTATTATAACACAATTTTCATTTTCATTTTTCCGCATTAATACTCTGTCATTTGAAATGCAAACAAATTTATAGTTTAACTCTTTTTTAATTTTTTGAGCTTCTCTTAAGAGAAATCTACTCATAGCAGACAGACTATCATTTACAAAAATACTATTGTTTTTTTTACATCCAAACAATTTTGAGCACAAGTTTGCTTTGTTTGCATGTTTTCTTTTCATTATATTTTTTTTAGTAAGAAGAGAAGTAAGCTTAACACATAGAACATTTTTTTCGTAGTTTCCTTTGCTGTTTACTTTCTTAACATAACACTTGTCGATCTGTTCCTCTGGAACATGTAATTTTAGCCCATCGGAGAATACTTTTAGCGCAGAATCAATGGCATTGCTGTTATTAACATCTGGTACACCCACGATCTCTATACACTTTTCTCTTTCTTGTTGTTGCAGATAATTTACCTCTTTTTGTAGCTTATCAACTTTCTCAACCAAATATTTTTTCTCTTCCCGTAGGGACTGGATTGTTGAAAGCGTGTTTGCGTACATCTCTTTAAGAGATAGTATTTCATGGTATACCAACTCCAGAGTTATATTTGGCTGTTGTGTTTGATAGCTTTCTTTAGTAGTCACTTCGTAGATTTCTGATGGTTGTTGTTGTAGTTGTTGTTGTTGTTGTTTTTGTTGTAGTTGATGCTGATGCTGATGCTGATGTTGTTGTTGTTGTTGTTGTTGTTGAGGTCGAATTTGCGAAGTTCGGCTTAGCTGCATAAAATGTTGTTGTTGCTCGGAGACTTGTGTTTTTTGTAAGCCGAGATTGATAAGATCGTTTTCGATAGCTTGATCTCTTATGGTTGTGTTTTCCAATGGTAAGAGATCAGTTTCTTCAGTGCCTGCTTGACTCTTACCGGCAGAAGTTGCTAACGGACGCATTTTAGCAACATTTGGTGGCGAAAGCAACGAAGCGCGTCGGGCCGATGTACATTTTTTGCATTTAAACGTTTGATTATTATTTATCATAAATTCAATGTCAGCCTTTTGTAAATTTACGCAAAGGCTATGAAAGAATTCATTGCAAGTGCCACATTTAATCTTTTTACTATCATCGAGATGTCTTTCGACTTTTTGTAGACAAATGCACGGCATTTCTGATTTTTTGCGGTTTATATAATTTAAGAAAGCAGCAGCGAGTTTTAACGCGTGTTAACCCCACGACGATTATACACGAGTTTTGAACCTTTACCTTTACCTTTACCTTTACCTTTACCTTTACCTTTACCTTTACCTTTACCTTTACCTTTACCTTTACCTTTACCTTTACCTTTACCTTTACCTTTACCTTTACCTTTACCTTTACCTTTACCTTTACCTTTACCTTTACCTTTACCTTTACCTTTACCTTTACCTTTACCTTTACCTTTACCTTTACCTTTACCTTTACCTTTACCTTTACCTTTACCTTTACCTTTACCTTTACCTTTACCTTTACCTTTACCTTTACCTTTACCTTTACCTTTACCTTTACCTTTACCTTTACCTTTACCTTTACCTTTACCTTTACCTTTACCTTTACCTTTACCTTTACCTTTACCTTTACCTTTACCTTTACCTCTACCTTTACCTTTACCTTTACCTTTACCTTTACCTTTACCTTTACCTTTACCTTTACCTTTGCCTTTACCTTTATCTTTGCCTTTGCCTTTGCCTTTGCCTTTGCCTTTGCCTTTGCCTTTGCCTTTGCCTTTGCCTTTGCCTTTGCCTTTGCCTTTGCCTTTGCCTTTGCCTTTGCCTTTGCCTTTGCCTTTGCCTTTGCCTTTGCCTTTGCCTTTGCCTTTGCCTTTGCCTTTGACTTTGCCTTTGACTTTGCCTTTGCCTTTGCCTTTGCCTTTGCTTTTGCCTTTGCCTTTGCCTTTGCCTTTGTTTTTTCTTTTGCTTTTGTTTTCGTTTTTGCTCTTGCTTTAATTTTGGCTTTTTCTTTTGCTTGTTCTTGATCTTGTACTTGTTCTTGTTCTTGTTCTTGTTCTTGTTCTTGTTCTTGTTCTTGTTCTTGTTCTTGTTCTTGTTCTTGTTCTTGTTCTTGTTCTTGTTCTTGTTCTTGTTCTTGTTCTTGTTCTTGTTCTTGTTCTTGTTCTTGTTCTTGTTCTTGTTCTTGTTCTTGTTCTTGTTCTTGTTCTTGTTCTTGTTTTTGTTTTTACTGTGGCTTATTATTTTGATTTTGATTTTGATTTTGGTTTTGATTTTGATTTTGATTTTGATTTTGATTTTGATTTTGATTTTGATTTTGATTTTGATTTTGATTTTGATTTTGATTTTGATTTTGATTTTGATTTTGATTTTGATTTGGATTTTGATTTTGATTTTGGTTTTGATTTTGATTTTGATTTTGATTTTGATTTTGATTTTCATTTGGATTTGGGTTTTGATTTTGATTTTGATTTTGATTTTGATTTTGATTTTGATTTTGATTTTGATTTTGATTTTGATTTTGATTTTGATTTTGATTTTGATTTTGATTTTGATTTTGATTTTGATTTTGATTTTGATTTTGATTTTGATTTTGATTTTGATTTTGATTTTGATTTTGATTTTGATTTTGATTTTGAGTTTGATTTTGATTGCATTTTGATTTTGAGTTTGAGTTTGATTTTGATTTTTATTTTAAGTTTGAGTTTGAGTTTGAGTTTGAGTTTGAGTTTGATTTTGATTTTGATTTTGATTTTGATTTTGATTTTGATTTTGATTTTGATTTTGATTTTGATTTTGA